>ML682034.1:1422377-1614244 GCA_007922195.1 Podocnemis expansa
GCTTAGCACCCTGGGAGGAGGGGCACATGTTGTCTCGGAACACTTTGTTCCGAAACAACATGTCCGAACAGGGCTGTTTCGAAACCTCTGTTTTGAAACAACTCTGTTTCGACAGTAAACGAGGTTTAAGTTGTTTCAGGAGGAGCATGGCTATTTTGAAACAAGCTGTTTGCTTGTTTCGAAATGGCCATGCGTCGTGTGGCCATGGCACTTCTTATTTCGAAACAACCTCTGTTGTTTCGAAATAAGAAGTGTGTGTGGCCATACCCTTAGTGACTATTTCACTGCCCTCTCACATCACTTTCCTCACACCAGACCTCCCACACCAGCCATGCTTTCCTCTTGCCTTTGTTTTCTCTGTCTCCTGCTCCCACTTCAGTGCACACTTCTGTTCCTAGAGTAGCCTCCCTCCTTCAGTGCAGTACCCACCTGACACACTGCCTTCAAGTCTTTCCTAAAACATCACTCCTTCCAGCCAGCAGTTAGGCAGTAACCCACCATATACCTGATTTCAGGCCTGAGCTCATTATCATTTATTTTAATTCATGTTGCATATTACAGATAACTCCCTGGCAAATGCAGTGCTAGCCCACTGAAGTCCCTAAGCAGGGATATTTTGACCCCCACCCACCAAAACACATATGAATAAAATTTCACATTTATTACAATAATAATAAAAAGCTAATAGTGGATCCCCTTGAGCTGCTTGGTGCCCTAAGTAACTGCTTAGTCTGCTTACACCTAGCACCAGCTCTGCTCCTTAGCCTTTCCAAAACTCCTTGGAACTAACAAGACGTTGAAAAAACCTAATCAGTTGCTTTGCTTTTTATGTTGCATCTCTTCTCTGGGCTGCATTTCCTCTGTTTAGATTGTGAATTCTTTGGATAAAATACATGTCTCCTTCCATGTCTGTAAAGTGTCATATACAATGATGCTGCCATATAAATTATTAGTAATAATCATATTTTAAGGGGTAGTTTGTCATTTTTATGCCACAGTCCTATAGGGGGTGATGTGAGCCCCAGTGCCCCAGAAGAAGCATCTTGAATCTTAATTTCTCTCAGTACTGCTCCATGCAAAATCACCCTCATTGCCCTTGGAAGATGAACAATTAGAATAGAGGAGATTGCTCTCCCCAGTGCACCAGTCCCACTCCATGGGCATGGAAAGAAGGCCCTTGACTAGACCTCATTTTCAGACTCCTGTTGTCCAGGGATGAGAAGGACCAAGCATTCCTTCCATCATCTTTGAGCTTCCATACAACAGGGAGAAATATCATGTATCCTTTGGTGTAATAATGAGGCTTATGCATTTACCTTAAATGTGAACTCAGCTGTGAAATGTGATTTAAGTATATAAAATGTCATAACCAACTATGACAGATATTGAAGAGAAAAAGTACAAAAAACCCCAGACAGAATGGCTGACCTAGCCCAAAGATAAAGGCTTTCAAATATAATTCAAGGATTGTGTTAAGATCATGCCTGATAAACAAGAGCAGTATGAGACCAGATCAATTAACCAAAATTGCTGTATTGAAAATGTCATGGGACGTACATCCTTACATCAGTGGATTAAAATCTTTGCAATTTTTGTGTTCGCTTTTGCAATGCAATTGTATGGTTGATGTCCAATATGCCATGCAAGGTATCTTTATGAATGCTCACAACATACTCTATATGATTACTGTGGTATCATGTTTCCTGCAGCATTATATATGTGTGCCCATGTAAAGCAGGTTATATGGCTTAAGGAGGAGGGGGACAAACAGAACTTTCTTCCAGCAGAACATGAACAGCACAGAAGCCGGAGAGGTGCATCACAAAGCCAATGTAAATTCAGTGGCCTAGCTCAGGTGGGACAAAACAAAACAAAACAAAAATCACACAGAAGCAGAAGAAGGAGAGGCTGAGGAGACTGAAAACACAGATGCTTCAAACAAGAGAGAAGCTGCTGGATTTGGGGGGGAGAAAGACCATCTTGGAAGCAACTAAAAGATTCTGGACCTATCCACATGGCCAGAAGGGCCTGAGCTAGCTAAACAGCACCAAGAGCCAGTCTTGTGGGTAAGATAAGGAGAATAGTCTAAAGAGTAGAATTGGAATACTGTTATTAGTTCAGAGTGTATTTTATATCTTTTACTTTATCTTATGGTAATTCCTGGCTCCTTTATTAAATGATTGTGCATTGATTTGCTATATACTCACTTACAATTATATTCCAATTAATAAACTAGTAGTAGTTTTATCTAAAGCTATGTGGACTTTAGAGGGTATGAACGGGGAAGGCTAGGTACATCCATTTCTTTGTTAAATGGATGGTCTGGAGTCTATGGTGATTGGGGGTGAGTCCCAATCTCTGCAGGATGGGAGCTCCCACTGTGGGGTTTGGAGGTGCTCATTTGGTGACCATCCCATAGATGACCAGAGGGCACACACCCACTGCCTGGGACCAATTACATACAGGAGGCTGGTGTGGACTGACTCAGGAATGAGTGGTCACCAGGCAAATCAGGGTAAGTTATGGTTCAAGAGTGGGGGTCAGGGGTCACAGCAGCACACAGGACCTGATCAAGGGAGCAGCCTGTCACAGAAAAGTAGGCCTGATTGACAGACAAAATAATGAGAGGATGAACTATTCCACTTCTTCCTGCCTTTTGGGGTCCCCCCCCACACACACACACGCTTTGGAGGGAAAGCTGACTACTGTGATAGTGGTTGACTGAAAATAGAAGAGAAGGGAGCAAACTTTACCATCTTCACTGCCACTTCACCATCTCCCAAGACCCCAGACCAACATCATTCTGATACTGAGATCTCCTGGCCAATCCAGGCCAGAGAAAGAAACCCAGATGAAATCCTCACCTGTAGTGGCTCTGGCTCAATCCTGAGCAACACCTGCTATGTAAAATTGTTTTTTGTCATATGTCCATTCCCTTTCCCACCTTATTTCTTCTCTTTCCTAACTCTTTCCTTTTCCTTCTATATAGTTAAAGTTTGGTTTAGTTGCTCAAGACTGCTTATTTTGCAATACTGCTGTAAGCTCGTGTCCAGACAGGTAGCTAATTACAACACCCTAACCAACCCGACACCAGACAAGGTTACCAGGTCTTGGAGAGTTGATACCACACCCTTTCAGCGCTCACAGATCAGCTGCACACAATCTATCCCTAAGAGAACAAATAGGTCTAATATCTAGATACCACAACTATTGACACATTAGAAATGTAAAAGATAGATTAGATAGATACTGAATGGCATAAACAGAAGAGAGGGATAGCACAGACCTATGGGAATAAGAAGCTTCCCAAACGTTTCTTTTTTTTTTTTTCCTACAATAGCTTCAGCCACTCTGGTGACCAGCATTTTTAGTAATGCCTCACAGTCAGTTATATGCCCTTATTTGCATACCTAATATTAAGACAGCCATATTTACATTGGGGCATGTCATGATCAAATGATGGATTTAATTCATAGCTGTAACAGTCTGCCCTGATTCTGTGACGTACACTTCCCTGCGTTTCTTTTCCTCCCATTCTGTAAATTCACCATCTTCAAGCATCTGAATGAATTGGGATTTTCTCCCATGAAAGCTCCTGCAATAAATAAGTGTATTAATCTTTAAAAGTGCCACAGGACTCCTTGGCTGTGTCTACACTGGGAGGCTCAGTTAAGTCAACAAGGTCAACTTTTAGTCTACTTAAAGTCAACCTTGTTAAGTTGACTTGGGGTACATCTATGCTAGCAGACATACCCTGGGCCCAAGCTAAGACACTGCCCCCTGCCCTGCCCCAGGGTGCGATCTGGCCTCGGGGTCCAGTCTGGCTCAAAACCCCTTACTACAAGTGACAAGGGCTTGGGAACGAGGTCCTGCCACCAGTAACAAGTGGCATGGAGCAGGATCCAGCCCCGAGTTCCTTGCCGGAAGTGGCTTGGAGCCCAGTTGAGCTGCATGCTGCTGCTGGCAGGTGGCTCAGAGCAAATCTCACCTTGGTGGGGTCCTACTCTACTAACATGTGAAACTGACCAGCCTAGGTCAATGGCATTACCAGTTGTGGGGGGGGGAGCAGGACCTCACCAAGGTGAGGTTTGCTCCCAGCTGCCTCCGGTGATGGCAAGCAGCTCAGAGCTGGATTGGGCTCCAAGCCACTTGCGGCAGACAACTTGGCCAGATCCAGCTCCGTACCACTTGCTGCTGGCAGCAGAAGCCAGCTCTCAGGCCCCACAACTTGCAGCCAGGGGTTTGCTGCTGGCAGCAGGAGCTGGCTCCCAGACCCTGCCACCTGCGGCAGGGAGCTGGGAGCTGGACTGGGCTCTCAGCTGCCTGCTAGCAGCAGCAGGAGTTGACTCCCAGCAGCTTGCTGGCAGCAGCTGGGGCCAGATCAGGTTCCCAGAGCCAGATCTGGCCCCTGGAGCTTGATCAGAACCTGGGGCTAGGCTTGGGGCCTCCTGCCCTGTAAAGCTGACTTAAAAGCTTAAGTCGACTTATAGGGCAGGTTGTATTAAGTCAGCTTAAGCAAGTGCTTAAGTCAACTGAATAACTTCTAAATTTGGCCATGGAGTTGCTTAAGTTGATGTAAGTCAGGTTAAGTCCACTTAAGCCTCCAGTGTAGATATAGTCCTTATTTGTTTTTCTGGACTAAACTAGCACAGCTCCCCTTCGAAATTAGTTCACAGTTGTTGAGGATGCTGTACTGTACAATGCTTTGGGGCAATGCTGTTGAAAAAAAATTAATGAATCCTTAAATCAGATGTTTTGTCCACACCAGCGTCATTGATTTTTAACTACTGCTTCTGATACTAACTACCTGCAAAGAAAATGCTTTGAATGTTAAGTGGCAGCAAAGACAGCCATTATGAGAGACTGGGAAGACAATGGCACGCCAACCAAGACAGAATGGAACTCTTTTTATGGATTACATCTCTAAAGATGAAGCGTTACTCAGAATTTCAAGATGGGTGGTTATCCTAACCATACTGAGTGCTGGCATGAAATACTTTTGTTTCTGGAATTCACTTCTGTTAATTAGATAAAATTATTTAAAATGATACCTGAGAAATTCCAAGTGCCCTTAATAAGGATACAGCAAACACATCACAGAATGTAATGGATTGATTCAAATCTGCAAATCATAATTCTCACTGTTACGCTGGGAGAGGAAGCCATGGCCAATTGTAATATAGATCTGGATTCTCATTTATACCAAGGCCCCTTTATGCTCTGCTCTGACAAAGTAAATTAAATTCTCACTACTTTAGGCCCCTTTATGTTGTCAATGCAGTATAAAGAGACTAGTGTAAATGAAAAGCAGGATTGCTGGCTTTTTAAAAGCTAAGTGAGAAGCCCAAAAGCTTTTAAATAATTAACTTTTTTCTTCATTGGTGACTCATCAGTATATTGCTTGTGACAAAAATTACACTGCCCGCAATGTTTTAAAACTGCAACAAAGAAAAATATATTTGAGTGAATTACAGAAGAACCCTATTAATGTGCACATAGTGAGCTGTAAATCCACAATAAAACTGAATATTCTATGGCACTTAAAGACTAAAATTTATTTATGAACTTTCATGGAAGAAAATCCCACTTCATAAGACGCTTTGAAGGTGGGGGAAACTTACAGAATGCCCCATTCTGTAAGTTCTCTCACCTTCAAAGGGTCTGACAAAGTGGCATTTTCTCCCACAAAAGCTCATGCAATAAATAAATTTGTTAGTCTTTAAGTGCCACAGGACTCCTTGTTTGTTTTAGTGAACTAAACTAACACAGCTGCCCCTGTGGAACTTGAATATTCTAGTTTCCTGTTTGGTGAAGCACAGAACAGCAAAGCAGTATTGCTTTGTCATGAATAGGGACAGTGCTGATGTAACCCTTCTGGCAGGGTGAGCTGGCAGAACAAGGGCCAGGTTCTATATCTAGGGGTTTCCAAATAATGTAACAGCACTAACTGGCTCGAGCCCCCACCCAGATTTCTGGGAAATCATGCACTATCTCCTGGGCAGCCCAGAGGGGTAATGCTTCCCCACTTGCAAGCATGAGTCTGAGTGTAGCGTACAGAACTTTTAATAGTAGTAAAAACAGAATGTAAAAGACCAAATAACAAAAATCAGCACTGACCTGGAGAATCAGTGCAAAACAGGTTCCCAACATGATCCCACACATCGTAACAGCACATAAAAAAGCAAGGAGTCTTGTGGCTGTTAAAGACTAATAGATTTATTTATCACGTGAGCTTTCGTGGGAGAATATCCCACTTCGTCAGACACTGACAAAAGCGTCTGACAAAGTGGGATATTCTCCCATGAAAGTTCATGTGATAAATAAATCTGTTAGTCTTTAAGTGCCACAAGACTCCTCTCTTTTTTAGCTTTACTAGACTAACACGGCTGCCTCTTTGGAGCATACCAGCACACATGAACTTAATTGCAAAACCGCCACTGATCTGGAGAATCAGTGCAAAACAGGCTCCCAACAAACCCCACAGCATGTAGGGAGTGTATTTCATGCCAGCTGTCTGCCAGCACCAACCACAGGTCACTCACACTCTGCTCTCACCAGCTGCTGACTCTGCCCACTGTCCGCCGGCTCCATCCGCTGGTCATTTATGCTGTCCAGCCCGCTGCTGGCCACTCTCCTTGTTCCTTGGCTCCACCTGCTGTCTGCCAGCTCCACCCACAGGTCACTCGCTGCCCAGCCTGCCGCTGGCTGCTCTCACCGTCTGCTGGTCATTCACTCCATCTGCTGCTCCTCTTCAGTGATTTCAGCTCAGAGAAAGGATTTTCCTCTCTTAGTGATTTCAGCTCAGAGAGAGGGTTTGCCTCTGTCAGTGATTTCAGCTCTTAAACCTCCAGTAACTACAAACAGATTCTTCCATTAAAATAACAAAAAAGGCCTCATAAGAATCCCAGCTAAATCTATATTTGACAATGCAGCCAGGGGTGAGGCAATGCTTCAGGGCATAGCTCCAGAAGTAGCTATGCAACCCCCCATCCCTCTCTTAACTTTTTCAGGCTGAAACAGGCAGTGGCCTCTCTTACAAGTTTCTTTTTTTGCTAAGGGTAGCTTTTACTCTTTAATTAACCTAACCAGAGTTTGATCAAGCAAGAGAGTAACATATTACAAAAGACAGTATCTCATGTTTCTCTTCAGTAGAATTACAGATATTAACAGATTTGTGATCAGATTAATCCCAAATACCATTACCCGTATTGCCCTGCACCCATAGTGTATTTATGCTAATATGTTCTTTTTGCTCATGCAAACACTAAACCCATGCAGATTAGTTAACCCCCACTCAGAAGCTGTTAGGCACAGCTTCTAAGCCTGCCTTACACTGATGACAGCTTAGGCTGCCCTAAGGACAAAGGGAAGAATTCCACGTAACCTTGTTGTCTGCCCACAGTACAGTTCTGGAAGCAGTGACATCAGTTAGGTAAACAGCTCTGTTGCAGGGTTTGCCAGTCCACACAGGAACACATCAGAGGTGACATGGTGGTCTCACATTAGTCCTGAAAGGTAAATGCTCATACTGCATTGGACCTACTCCAGCGCTCCCTATTCCTCATTCTACACCCTGGGATTCCAGCCACATTTATGAATGTCAGGATTTCTGCTGTCCTACCGTATTTTTAATTCTACCACATTGCATCATACCTTTGTGCTGCCCTGCGTGGTTCTCCTGAGTCTGCCCTTTCACTTCCTGAAAGAGTCCAAGTCAACTTTCCTGTTGGATGTTTTTGGTCACATGCAATGCTGCTATTGCTTGGCAACATCACAGTGTGGATTCTCTAGAGAGCTGATTTTCTACTGTCTCTTCTGGTCTGCACATTTTTTTTTTTTTTTACAGTTTTGTGAACTGTACATGACTGAGGTTTGATAGCAGTAGCACTAGAAACCCGTCTAGCCCACTGAACCTGGCTCTTCTCATACTAACAACGTCTGCATTTTTGTACACAGATGATGGAGAACAGTCTGACAACATCTTGCTCTGAGGGGCTGAGACTTTGCACACATTGCAGGCAGCTTTGCACAACAACAGCCACAGAGAAAATGCTCCAGATCATAGTGCACTTCATATTACTTAGTAGGTCCCAAAGTCAAAGTGGAAACAAGCACCACACCCTATCTGACTGACTGGTGTGGATAATGAGTGAGCAATCATCAGACCTGAAGACAGGCTGACATATCATTGTGACAAAGCCATATAGTTGATTATCTTGTGAGATGTCTAAACCTAAAACCTTAGTTCAGACTTTCTTTCTAACTGCTAGTTCAAACTAAATTTCAAAATGTTTGAACTACTGTAAGCAGTTAGTTCAGATTAACCAGCCAAACTAACTAGTTTGAACTAATTTTTTTAGTTTGACCTAGGCAAAGCCTACTGTAGACAGGGCTCAAATTAGTTTGAATTAAGGATCCTTAATCTGAACTAATTTGCTAGTATAGACATACCCTATGTGCTTAAAATTTTCCTGTCAATCGACTGATTCATATACAAATCCAGTTCCAGCTGTATATTCATTCCATCTCTAGAGAGAAAACTTTTTTCACCTTACTTTGCATAAAACACTATCAGCATTCATTATTTATGAGAAACTAAATCACCATTTTTGTATTGAAGATAGTCTGTTAGATTCTTCCTTTGTTGTTTTACATAGCAAAAGCTAGAAAATCAAACTGATCCTTCTTTCAATTCAAGGTTACTTTTTAAAACTCTGGGCCAAATTCACATCTGGTGTTATTTGGTATACCTTCAATAACTTCAGCAGAACTGCACTGATTTCTAGCAGCCTTGGATTTTGGATTAAAGAGTGTGTGGGAAATTCCATTTGGGATAACAAAGCTCGTACATTATCATTTTCATCTGATGAAATGATGTACTTCCAATGAGCTTGTACTGTTCAGAAAGGTACTGAGTAATACAAGATGAATATTTTGGGGAAGGGACAAGGGTGGGATTAAGAATTTGCAAGTGTTGCCCTGTATGTAATTCATGAGTGACTTGGTCAGAGTGGAGTGAATCTGGAAGTGAATATGCATACTGAAGGTCATGTGAGCAGGCCAGGAGTGGTCATTCTGACAGCAAGCCAGTGTAAAAGGCACCCAAGACTATAGAATTATGGGGACACAGCAGTTCAACTGTCCTGATTGTACCCTGGGGAATGTTATAGGATGGTATAAGCTTTTGAGCTTTATAGAGGTCTTCCTCACGTCTTGGAAAGGTAATCAGAATGTTTGAATTAAATCTAAACTGCGGACAGATTGAGATACATCAATTATATTTTTATCCTCTGAAGAGGCAACTTCAACAAGCACTACCCACCCATTCAAACTCTTTCTCGGATAGTCTCACACTAGCATCATTTTCCTGGATTCTGTCATGTGCTTCAACAACAGAACTCTAAGACAACTATATGTGAGAAACACGCAGATCACTAGACTTACCTCCATGGATCGAGTGACTGAGACACAACAAGAAATCTGTTATCTACAACAAAGTACCTACATGCCACAGAATATGTTCCTAGAATAAAGTTCAGGACAAACCTATATACACTTAAAAGCACTGTCACTGAACAAGGACACTCTTTGTCACCTACCACCCCACAATGAAAACCACATAGCATATGGTCAAACAATTATGATCCAGATTTAATGGGGACCCATCCTGAAAGAAATCTTTCCAAAGCCCACTCACCTCCTTCTGCCCTTCATACATCCCCACTAGCTTGCCAAGCTCATTATCAGAAGGAAGCTCCCCACAGATCAGGACATATCAACTCAAATCGGCACCAGACCCTGACAGAACAAGAGATTCAAAATCTGCAGACGTGTCTCCATTGTTTATGATGATCAATACCCAATCCATGGATCCTTCCCCTACCTATCACAACATGGACTATGTCTACACTTAGTAGGTAATTCAAAATAACTACTTTAATTTTAAATCGAAGTTGTTAATTTGAACTAGCAAGTCTTCACTAGACTCTCTGTTTGAATTAAAGTAGGATTTATTAATTTGAGTTAGAGAATCTACATTAGACTCTCTAACTCAAACTGGGAGAGGCACAGCACTCAAGCTAGGGAAGCTCCAGCTCCCAGGAACAAGGGGAGCCCTGGCTCCCCGGCAAGCAGGGAGCTACAGCTCCTTTCTCTCCCTGACTCACGGCTTCCCAGCAAGAAGGGAGTCGCGGTTCCCTGGGAGAAGGCAACCTCTGGAGCAACCCAGACAGGGGAGCCCTGGAAGAGCAGCTGCCAGGGCTCCCCTGTCCAGGGAGCCCCAGAGAAGCAGTCACTAGTACTCCCTTGTTGGGGAAGCCCCACAGAGGACAACCACCAGCCCTCCCTGGACAGGCGAGTCAACAGCCGGCAGGCTGCTTTCCCTGCCAGCTGGCATGCTGATCTAGCTCCCAGCCCCTCTCTGCAGGGGGCTAGAAGCCAACCGGGAGCCCTATATGGCTCTGAGCTGTTTGCACCGCTGTTCAAGCAGCTCAGAGCCTGGTCAATTTCATTTAGGTTATTTCAAATTAGGGCTCCTTAATTTGACATAACTAGTGAACGTAGATGCACCCATGTGGTGTACCCCATCCAGTATGTCAAATGCCCCAATGAATATGTGGGTAAAACCAGGCAATGACTATGTTCTCACAGAAAAGTGGTAAAAGACAGGAACACCCTATTAATTGTGGGCAAACATTTTTCTCAGAATGATCCCTCCAGGCTCCATATCTGACCTTTCAGGCCTCATTCTCAAAAGAAATCTATACAACACCTTCAAAAGCCAGGATCTGAAATTTATGACTCTGCTAGACACCAACAGAGGTGGCTTTTGGGGTAAGCAAAGCAGGTGGTGGCCTAGGGCCCCTGAGCTGTAAGGGGGCCCCATAGCTGCTGTCTGCTTCACTTACCTGTGTGCTCGTGGGACAGTGAGGAAGCAGAGGGCGTTATACCACCAGGTCCAAAAGCTTTGCCGCCCGCCTGTCAGACCGGCCTCTCTCTAGTGGGGGTGGAGCAGCGCTCCCTGCCTACTCCCAGCCAGCCGCGCATCCCCAGGGGAAGGGAGGAGAGCGGCCAGCACGGCCCTGCGGCTTGCCAGCAGTGGGGTCCCCTGGAGCAGCGCGCTCCAAAGAGTTCGGGCTGCTTCCAGGCCTGGGGTGGGTGGGGGCAAAGCAGCCCGAACTTTTCGGAGTGGGCCGCTCCAAGGGGCCCCAATCCCGGCAAGCTGCAGGGCTGCACCGGCTGCTCTCCTCCCTCCCTCTGGGGAGGCACAGCTGGCTGGGAGTAGGCGGGGAGCGCTGTTCTGCCCCAGCTGGAAAGAGGCTGCTTTGGGCAGTACACCAGCTGGCAAGCAGCAAAGCTTTTGGACCTGGCGGACCGCAGCCCCCGCTTCTCCCCTGCCCGTCTCGCAGGGGATGGTTAGGGCGGCAACAAGGGCCCAGAGCCTTGGTGAGGGTGGCATTGGGGATCCATGGGGGGCCCCATAAAGGACCTTTGCCTAGGGCCCCAATTGCCAAAGGCTGCCTCTGGACACCAAAATCCATGGACTCAGAGACTATGACTTTATGGCTCATTACAACAATTTATAGCACAACCTACTGCCTGCTAACCCTTAACTGCACTCTTCATTTTAGTCTCTTTACAGCATGTGTGATCATCATATGCTGAACAATCTGTCCCAACTTGCATTTAACTCAGATGCTCATGTAAGGGGACTGACAGCCCCTTACTGAGACTGAATGGGCCTTTTGATTGGCCACTCCTGCTTGGAAGCAGGACTCTGAAACAGACAGCCCCAGGGTCAGTGGGAGAGGTCAGTGTCCCAGGATGGCCTGATTGATTGAGAGTGCTCCCCAGCCCCTGAGCTGAAACTGAACGCTGGACATGCCTGGGCAAGCCAGAATGTGTGTGGAGCCCAGCTAAGGAGGAAGCACTAAGCAGCCAGCAGCTGGGAGCCAGAGGACGCAGGAAGGGAGGTCAGGCTGAGCTGATTTGTGCAGAGCAGACCCACAGCAGCTGGACCAGCAGAAAGCCAAGTGGAGCTGAGCAGAGCAGAGCTGGAGGCAGTGACAGAGCCAGAGTTGCCTGAAGCTGGGGCAGGAGGCCAGAGAAGGAGCCCAAGGTGCTGAGCTCATCTGTGCAGCCCCACAGCAGGAGAACCAGAGGAGCCCCACTGAACCAGAGCAGCAGCTGGGAGCTAGAGTTGCAGCCATCTGGAGCTGGGTGTGGTGAGCAGCTGGGGAGCAGTGAAGGGGGGCTGATGCTGGGAAGAAGGGCCCTGCCCCTGGAGCTTGGGGATGTGTGGCCACAGACGGAGCTACATCTGACCCCCTGAATCATCCAGTCGCAGCCAGGCCTGGGCAGAGGGCTTGCAATTTAGAGAAGAGACTGTTTCTCAGGTCCAGAGACTCTGTGTGTAGTGCCTCCACACCAGGGGGTGGCACTGAGGATTTACTTTTCACCTTTTTCCACTTTTTCTCTATTTTCTTATTGGGTTCTTTTTATTTCTGTGTGCTTAAATAAATTGTATATAGTGACTGGTAGGCCAGAAGAGTGGTCAGTGCAGTCAACATCCCGGAGTGGGGACACCCTAGCCCTGTCCTGAGAGACCACGATAAGAGTAGGGGGTCAAGCCCCCAGAAATTCTGGGGCCCAGCCTTGTCGGGGTTACAGGGGCTCCTCCAAACAGGAGACTGGGAGGGGAGCCTTTGAGGTCAGGCAGGCTTTGGGGTAAAGGGAGTGGAAGCAGGGACTCAGATCCTTTTGCTACCCACCTTCACTGGGGTGATATACAAAGTCTGGGAAGTTCCCCACAATAGCGGGTCCATCCCCCCCGCTTACATTCAGGTTACCTTCAGTGGCCAGACCTAAAGAAGAGTTCAGTGAAGCTCCAGTGTCTGTCCCTTCAAGAAATTGGCCCAGTAAAAGATTTTTCCTCACCCACCTAGTCTCTCTTATAAAACTGCACTGAATTGTCAGTTCATTATGAACACAACAGAGTTGCATGGTGCAGCTGTACCATGCATAATTTAAGGTAGATATAAACTGCTAATCTATTTATCATGTAATCCCTCCTCTTCTATTTATATCTAATCTGTCTCCTCTTATCAGATCTCTGTCTAGAAAAAGAGATTAGACGAAAGACAAGGTTAGAGAAGGCATGAATACCTGTTTCTTTAGGAATGGGCTAAATACTCCAAATTAAATTCAGACAGAGGCCACCATACTGGCATTAATTACTATCTAGCTGGACTGGGTGAGAAAATCCCTGATCATCATAAGAAGTGGGCTCTATAGATATGACTTGCAGCTGTAACTAGGGGAAACCTTGGATCATGTTGAAAATTAAGTCTGCTGCAACAATACAGTGAAGTGGATGGGGCACCCGAGAGTCAGATAAATCAATTTCTATTCATAGTCCAGCTGCTGGTTTATCATGTGACCTTGGGCAAGTCAATTCATCTTTCTCTTCCTCAGTTTCCCCTCAAGCCTGTTGTCTGTCTTATCCATTTACATTATAAGCTTTTGACAAACTGCCTTTCTGTGGGTTTCTACCATGCCTAGATCCTAATGTGATCACTTGGTTTCAGAAACTGGGGCTTTAAGAAAACAAGTATCATGACATACAATCAGATTGTGAGAGTGAGCAACACTATAACTAAACAATAATAATCATGATCATGAAACTCCAAGAAATCAGGCCCAGAGGGAAGATCTACACATTGAAATTTTACCTGGAAATGAACAACAACAAAATCCTAATTTGGCTGCACTATCAGCCTTGTGTGGGTAGAAACACTAGATGCGGTGACTGTGAAATGTTCCACTCTCACGAGATGAATGTGAGAGATAGAACAACCACTAGAGGACACTGTGTTCCTTCGTCCATGAATTCTCACAGGAAATATTAATATGGTTAGTTAATGCAGGACCTTAAATCCATCAACAGAAACTTGAGTGGCAAAGAGCACCTTGGACACTTCCCTCAATATCTGGCTGATATTTGCAATTATTCATTTGTATTTCCATTGTGCTCATGAAAATTAAGTATTAAAAATAATGGCTACTCCTGGAACATACATAATGCACAACTGCCAATGTACCTTGCTATTTACTATGTTATTCCAGGCGTAGGCTTCCTCAGACAGTTCTGCCACTGCCCCTTAATCCTGAATTTCAGCCCCCCCTGTTATCTTTGCTATAGGCTCTTACGCACAACTCTGCTGATGCACCTAATCATGACGAGCTACAGCACTCACTACCATTCCTGTCCTAGGCCTCCCTTTGGATGTCCAAGAATCTCTTCTCATTGAGTTCCCAAAACATTAAAAATCATGGTTGTAGCTCCCTGGTAACACTGGAATAAATCTCTAGGATTATGAGCAGAAACATTTCAGAATCATGTTAATCACCAGATTAAAAGCCGTTAATTCATTCCTGAATGTTCATCCATGGACCATCTGAAGCCACATTTGTGATCCATTGGCATCACTATATCACTGTAATTGATGCTCCTTGCACAAATTCAAGGTTATTATTACCTAAAATCTCTCAGGAACTCCCCAAAACAAAACAGTGATCCTTCTATACTGTGTTGGTCATAGAGACAAGTTGGGGTTATTGTTTCTATGTTGGTTAGTTAGTGAAATAGAATAGAACAGAATAACTTGTACTCATCTTGGGTGTGTTCACACAGCCTCCTTATTCCGAAACAACGGAGGTTGTTTCAAAATCAGGTTTCGGCTGTTCACACGACGCATGGTTGTTTCAAAACAAGTTAGACCTAGTCTGTGGGCGAAACAACGTTGTTTCGCAACGGTTGTTTCGAAACAACGCCATGCGAGCGTGTTGTTTCGAAACAATGGTGGTTTCGAAAAGACTTGTTTCAAAACAACTGTCGTCTGAACATGTTGTTTTGAAACAACAGTGAGTTGTTTCGAAATAACTGTTGTCCAGAATTGCTATTTCAATTCCGGCTTTTCTCCTTATTTCGAAGTGACTTTTTTGCTAATTCGAAATAAGTGACTTTGAAATAAGGCGTTATTTCGATACAAGTTGTTTCGGAACAACCATATCGAAATAACCCCTTGTGTGAGAACACAGCCCTTGAGACTTTTCCAGGAGTGATTCAGTGACCTGTGGCCCCCCAACAATCCTATGTGCTGTCTCCAAGCCAATCCCTACCCTAAGCTGCATCTGATATTTCCCAGTTTGGTGCTCTGCAGCCTGTAATGGTTCAATGCTAAGAGACCCAGAGAGGTCGCTTTATGACTGGTCAGATAACCAAGGCTGCTGACTCTAGCTTTGGCCACAACGTCCTTCTGCTACATATCCCTCAAGGAAGTAGAGTACAAGGTCATCTTTGCAGCAGGTTTTCACAAACATGGGGGCATGTTACAGGTATTTAAAATTTGTGTGATGATTGAGGAGATTCTTTTGAGGGAAGAAGTCTTGCTAGTGGCTCTGATAGCTGCAGACTGCAATCTTGCATGCTCTTTTGTGGCCCTCCTTTTAGCTTCTTCCTCTGTCCTTACTGCAAGTCTGGAGAATGGTCCTATACCCTGTCTTACATGAGAAAATCCTGAAATGATAGATACCACATCTCTGTACATGACAGACCTGGAGCCCTACCTAGGAGCATTGCCAGGAAGTATAGCATTGTTGGGTCCTCTAGTCTATGCCTAATAGTCTAGCTACATGATATCCTCTATCCTTTTCCTCCCCCTTCCTGCAGCATGGTCCAATGGTTAAAGTATTGGAGACAAGACTCTTGGGTACTGTTCCAAGCTTTTTGGGAATACCCTGTGCACTAGTGGTTAGAGCAGTGGGGATTTAATCTTCTATACCCAGCTCTGCTATTATGTAAACCTGTGCAAGGTCATTTCCTTCACTAAAAAATGGAACTAACATATGGACCTCACAGGAGAGCTGGAACTAATTCCCAATTTGGTCATGTTCTGCATACCTTATATACGTCTCTCAACCTGTCTTTTCTGATTTCTAAAAGTGGGGAACTTCTCAGTACTTCAAGAGAAACTTCAGCATGACAGGCAGTATCATGTCATGTAAATGCATATTAGAAAGCAAGTAACACTTTAAAGATTTCACTTGAATAATTCTGTAGACATAAAAATTGTTTGGATACCTGATTAATCAAGTATTGATGCCCATTAGGTTAACAGTCTACATATAGCCCCCTAGTGGCATACATCTATTAATCACTAACACTTTAAAACCATTTATACACAAATTTAAAGTGTCATTAAAGCTATAGCATAAGCCTGTACTACAGCCCAGTTGTAGCACGCAGCTAAGCAATTGTCAGAACCAGCCCAGCTGAGGTTTCAGTTGAGCATCACTATTCCCAGTGAGCTGTAAGACAACCTGAGTCCATCACTCAACTGCTTGCTCACCCTGGCATTTTGTTGAGCCACTAGAATTCTCTTTCAAGACAGACAACATGAGCAGCAAATGAATTAAGTCAATGTAGATTTCTTTCTGCTCAATGCTATCTGCAAAAGTGACGATGGGCTTTTCCTTGCATCTGCTGACTAGGAGGTGGGAAAACAGCCCCCACTGGCGAGAATTTTTGGAGAAGGGAATGAAATGCACAATCCGTCTGAACTCTATTTTCTGACTATGACTTCTACTTGCTCTGAGAAAATTTCCCATGGTTACCAGCTGGGAGAAATTCTCCATATTCAAATACTGGACTTTTTCAGCCCTGAAGCTTTTTGTTGAAAGCTATGTCACCACACCAGACAGACTCCATTCCCCAAAATACTATTATTGATTTCCATAGGTAAGAGCAGAGAACATGTGCTCCTGCATTATGAACAATGTCAATGAGTGAAGAATCTCTCTTACCATGACTCTTGTGTCTAGGTGCTTGATAGATGGCAGATCAACCTTCAAAACACCAATCACCCATCCAGAAACACTTCAGTTCATGGAGGATATGTTTCCTGGAGACACCAGAAACATGGTGAGATGTCATCCTTCTACTCAAAACCAGTTGCCCTGCCACAGCAGGATTGTAGCATCCCCCTATAATCACATTGCTTGCTTCTAGATCTAGATTATATGCCACTTGGAAGTCACTACAGATGCCAAGCACCAGGTTCCTTCAGTAAGGCGTTTTCTTTCAACACATCAAGCAATATGTGAAGAGCTTGAAATAAAATCTAATGGAGAGAAGCAGTTCAAGGAAAACCAGAGCTTGCTGTGAGTGACTGTCTTCTCTCTCTACTAGATGGTCTCCAGTAAGCAGCACCAAGCATATCTGTAGCTTTTGTGAGACAAAGAACTGTGGGAAATTTGGAGGACAGCTGAAGATAATCAACCCCAGGCACAAAACTTCACCAAAGGCATTGGAAGAAAAGAGGTAAGTGCTTTTTGGGCCAGGTAGGTTATTGGTAAGAAGCTTATTCATGTACCACTTGTCCCTAGATCTACTCCTCAGTTCATATTTTTATCCTAAGTCCAAGGCAACATCACTAAATCAAGTGAACAGGGCGCTGATACCTCCTGTTCCTCTGCATGGACACCAATGGAACACATTAGGTTTATAATCATTGGTTTAGGGATGTTGCCCTTGCCTCCAGCTCAGCCAATGGTTAACCATCCTCTAGATTTGTAAACAAATCCCGGTGCCTCAGACCAAAGAGCTCACTAGTATCAGCGATGAGTTTCAGCTGACCTGACCAATTCAGTGGACCACAGTGTATGGCTATAATACATATCTGAAGCGTAATATGATACTGGAAAACTAATAGTTCACTGATCATTGATATTCCTGCATGACATATACATGAGGTGTGTTTTAAGAATTATGGATGTATACTGGAATGATAACTAAAATGTGTTTAAAGCAGGCATACCAGAGGGAGTTACTAACCAAATCTGCCTTACACAAAGAACTGTGCATTTGCTTCTCTGTCCAGCCCTGTTGTCAGACAGAGACAAAGGTCTGTTCGCATATTATGAACTATCAGTGCCATGGAGAAGCTACATGCACGACAGCCATTTTTTCAACTGGTGGAACTAATACGCTGCCTGTGGAAAAACTACCTCCTCTGGAGTGTAAGGTAGCAGCTAAGTGAACATTGCAAGCACACAATATCACTTTCCAGATCAGAAAGAGAAAATATTAACCACAGACACACAAGCACCCTTTCATTTGACTCATGAGATCTCTAATATCCATGCAAGCAATTGATGTGGCAATCC
This sequence comes from Podocnemis expansa, assembly GCA_007922195.1. Taxonomy (NCBI): domain Eukaryota; kingdom Metazoa; phylum Chordata; order Testudines; family Podocnemididae; genus Podocnemis; species Podocnemis expansa. The sequence goes on from ML682034.1 coordinate 1,440,603, forward strand.
CTTTGTGCACTGTAAAACAAAAGTGAGGACTTTCTCTCTTAATAAAGGAAGATGTTAGCTAAAATATACCCTCTTACTAAGGATGTGGTGCAATTTAATACTCTCCAAATAAGGGCTTTTCCAGTTCCTCCCCACTCCGCCAATAGTAAAACACTCATCCTGACATAAGCAAGCTTCAATTTCATTTCGTGGAGTAAAGAGGATGGATGAACCTGTAGTGAGTGGCCTGAAACCACACAATCTGTAGCATGGCTATTGAGTTGTTTTTCCTCCCACACTGCTTGCCCGCATCACTGAACCAAACTTCATCCTACCAGAGGATAGAACAGGAATACTATTCCTCTAAACACTTAATTTGAGCCAGAACTTAAATTCAGCTAGACCTGTCTGGAGCAGAGCTCTAGGAAATATTTTCAAACCCCTGCCCCCAGAGTTTTTATAGCATGTTGGAGTTAGAAAGGGGGCTGCACTTCAGTTCAGGGTCAGAAGTCAACTCAGCATTACTGACTAACAGTTCTCCTGTTATAACTATAGCTCTAAGGAAGCCTGCATACCTTCAGTATGTTCTCATCTGGGAAAAAGTGAGTTAGGACCACCATTTTTCCAGAATGCAAGTCAGAGTCCTGCACTACTACTCACTTTATGCCAAGCTGTGGAATGAATTATATTAACCTGCAGATTTTTTAAGTTCCCCTTCTTCAAACATCCGACAAAGTGGGATTTTCTCCACAAAGGCTCATGCGATAAACAAATTTGTTATTCTTTAAAAGTGCCACCAGCCTTCTTGCTTGTTTTAATAACCTGCATGACAAATACTTTACAAGTCTAATTGGTCCTTAAGTATTAATTGGCTTGGAGGGGATGCACCTGTACCATGGAATGCAAGCATGAATGACCAAGAGCACATCCCAGTTCAGGATGAGAACTAAAGGCAAATCCCACTTACTGCAGACAGAAATTGTAAGACAGCAGAGTATGATTCCTTGATATGTTCTTTCTCAGACTACTTGCTCTTTTTGCTTTACTAGACTAACCCAGCTGCCCCTTTGGAACTTGGGTTTAACACCTATCCTCAGTGAAAAGTGCCATGAGACATTCACAACTCTAATGTGCATGTTATCCAAAACAGCCGGAGGGCTGTAATTTCAAGATCTTTTTAACCTTGTGAAGAAGTAATTGCTGCTTTAAGGGATTCAGAGGTTCTCTGACTATCCTTGAGAGTGCATTTGCTGTGGCAATTTATCTTTCTGCAAACAGCTCTGTCCTAAAATGTATTTCTAAGCAAATCTGTTATCAGAGGAAACGCTGACTCTCAGTGATGACAGACCGTACCTGTTCAAGTCAGAAATAAAAATACACATGTGCTCATACAACCTGGATACTAAATCAGTGAGACAAGAGGGTCTTACAGGACAGAGCAGTATTGAAACAGTATTGTCTTTGCCTCCTAACTTGTGAAAATAGAAAGTGATTGGGCACAAAACAAATCTAAATGGGAAAGCATATCACAGATGCTAAACATTGCATGAGCCTTTGTGTAGGCTAAGTACCTCCAAAAATAAGCTGTCCAGATATGATGCATGGAAATGACTTCTGTTCTGCTCAAGTGCTTGAAAATTAAAATAAGATTTCTTTACTCATTGATCCCCTAGCAAAATATTAGCCCAGAATTGGCAAGACAGGTATTTAGATTAATATCTCAACCAATTTCAATATCTGTTCAAAACCAAGCATTTCTGTATAAATCTAAGATTTTAGATCCTTTGGAATAAATACTAATTTAACTAGATACAAATGGAATAGGTGTTTGATTTTAACAGAAATAAATCTGGATTGATTAAGACAAAATATCAGTTAAGTTAGGGCTAGATAAGGTTAGATTTAATGGGGATATTGAGCCTGTGTGACTTTTTTCTGGGGTTGGGGCTCTTCTGCTTCCCTAATACTGACCAGAGGCAACCTCCCTCTTCTAACAACCGAAAATTCACACACCCTCTATGTTTATTCAATATTCCTATTTCTCTATTTCACAAAGCAAGGAAATGGCAGTACAGAAAAAAAAAAAAAGCAGTACAGAATGAATCCTTGGCAAAGCTGAGAGCCATTAGGAAATGGCATTTGCAACAGAAGCTACCCACATGAATTTAGTCTAGCCTATTCACCACAGAGTTGCAGAGATAGTATTGTAGAAAAAAACAGTAGTGGGATTTTAAGATAAATTAACTTAAAGCCACAGTTACACCTTTAAATAGGAATCTATCAAAAAGAAGGCAGCCCACTGTCAGTTAGAGATAAAAGTTATACATTAGAGCAGTGCTCTCAACCTGTTGTAGGTTCCAACACACTTGGTGGCATATCTTGATCCTACAGGACACACCAGCCCACTCCTCCCAGGCCAAATCCAGCCATTTCCATGGCTCTTGGGGACACGCTTACTGCTATGTGGTGACACATTAATGTATCCCAACACAGTGGTTGAGAACCACTCCATTAGAGCTTTAGCCTACTAGAACTGGTTAAAATTGTAGAACCCAAACATTTTTCAGTTGATCAAAATATTTTGCAAATTCATATTGATGTGTTTTGCTTGAGGGGGAAAAAATTACAAAATATCAAAGAACCCTGACATTTTCTAAACTGAATATTTTAGGGGTTTTTTTAAATTCAAAACTACATCTTAAAACTAGAAATTGAAACTAGAATTTTACTTCAATTTTGTGTTAAAATTAAATGTTTAAAAAAGCTCATATGAAATGCAACATTTCATGTACATTAAAAAATTTCATTTGACCTGAAACAATTTTTCTTGGAAGAACCAGCCAACCAAAGAATGAGCTATTAGCACAGCTCTAGTCTCTGGTTTAGGTTTAGGTTTTTCACATTACTCAATTTGCAATGGCTTGGGCATATTTCTTGACACAGGCAGAAGAATCCTGTCTTAGTGTAGCTGACTCTTCAGGAAGAGTGTTTTAATGTTCCATCAGTGAGGGTAGCCCATACACCAAAATTCTGAAAGCAGCAGACTCTCTCCTTATCCGTCATCTTCATCTTCAGTCTCAGCACAGTCCTCTCCTTCTGATTAGTGTGAAGAGTCTGCCATCTTCTGACCATACATATTGTCTGTGCTTTCAGATTTCTGCCTAGTATACTTGGAAACTTAGTTTCAAATGAACCATGTGTGATTTTTGATGTTTCAAGATTTTGGATAAAATTCATCTTGGGAGTAACAACGCTAATTTCTGTTACCATAGCAGACTTTCTTTGGGGAGTTGAAGAGAATGGATTAACAAGAGGATATTGTTTTTCCTCTGAGATATGGCGTCAGGAGGGTTTTAGAGAGATTAGTGCCAAATGAATTAATCCCTCTGTCTTTGACATTATAGTAGATGTCACTACATATTTATGTTAAAAAATAAAGCTTTTCTGGATTAATCAGTATTCTTTTCGATAGATGAAACTCCTACTCAATCACACTCAAGAGTGAGAGTTTTAGTATTGACTAGACCTTCTGAGCCTCATTTGGTCTATGGGTGACCCTCTTAGAGGGAAGGGAATAATGATGTATTAGTATTTCTGAGATGGTTCCCATGTTTCTTTTAAGTGATCTTAATAGCTGTGTGTATACTGTACCTTGTGTTCTCATTTCTTTGTCTTACAATATTTCTGTTCAACATTACAAGTACTGGGCCCAATGTTGGTTCCACTGTAACCAATGGCACCAGAATGTGGCTAGTTGTATAATTTATTAAACAAACACATTAAGACAGCATGTCTGGCCGTTGCAATGTTTGTGCCATTGCAAGATGACTTCTGGTTAGCATTGTAAAGAACTTTCATGCTCACTGCACACTAACATATGGGTTAGTGAAACTGAAACTAAGTGCCTGTAGTCACCCAACTGTTCACTGATAGAAAACTAATGAAATGAAACAAAAGCAAGAAACAGAAGAATATGAATAAAAATCTCCTTGCACAGAGCCTAACTGTTGCTCACAGGCTTAGAAGAGTTACACCCATTCAATAGGCATGCAGTTTTATAGACTCTCCTAGCACATGCTTGCCTTTTTTTCCTTTTTATAGCCATAAATCCATGTCTTGGCATCTGGCCACTGATTCTGTCACTTGGAATTTCAATGGGAACATCTTTAAGTGGGGCTTGTCTGGAAAGCATTCTTCAGCCTTTGGTTTGTTGATGAAATATGCTTTTGGTACATAAAGGCCCTAACATTCTGTCCTGATGTCATTGGGAATTGTGTGTCCTACAAAAAGAACTGGGCACTGTAAGCCCCAAAAGCCTCCAGTTAGAGCTGGGATGGACACACATGTGGCAGTGTTTGAGGAGTGCCAAGCATAAAGAGTCCACCTCCAGGGTTCCCCTCCAAGAGCCCACACTGTCATGCTTCATCCAGTGAGATCTATAAGTGACCAGAAAATGAGACCATGGAAAGAGACCATGAGAGATAAATTCTTGCTTTACTGAAGCCCAGTCATGAGGTTAGACAAGTACTAATAATTCTGATTTTAACCAACACAAGCAATGGTTCAAAAATTAGTTTTTGATCTTTAGAATAGTCCCTTACTATTGACAACTATTTGATTTTAGATCCATATCAATCTTATGACAAATCTTAAGACTGAAGCACAGTTCTAAAGCAGGTTGTAGTACAATAGCTATTTCCATTTACTTTATACACTGCTAATAAAACAGTGTAATGATTTGGAAAGAAGACAGTCTGTGTGCATTTGTGTGTGTGTGTGTGTGTGTGTTTGTGTATTTATAACTAAACAAAAATAGTTTGACCTTCTTTCAATTGATGTGAAGAAGGAGGAATGTGCCTTAATGATTCCTTTAATCCTGTTGTATAAGCCAATTATTGCTGAGAGTTGCAAACAAATAGTAACATACAAACAAGTTGACTGCCATGGTACATTTGGTTTTTTAAGCAAATTACAGTGGCAAAGGGGGCATTTCTTGGAGGCAACTGAGGCTAACATTCAGGAATGGGTTACAGATTTCCAGTAATTTTCTGACGCACAGGACAATGCTGTCTAACATGTATTAGTAGTGAGAGTATTATAGACAACACAGATTAGATAATAATAGTCTGTGAAATATATAGCTACAGAACAAATTTGACACCTCTTTCAGCAAATCTTGACTCACTGAGTCATCCATCTGTGCAAATGTTCTTATTGACTTGGATGACTTTAACAAGAGTACCTGCGAAAGTATAGGTCTGTAGGGTCACGTCCTTGCTACTGTCTTTCTGGCTAAAGTTGATACAAAGCTGCATAAATAGGGAATCAAAGATGACCTATAACAGGTATGTAATGGGCCTAATTTTGGCCAGGGAACTACACTGGCCCTTTGCTATTAGCAGGCATCAATTTAAAAAGACTGAATGTTACTCCCAGAGCCTGATGTTTAAGATGCTACATAGGCAGTCAAGAGAAGAGTAGAGGATAAGAATTCCTTCTGAAATAGAAAGATGGATAGCCATCTTCACTGAGCTGCCTGGGGCTGACAGCCACAAGAAACTGAGTGTAAGAGAAAATGGGACTACATGTGACGGCTGGTTGGAAACTGGGTCAGCTTCAGGGTTATTTTGGCTCTGTTACCATCAGCAAAGTCTGCATTTTGCCTTTCTTTACTGGTTGAACTGAAAACAGTTTAGGAATATGACTGAACAATTTGGTATTTGGCTGCCAAGTGCTGAGTCATCACTCTACACTTCTGTAACATCCTGCATTGATGTTCCTACAGATTGATTTGAAAAAAAACAAAACAAAACAAAAAACAGTGCTCCAGGCTGGTCACAGGAAAAAGGAAGTGTACTGAGAGATCTATACAGCGTCAAGCCCTGTATAAGAGGGGAAATGAGTACAAAGCTCTACAATTTCTTTACACAATTATCAAAATATTTAATTTTATAGATCTACACTGAAGTTCAGATTAGTCATCATAGCTTGCAAGTACATTTCTGTAAATCCAATCCTGCTGCTTATGCATATATAGCTTTGCTGTTAATGATCAGCTGCCCTCACTCAGGTCATAAGGATTACACTCTAAGTACTTAAGTCAGTAAGGCCAGCATGATTCCCTCACTCTTTTGTATCAATCTAAAATACTCAACTCAATTATGCTCACTACTTCTATTGCATAATAAGGTAGAGATCTTGCAGTGTATTGGGAAAAAATGCTAACAACAATCCACACCAAGTGAATAGTTCTAAGTCATAAAAAGAAAGGAAAATTAACTGACTGACCAGCTGTCCTCTTGGAATTTGAACCAGAAGCAGAAAAATGATAAGGAGATGGAAGAAGATGAGACGGTCTTAAACTGAACATCTGTGTCCCTAGAAGGTCAGCTGCTGGTCCAGGGTGTTAGTAATCCAGTAGCAGAAAGGGGTAAATTTGTCTGCAGAGCAATCTAACAACTTAATGACAAGAAAAAAAGATCCTGACTTCAGTGCATTTAGGGCTTGCAAAACTGAGATTTCTCTCTTGGACCATAACAAAGAACACACCTATAGTGGTAATGACACTGGGCTGTATCAGAAAGGAAATGCTAACTTTTAAAGATTTTTCTGACTTGAGATGGTGACAGAGGAAAGAAAGAAAACATTCACCAACCTACAGTGGACAAGAGATATTTTCAGTATGGGAAAATGTTCAATACCACTGTTGTCTTCATAACCTGCTGCACGTGTTGAGTACAAAAACAACGGACATGTCTGGACAACTGCAGCTGGGTTTTACTAGCTGAAGCTATAACACAGATTTCAGTATACAAAGACAAAACTGCTGCATCTGTTGTTTGCCTGTCAGAAAAGAACTTCCTCTTTGCATAATAAGCATTGCTTCTTTCCACACATGCAAAAAAAAAAAAAGACAAAAAAAGCCAGGAACGTTCCTTACACTGGAGTTTAATGCAAGCACTCTTAAACCTCTCTGTTCACTTTTTGCAAAACAAAATGAGTGGAAAGATCAACCTGGACACTAGCTGCCCAAAATGGATGCTGGACACAGCGTTAATATACTCTGTATTTCACATGAGTATTACTCTCTGCTGTGTGCTTGTTCAGTCATTCATTGCAAACTTTTCCATGAAATGTGGGGTCATATGTCAGTCACATTATAAAAACTACTCTGAGATGAAGGGATTCTTTCAGATAATAGTTTAATATGCTTATATATTTGCAATATAGTGAAGTTGCCCAAGAGCTCTAACATTCAGACAAGGGTATATCTACACTGCAGTTAGACCACCACAAATGGTCTGTGTTAGCTAAGCACTCAGGCTAAAGGTCTGTTTCATTGCAGTATAGACATTCAAGGCCAGGCTGCAGCCAAGCTTTAGGATCCTCTTACTTTGCAGAGTCAAGAAACTGGGCTACAGAAATACAAAGGGAGGAGAATGGTGGTGGGACTGGAGAGGGCAAGAAAGAAATGTTTGCTCTGACCATCTGCAAGAACACAAAAGTGTGAGCAGCTATACTTCCTCTTATTGCAGAAAGGGGGAATGAGATGAATCTCCACATGATACTGACTGGTGTTCATTTTATAAATTGGTCTGTAGATGCCCCTGAAGAGTTAAAGAAAGAGATTGACTTCTTTGTGCCATTAACTTGAAGTCAGGGGAAGTGGTGATATGAGGGAAACACACACATTGTTGTACAAAACTACACACTTTTCCATCTGTTAGTACAGAGGTAGGCTAGTTACAACAGTGTAAAAGCCCAATACTTTTAATTAGAATATGTTTTTGTAATTAATAATCTTAATGTTTACAGAGCAGTTCTATCTTGCTTTAAAATGCAAATTCTTGCCATTCAGTGTGTTAATCTGGGGTTTGTTATGTAATTATGAATACAGTAATAGTGTTTGAGTGCAAACAGTGAAAGTATAAAACTGGATAAAATTAACATTACATAATCTCACTTGATGTCTTGGCCAATTTGGGCATGGTTCTTTTTCAGTGTAGATATTCAGAGTTAGGCTGGAGTTTGGGGTCTAAGATAGGTTCCCAAGCCTAAATTGCTACACTACAGTTTTCTACCCCTACAGCCTGAGTTCTGCAAGCCTGGGTCAGCTGACAGCTGCAAGCATTTCATTGCAGTGTATAGGTACCCTTTGTGATTAATATAAGCATTTTTCAAAACTCCTGAGGGTCACTGAGCCTCCCCTCTTTGCTTATTCCCCCTCCCTCATGACCAGGCCCAATGCTGGGGGGCAACTGTCTAAGGCACCCTGTGATTTAAAAAGGGCCATGGGTGGATGGGAGGATAAATACATATCCACCACTCTACCATATGCTCCCTTGTCTTCCCCCTAGGGCCCCGGCGCTCATACTTTCCACTCCTCCTCTGAGCCTAGGTTATATATTATGCATCATACAGGTTCCCAGGCAGCTGAGGAGGTGGTATCTCTTAATCAATTTCCCAGGTTCATTATTAATCTTTCTGGGGAGTCCAAGGGACATGGGAAGCTGAGCAGCACACAGCACCTCCCCAGCTGCCCAGGAAGCTGCATGGCACATAATAAATCAGGAGCAATTTCTGGCAGATGCCCACTCAGATCTCAGCCACCCCTTTCTAGAAGGGCCTTTGCTTGTTCTGCTCTAGGGCTCAAAATTGCTGTCAGTGAATCTGCTCACAATGGTTATAGTTTGCTATTAATACAACAATTACCAACCAAATTTTCAGGTTTTTGCACTGTTGCCTCAGATTGCTTCATCACACAGCACTAATAGCTGCTTTCCTGGCCATAAAGCACTCTGATTTTGTAATCCCCAGGAAACCGAAAGCTTTGTACCAACACTGTCCAAACAGGCTGAATTTGGGCCTAAGGCAGTGGAATTACATGAGGAAAGAATGTGGCATGTGGATTCTTAATAGTCCAAACTAGGGCACTAGTTGTGTAATCAATCAGTGTGGGTGAACTTCTGCCCCTGCGTGGAGCTTGCAAGATCAGAGCTACTGACACTCATAGGCTATGTCTACACTAAAAGAAGTTAGGTCTATTTTGTCAATTTGAACTAATAAGTTCAACTTTAATATGAACTCAACTCAACCTAACTGCCCTTTATTTGAATTTAATGAAGTCAAATAAAGAGGTAATCCAGGTCTACACAGTCCTTAGTTTGAACTAAGGAGTCAAATTAAGGCCTAGTTCCAACTAACAGGCAGTTCTTATTAACTCAAACAAAGCTTTCATTAAGTCAAATTAAGGAATTTCTTAATTCAGCTTAATGAAAGTCCAGTGCAGACAGAGACTAATTTAGTTTGAATGAAGCCTCCTTAGTTCGAACTAAATTGTCAGTGTAGACATAGCCACGGTGACTACTGTTCAGCAAATATCATTATCAAAATCTAAGGCAAAGAAAATCATTTATTGCTTTAGTAGTTTAATTTTATGTTGTGTATTAATTCAATAGCTAGGGACGGCGCCCACATGGCAGTAATAATTAGCGAAGTCCTCTGCTTATACGGAGAATGGGAACAGTATACACAGCCACAATGTATGCTTCTGTAGCTTCCCTCAGCCATATGACAAAGCCCTCTCTGGAAGAACAATCTTTGAGACATCTAGAGATGTCTCCATGTCTAGCTGGAAGCTGCCTGCTAGTTCTTTGCATCCTAACAGCACAGCTCTGATAGATCAGAAAAGGAAAGCACACATAATGAAGTAAGTTCACCAGCAGCGCTTGCACTGGATACAATCTGTGGAAGCTTCTCAGCCTAAAAGCAAACTTGATACCAAATACTAAACTGAAATAAGGACAACAGTTTAAGCTGACAACAAACTTATACATAGAAATCAGGAGAACAGATGAGCATATGAATCATACTAACATGAGGAAAATGTGAAGGAAAACACTTGTTTGCTGTAACAGGGCTAATGAAACATTTGTTCTGACATATGGATAGAGTAGTTTTTTTCATACACCCTCAAAGCATGATGGATAGATACCTTTTTAGTATGGTTAGGTTTCTGATAAAATTCAGACTGGATGGTATATAAGAAATTTGAGATAATTACAGAGTATTCTGCAGACATGATCATGACTACACAGCAAGCAGGAAAAAGTATTCATTAAAACATTTTCTTTTAGGTAAAAGCCTCATTTTGCATCCAGCTTCCTTTTTTTAAAAGCTCCCTGCACTAATCCTTTCATGGGCACAGTGTTCTCACTCTGAACATGAACAAAGGAAACCAACAGATCAATAAACTGAACAGGACTAGAACAGATACTACCTTCTCTTAGGCAGTATTGCCATTTGACAGGGAGAACTGGTAAGTTCTGCTCTTTAGAAGAGAAGAATTTTCCCCCAGAGAGATGGGTAGATGTACAGTTCTTCCTAGGATACTTGAAAATTACACAAAAAATTACATTAAAAGAATGTTTAAGACTGCAAAGACAAGCACTCAGGAGTTAGCAAACACAGGAGAGTTGTGAAAATAAATTTCTTGATGTTTGTAAAGCACTTGGGTACTATAGTGACATCAGCACCACAGGAACATCCATTAGAAAATAAATAATTCCTCATGGGTGTTATTGAAATTAATAATTCAGTTATAATGACATACATAAAGTCTAGAGCCATGCACTGGGCAATAAGAATAAAACAAAACATTCCATAGCTACTCATTCAGTGCGTCTTGTCCAACTTGTTCACTGAATGAGGCAAGGGGCTTGTGGAAAAAATTATATACAATCATGCAAGTGAAGACACATAACCCATATGCACAAGAGAAGTGAATTAGTTATGGCATTTCTTAACTTTTGAGTTCTTGCCTTGCAACCTTAATGTTTCTTATGAGTTTATTTAGTGTTTTATGTCATTTTCTAGGTTTATAAAAAAAGTAAACTGAAAAAAAATCTGTAATTCCATTGTGTGGCATCAGAAACACACCTACTCGGTTTGGAACTTTTAAATCCACTCCATGGACCTCTGCCACTTGAGTAAAGAAAGTAATCGATAGCAGTAGTAGATTGCCATTTTCTATGTAGACCAGCCACGAGCAGGGGATGCAACACATTTTTTGCCAACAGGCTTCACAATTATTTGCTGACAGCAGAGAAGAGGTGGGACTCTGGAATTTGGGCTCTATTCCAGGTTCTGAAGGAGATGTAGCAGTCACACACCTTTTTGCCCATTCCCTAAACCTGATTCTCTTTTTTCTAGCCCCTCCAACTTGCTTGAGTGCCAGTAATCTTTTACCCTTGCCCGAGCTCTTCACCTAAGTCTTCCACATCACATCACAATCTCCTCACCTAACCAGTCTCAACATCTATTTCTGCATCTACAAATCTGCACCTGTAATCCATGGGTATATGTAACAGAATTTAGAAGGGAGATTTTCAAAGATGTAGTTAGGCTTCTGACTTCTATTGACTTCAAATTGAAATTTTATATTTACCTCCCTTTTGTGCCTTTGAATATATCTCCTAAATCATCTTCTTCATTTATAGGATCAATCAGATACTATTGTATATGCTAAATATTACCACTACAACTACAGAGACAAACATGGAGGCCATTTTTTTAAACAACCCATATTATGAGCTAATGCAGAATCTCAGCAGCTCTAGAGAACAGTGGCACTCTACCTCAATGTGTAGTTTCTGCAGACTGCAACCCACTACTATATACCTTTATAAGGTGCCACTATGCCCCACACAGTTGGCTGGCTCTGCTGTGCAGTGAGAGGGGAGGTGAAACCACTGTTCCTCCTCTTCTCAACTTTGTTTTGGGTACACTGAGCCCTCAAGACCATACAAGCTGGAGGAGATGCTGCCATCTCCAGAATATTGGCGTGTGACTCTGTCCAACCTTCACAGATATTGCAGATTTGCCCACTTCACTCATGCTAAGCAGACTATGTCCCTCTGTGATTGCGGGGAATCACAGTAAATTTGCTTTAAAAATACAGGAACCTGTTACTGTGGATTGCATTTAAATAGCTAATGTACCTGCACATACATAAGTACATTGGTACTCTGCTGTATCAAACCAAACAAGGAGTCCCGTGGCACTTTTAAAGACTAACAAATTTATTTATTGCATGAGCTTTTGTAGAAGAAAATCCCACTTGGTCAGGCACTTTGAAGATGGGGTAACTTATAGAATGGAAGGAAACAAATACAGGGAAGTGTAAGACATGGAATCAGGTCACACTGTAACAGTAAATCAAAGCAGTTCTTAAGATTTAAACACTAGGGAACAGCATATAGAGGAGGATGAGGTCAAATCACCTGTTGTAATGAGAGGAAAATGCAAAGTCCCTATTAAACCTTGAAGCAATGCAATCAAATTTGCAAACAAATTTGATCTCAGCAGTTTCTTTTTGAAGGCTTGAGCTGGCATTCATGCAATAAATAAATTTGTTAGTCTTTAAGTGCCACAGGACTCCTTTTTATTTTGCTGAACTAGACTAACATGGCTACCCCTTTGGAACCTGGTGTATCAAGGTACTCTGATATATTTTAAGAACTTAGTCATAGTTTTAAAAAAATCCCACAATTCTTGAGATTAGCTGTTGATCACATAAAGAGTCTGATGCAGTGTTAATTATTTAGTAGCAGATTGGAGATCTTCATTCCTTTCAGATTCCACTAATTGGAAGGTAAGAAAAGACCTGGTTTGCTAGGCTAGTGGAATCCTGACTCTTGTGCAAATAACAGTAGTTGATCTGACAAGGTCAGACTGACATCTGAAATAATTTTTCAGATGAAATATCTGGAAGTAATGACTACTGGTGTGCACTGCTCCAAGCAGATTGAGGTTACTAAGAATTTTAGCCTAGAAAAAGACACCAAAAACTATTTTACCACTTTGAATTTCTTATTTCTGTATAATTTAAAAATGACTTCAGACTGCTTCTGGCTCCAGGAGAATCTGGAGTGAAAGCAGCACAAAAAAGTCAAAAGCAAAACTCTTACTGCTTCTGTGGAACCTGGAATTCACCCTGAGGTTTTTTTTAACTGGCTTATTTTTAATCATTTAAACCACAAATTTTAATGTTGAAAGGTCACCTACCATTTTGATACAGTTTGATCAGAATAGGTATGTTGAGACATTATTGGTGCTGACTGATAACACCTGGAAGAAGATAAAAAATACTGGTTTCTGGAATTAGCTTCTACTTCTAAGTTTTACAACAGTTTCTTAATGTAACTGTATTACCTATTAGTCAGTCCCTGGTGCTGTGTAATAAACATTCTCATCGGCTGTTTTTTCACCTTCCACACATTAACAGAAAATGCTGGGGGAGGAGGGAGCAAAGGAGATTTGGTTTTGCCATGAGTAATATGTACTCGTAAGTATTGTAACCCTTCTGCCAGGGCAGGCTGGCAGGACAAGGGCTGGGTTCTATCTCTAGGGGGTTTCCCAATGATGCAACACCACCAACTGGCTTGAGCCCCCACCCATCTTTCTGGGAATCCTGCACTGTTCCCTGGGTACCCCAAAGAGGTAAGGCTTCCCCACTTGCAAGCATGAGTCTGTGTGTAGTAAACAGAACTTTTAATAGTAGTAAAACAGAATGCAGAGGGCTAAATACAGAGACCATCGCTAATCTAGAAAAATTAGCATAGAGCGAAGTTCCCAACAACCCACACTGCATAACAGAACATACAAACTTAATGGCAAAACTGGCACTTATCTGGAGAATCAGTGCTAACTAAGCTCCCAACCAACCCTAAGTTATGTCTTTCATGCCAGCTGTCCACAAACGCCATCTACTGATCACTCACTCCATCCTCTAGAACTGTTTCTTGACTTGGCCGGCTGTACACCAGCCACACCCTCTGGTCACTCGCATCTCCTAGCTCGCCACTGGCCACTCTTGCTGTCCACCAGCTCGACCTGCTGGTCACCCCATCACTGCTCCTCTTCAGCTCAGAGAGAGGAGGACTCTCTCCCTGTAGTGAGCTCAGTGATTTTAGCTCTCTTAGTCTTTCAGCAGCTGCTAATGCTACTTCCATACCAAAGAACAGAAGAAGCAATAGAGGAGGAGGCAAACTGCCTCAAGCACTGAAACAGTGCAAACCCCCCACTCCTGTTTTTCAACTCTTTCAGGTTGAAACCTGCAGTCACCTTTCCTACAAGCCTCTTTTTAACTAAGGGTAGTTTTTACCCCTTAACTAACCCAGACAGATTTGAAACAAACAGAGAGTAGCAGTTCACAGAAGGACAGTATTTCATATTTCCCCTTAGTAGAATTACAGATATTGATAGATTTGTGAGCAGACTAACCCCAAATACCATTACCCACTATGCCCTGCACCCAGTAAACTAATCAGCTAATTGTACCTTTTTGTGTTCGTGTTAATACAAAACCCATGCAGATTAGAAGCCGCCCTCAGAAGCTGTTAGGCACAGCTTCTAAGCCTGCCTTACACTAGAATGTACAACTTTTTTGGTCCTCACTATTTCCTCCCACAATTCCTCATCTAGAACAGTAAATCCTATTTCATCTTTTTCAAACTTCTGTGACTACAAGATATCCATCAATTTCACCAAACTAAAACCATTTCCCAGTGGTTAAAGGGTGGGCCCCCTTCCCATATTGTCCAGGCCCCCTTTCTGCATGTATGGGCCCCAGCCCAGGAGGGATGAGGGCACGGAATGTGGAGGAGGGGCAGGAGGTGGGGTTGTTGAAGGGGTGGCTGGGAGCAGGGGCAGGAGATGGGGGCAGTGAAGGGAAGAGTGGGAGGCAGGAGGTGTCGGGGTGGTGAAGGGGGGCACGGGCAGGAGATGGGGGTAGAGAAAGGGTGGGTGGTGGCAGGAGTTGGGGAGCTGGAGCAGAGAAGGTTTGGAGCAGGGAGTTGGGGAGCTGGGGCAGGGGAGCTGGGGCAATAGATGAAAGAGACACTGAGCTGCTCACCCTCTGCGGCCGAAGGGAACTGGGGGAGGACCCCGATCAGGATGAGCCCAGCGAGAGAGGGTTTGCCCTGCCACTCCGTGTGGCAGCTCCAGCCCTGGCCCATCTTGCAGCCCTAGGGCCTGTGGAGCCAGACCAGCCTCAGACCCACCCTCCTGGCCCCCACTCCTTCTTCAGTCCAGGCCCATCCTTGCAACCTCTTACCTGGCCACTGGACTGGAGCAGCCAGGCCATGGGCTGCTCCTCCCACCCTGAGCCTGCTCTAACTGACCATGCTGCTGAGTCAGAGCAGGCTCAGGGCAGGAGTTTCAAAAGATCCCAGCCTGGGGGAAGCTCTCTGCTGGCTGGAAGACTGTGTCTTCCGTTTGGCAGGGGGCTTCCTCCAGGCAGGGAGCTTTTAAAACTTTGCAGGGTAGTAAGCTGGAATGGACTGGAACGCAGAATTCTGGCTGCTGTTTCTATTTTTAGGGTTCCCGGAACACTGGTCCCCTAAAATGGGTGGGCCCTGGAATGGCGTTCCAATGCATTCCGGTGTACTTTAACCCCTGCTATTTTCCCACTAGCACTGTTTTATAACATTGGTCCCTCTTCTGATAACCTCTATTCTGAATAATAACTCAGTCATTTAAAATATTTTTCCAAATTATGGGACAGGATGAGTATTTTATATGAGAACAATGATAGTAGAAAATGGAAACTAGATTGCATTATTTTAAGAGTTTTTATCAATGCTAACTAACATCCAAAGCCTACTTGAGAATGTTAAATAATAATGATAAAACTTTGCTCTTATAAAATTATTTTCATCAGCTGCTTTAACAAACAATATTACTAAGGGAATGCAATCTAAAAGACAAACTCTCCAATTCACAGGTCTTCCTTTAAAACATTTACCTCTGTCTTCAGCTATGTTAGGGACATCACTGCAATGCTGGTCTATAGCTGCTGTAGCTGACCATGGAAAGATCATTCTCTAGCTCAGTGGCCCCCAACCTGTGCCCTGGGTGCCAAAAGTGGCTCTTGGCTCCCCTCCTTCTGGGTGCAGAATGGAGCCATGGCCCAAGGACCCAGATGGAGTGTGCTTTCATGGGGCAAAAAGATTGGTGTAGGATCCTTGCTGCAGCCAAAGAGATGGAAGATCAATGCTTCCTTCCCTCTGGCTGAAGCAGGGACCACAACAAAGCACTCTGCCTAGGTCCATATGCGCTGGGGTCCTCACTGGAGCCAGAGGGAGGGGACCACTTATCTTCTGTCCCCAGAACTACAGAAGGGAGCCATACCTAGAGACCCAGATGGAGTGCACAGGGCTACAGGACACCTTTGGCTTTCCTTCTGCAAGTGAGAAACGGGAGATCAGTGAGGAGGCAGACTCCTTTTCAGAGGAGGCCTGCTGGACAAGGCTTGTGGCCCTTCAGGGCTGTAAGAATGATACCTGTGGCCCTTGAGCCAAAAAGGTTGGGAGCCATTGCTCTAGTTCATACATCTGACTCCACAGAGCTCCTGCATCATTTCCCTTAGCATTTAGGATGTAAATGATGGACAGAGGGCATGGGGGTATATCCTTATATCAAAACCATTCTCAGCTGTTATAACAACCCCTAAGCTCTGCTGGTAACCTACACAATTTAAATGAGTCTAGAGTTCATTAACATTGATTTTAGGGGAAACTATATTAATATTTTTCTTACTTTCTACTCTATCTTCCTAAAATTCCAGTATAGATCATTAAAAAGTTGTTTTGGTCTGAGACTCTTGATTAGGCCAGTGGTTTTCAAACTTAAGGTCATGACCCAGTACTGGGTCATGGACGCTCTTGCACTGGGTTGCAGCACCCCCTGCAGCTGCAACCAAAAGACTGGAATGTATTGCTCAAAGGTGTAATTGTTGGGTCATGGGCATAAATGATTTTTTTCAACTGGGCCCCAAGGGGAAAAGTTTGATAACCACTGGATTAGGCAGCATACTTTGCACTGACTGCATACAAGCCACACTTCTCAATCTCTGCATTTTGATAGTCTATGTGTAACTAAGATCCAACCCTGCAGTTCTTATTTATGAAAAATGAACTGAACTCAACAGAAGTACAGACCACAGGGTCAGGTGTCTAATGTGGTAGGGGTGCCAGTGTGATAAACAGAGGGCCCCCACCCAAGCAGTCATAGATCAGCAGTCACACTCCTAAAAAACATAGGACTGAACTAAAACTCCTGGAGACCTAACAAATAATTCACTTAGACATCTGCTTGTTTGCTTTCTGGAGCTTAGGGCTCATGTTTTTAAGCCTCTTCCCCCCCAATCATTAGAGCTCGAAATGTGAGAGATGCAATTCTGGTGTATTTACATGACTTCAGGAGCTGCAGTGCTGAGAAAACCCCTAATATTGCAAGATAAGTGATAAAATTACAAGCACAGACAACAATATATACCATTCAAATTCTATGTAACTATGAACTGATTCCACAGCCCCAAACCATATTCCACTTCCCCGGTAAACAGGGAGATGGCAATTTTTGCAGATGATACAGAACTACTCAAAATAGTTAAATCCAAAGTAGTCTATAAAGGGCTCTCAAAAAACTAGGTAACTGAGCAACATAATGGCAAAGGAAATTCAATACTGAAAAATGCAAAGTAATGTACCTTGGATAATATAATCCTAACCATACATATAAAACTTAGGGTCCAAGTTACTATAATACTTAAGCAAGTGATTATCGTGGAAAGTTCTCCAAAAACATTCACTCAGTGTAAAGCAGCAGTCAAAAAAAAAAAGAAAAAAAAAGGGCGGACTGTTGGGAATCACTAAGGAAAGATAAATAAGACATAAAATATCATACTGTCTCTTTTATAAAACTATAGGATGCCCACATCTTTAGTATTGTATGTAGATCCGATCACAGTATTTCAAAATTATGTATTGGAACTGGAAAGGTACTGAAAAGAGCAATGAAAATGATGAGGGCTATGGAAAAGCTTCCATATGAGGCGAGATTAGCAACACTGACTTCAGTTTGGAAGAGACAACTGAGGGGGACTAGCAAAGAGATATATAAAATCATGGTTGGTGAGGAGATAGTAAATAAAAAAATTGTTATTTACATCTGATAACACAAAATCTAGAACTTAACAAATAAAACTAATAGGCAACATATTTAAAACAAACAAGAAGTATTTCTTTATACAACTCACAGCTGAAGTATGGAACTCCTTGCCAGAACACATTGTGAAGGCCAAAGCTATAATGGCATTCAAAAAGGAACTAGATAAGTTAACAAAGGGGAGATCATCAGTGGCCAATAACCAGGCTAGACAAGGATTGCTGTTCATCAGAGACTGGGAATGGGTAACGGGATGGATAGCATAATGATTATTCATTCTTTCAGGGGTTTCCCTGACACACCCCAACTTCTCAGTTAATAACAGTGTTATACCAAATTAGTGAGCATCCCCATGCCCCCTCTAAACCTCCCCCTACATCCCACCTAATTTCAAGTCCTGGGGAGAATACTGCATTCTATGGAGTCCTTTTGAAGCAGCTAACATTAGCAGCTTCACTAACATAGGCTACTGAGCTAGACAAACCATGACCCAATATGCCTGTTGTTATGTTATCAAGAGCGGTCTTTCACAAGTTCCAAAGGGGTAGCCCTGTTAATTGTGTTCAGCAAAACAAATATGGTGTTTAATGGCACTTTTACAGACTAACAAGTTTATTTAGCACATCTGAGCTTTCAAGGAAGAAAATCCCATTTCAGCATCAAACACTTGAAGATGGAGAGTGCAAATCTGAAGAAACAGAAAGCTTATGTGCTAGATAACTTTCTTACTCTTTAAAGGTGCTACCAGACTTATTTGTAACCCTCCAAAAGTTACCTAGGGAGGAAGGGGAATCTCCATCTTTGGAAACATTTAAGGCTCTGTTAGACAAAACCCTGGCTGGCATGATTTAGTGAGAGTGGGCCTGCTTTTTCCACAGGGGGTTGCACTAGAGAACCTCATGAGGTCCCTTTCAACCTTATGACTCTATGAAGAGCCACTCTTGAACATACCCCAGCCCAATTTCGGCATGTTCAGATTAGGGTTACCACGTGTCAGACAGGAGGACGCGTCCTCCTTTTTACCTTCACGGCCTCCATCTAGCAGGCATTTTAAAATACATGATTCCGTCTTTTTACTTATTGGGGTTAAAGTATGCTGGAATGCCCCAGAATATCTTATTTTTAGGGGAAAGCTTTCTAGGGTCCCCCTAAAAACAGAAGAATATTGCATTAATGCTACTTTTTCTCCACGTGTCTGCCAACGCCCTCCTTTTTGCTCTTCCCTAGCCTCCCTTCCAGGCTTTGGTATGTGGTAGCCCTACCTCAGATTCAGGGCTTCCCTTGCTCCTCCTTTAGCTCCCCCTCTGCAGCCCACCCAACACTTTCCCACCTTCCCTCAGGCCCCCATATGCCCCGCCCACTCACACAACCCTCCACCCACCCCACCCCTTTGTGCTCCACCCACTCCCTGATCCCTCCACCTGTCCCTCACTCCACGCCCCGCCCCTTGGCCCGTGTGCGCAGGCGCAGACAGGCCGCCTCGGCGTCGGGGGCGGCTTCCCGAGGGGGAAAAAGGCGCGGGGTCAGCTGACCGGGTCTCATGACAGCCTGGGCACCCAGGGCGCATGCGCAGAGAGGGCGTTTGGCTGCCCGAGTGAAGATGGCGGCCTCCAGCGCGAGTCTCTGACGGGATCCGAGCAACGGACGCAGCAGCTGCAGGCGAGGCGCGGCGGCGGCAGCGTGCGGCTGTGAGGGCTGCCGTTATCTCCAGCGCCGGCTGCGGCCGGAGGGCAGGAAGGGCTGGGGGAGTGCGGCTGGCGCTGCTCTTCGGCCAGGTAAATGCACCTCGCGGCGGCGGCGGCTCGCTCGGGGGACCCCGTGGCACCCCCTTACCCTCAGCACCGACTCCCGCGGGCACGGCGTGGGAGAGGCTGCCGCTGTGGGCGGGGGTCAGGCTGGCAGCGGCTGCTCCACGCGTTTTGCTCATGGGGGAGCCACCGTCGCTTGGGGGGTCGTCAGCCGCCCCCCCCCCCCGGCTCCATGCCCCTCTGCCCTTTCCGGGTGGGGGGGCTGTCATCACAGCCAGTGCAAGCCTCTGACCCCAGTTCTGTGAGAGCCTGGGACACTTGGCAAAAGCAGCTTTTCTTCCAGAGATGTGGCGATGGGTACAGCAGAATCTCCTCCTCGCCCAATTGACAAGAGCAGTTTTCTCCCTGAGAAGTACTAATGGCTGCTTGGGAAAATCTGCCTCTTCTCTGGAAGAGACAAGTAATTGCTCTTAATGTGACTCTTTAACCTTTAGTCCTTCCCCATGTCAAAATCTTTAGATTCTGTGGGGTTCTTAGAAATAACTGGAGGGTGGATCACTTGCTGGGGTGGGCTTTAGCAGCAGAGGAGGAGCTGGAGGAAAGTATCCTAGCTTATATTAGGAGTCTCAAACACATGGCCTGTGGGCCCCATGAGGCCCCTAAAGCAATTTCCTGTGGCTGTCGTTACCAGCATTTGCCACATCATTGTATGAAAAGGTTTTGGGGTGTGGTCCTCAGGATAACATACTTGTCCTCATGTGGCCCTTGTGATCTGAGTTTGAGACCCCTGACTTATATGATCTATCCCAGAAGTGGACATTCTTGCTTTAGTTTGAAAAGTTTGCTCCTCTGTCCTCAAATGAGACTTGGGTTTAATG
Organism: Podocnemis expansa; assembly: GCA_007922195.1. NCBI lineage: Eukaryota > Metazoa > Chordata > Testudines > Podocnemididae > Podocnemis > Podocnemis expansa. The sequence continues at coordinate 1,461,217 of ML682034.1, forward strand.
GAGAGTTTGTGTTTTTTTTTCACCATGTCTTGTAGACAATGTTGGAGGGAGAGCATCGGCTCTCCAGCTCCAGAAGAGATTGTTTGTTTGAGAGAGGGTATGGGGAAATGGCATTCTGAGTAAATCTCACACTCACTTCCTTCTTCTATCCTCCACTCCTCAAGAAATTTGCAAACACTACTTTAAGGGTAATCTGAAATGAATCTCTATTGTTCCATTCCCTTCTCTTTTGCATCCAAGTTAAACTTTTGCCAGGAAGGCTGTGAAGATAAAAACCATGGAAAGATTTCCCCTGGCATCATTTAGTCTTATTTCTTGGAATGAATTATCCCTGGAAGTTGCTTTGTTTCCATTCTTCAGTCCTTTAAACTTTCAGCCTCTGTGTTTCAATTTAACTTTTAGGAAAGACTTTTGGCAATGAATGATTTTACTTCTGTCAATAGGGGTGGTAGTGATATTTTCAATATGAAGTATTGGGGATAGGAGCAGGAGTGATTCTGGCTTCATGTATGAATTTTGAGTCAGATGTGAGGAGCTACTGCTCTCACAATCTGCTTAACCACTCTGATTTAGTAGCAGTGTTTTACCAGAGCTTGTTTCTGAAGTAAACTGTGTGACTATTAAAATGTTAAATTTACACTTGGTTTTAGCCCAGGTGAGATCACTAGCTTGAAACTTTGTCTAAACTCTTTGTGCTGTAGTGGGCCAAATGTTAAATCACAGCCTCAATAATGTGTTTAGGTTAATATTGAAATTCAGTATTGAAACTTCATTGACAAAATCACATTCAGCAACTTCCTGCAAATGGAAGGAAATAAACACTTTTCCTACATATCTGTGAACATTTTTCCAAATTATTTTCTTCCCCTCTTTACTACAACCCTCATACTCCTCATAGTCTCCATAAAGCAGCTGAGTTTTTAAAAAACCAATAAATCCTGTATGTATGATTGACTGGTCCTCTATCACATTGTGTATTTCATACTTTCCATGTACTCAGTAAGTCTCAGGGATTGAATCATCAAGTGTTTTCATAGTTTTAAAATCCATGGTGTTTCAAGAACTTCATAGTAACAAAGGCTAAACTTATGTTGCCTGTGTAGATAGTAATTTAAAGATTTTTGGAAAGCGGTCACTACAACTCAAACAAATAATGGAAAGTTCTCAACTCTATTTTTTCCTAAATAAAAATAAAACACACATTCCAGCCCTCTTCCTGTCTCAGGCAAGTAAATTTGCAATATTAATTCTTCTGAAATAGCTATTTAAGATCATATTTTAATGGTGCTTGATAGTTTCACCATTTTGTCTGATTTTTTTCACATATGAATTAGATCCAGAAAAGTCAAAAAGCAGAATTCCTAATACAAAAATCTTTTTTTGTTTATATGGCTTAGAAGTAGTTTTAAGCTGTGTCTTTGGAAGACACCATAAATTGTTCATTTGGATTGAATCTTTAATATACCTTGCATGGGGGAAGATGGATGTGGTTCCAGCCCATGTCTAGTGACACGCATCTGTTCACCTGGAATGAACTTAGTCTATCTTTTGATTCTCCTATCTTTAAAACTGAGTCAAAAGTCAATGATATACAGACCCGTTGAGAGAGCCTATTCTTATTCCCTCTCTATGTCTTTACTTCAGCCTCTTTCTAGCTGGTCTCCATTCTGTGCTCCATCCTTTGGTCTCTAGTGCCTCCTTTCTTTTCTTGTTCCTTCTAGGTAATAACTTCCTATCTTCTCTTGTCTCCCACCCATATCTTGTGGTATACTTTAATCTCACCACAGTATTAAATAACAAATTGCAGCACAAGCATGACACCAGCAAACCATCATGGGTTTGTGTTGCCTTTTCCTCTCTTGTCTGTGGTGTGTGTTTAGACTGCATACTCTTTTGGGCAAGCACAGTTGTGCTCTTTGTATGGTGCCTAGTGCTGTGAGTCTACAGGCTTATGCCTCTACTTGCTGTTGTAATGCAAATACTAAAATGATATGACTTTGAGGTACAACAGATTGGAATAGCATAAGAATAGTCTTTTGGGGAGTTTAGAAATCATTTTAACAGTGCTTCAGATTTAGGATCCAGTTGAGAAACATTCAAATGCGTGATTAACGACATGCTTCAGAGCTGTTTAATTCAATTCTATGGAATTATTCATGTATGTGAAACAAACAAGGAGTCCCATAGCACTTAAAGACCAACAAATTTATTTATTGCATGAGCTTTCATGGGAGAAAATTCCACGTGGAATAAATAAACTTGTTGGTCTTTAAGTGCCACAGAACTCATTGTTTTTGCTGAACTAGACTAACATGGCTACCCCTTTGGAATTTGGCATCGTGTATGCGAAGTACTCCAGTTTTGAGTGTTTGGAGGATCAGGGCCGTCTAGTCATAGTATTAGAAATGAGTTGTCAACAGACTTCCCTCCCTAAAATAAAAACCTGAAGAAAGATCCTTTTCCAGTTGTGGCCAACAACTGTTGGTCTCAAATGTTGCAAAATTAAAATAGTATAGAAGGGTTAAATTTAGGGATGGCTTGTATAGGTGCAACCCACTGGTGAGTGTGTTAATGAAAAAATCTTAAGGCAGGGGAAACACAACTCTTAAACTCTATTGTAACCTTTGTAATAGACACATGACACTAAGATCTTATTAACTCAGTACTGTATGCAGTGCAAGGAAAATGCAAATCTCACTTTTCCTAGCATTTCATTTGTTCTTGTTCTGTACTGCAAAATATTGCTTAATAGATTTTTTTTTTTGGTTTTGTTTTGTGTGAAACTTGTTTAACTTCCATACTGTAAGCTAGAGGGTGCTTTGAAATAGAGGTGTCAAACATCCAGCCCCATGGGCCAGTTACAGCCTGCCAACCTCTTCCATCTGACCTGCAACTGTGCTCTGTAGGACAACACTCTACCAAACACACATGGCAGTGGGGGTGGAGCTTAGAGAGAAGTATTGTGTAGCACAGTTTCTCATGCACACTGCTCTGTGATGCTGTGATAGTGTAAGGTCTCACAATGTTGTGGAGTACTGGATATGTGAGACTGTGCTTTGCAAGACCATGCTCTCCCCCAGAGAATGAGACAGTGTCTGAGTGTGGTATGTCAGAGCGCAGTGTCACATACACAATGCTCCATGATGCTACAGGAGTGCCTAGACGTTCAACTTATGGTATGTATGGCTGACCTGAAGTACATTTGAGCCAAATATGGCCCGCCATATCAAATGAGTTTAACACCCATGCTTTAGAAAATGCCTGTGGACACAACTAGAGTATTCCATACTTAACTTTAATAAAAATAAAATAACTAGATGCCATGTTGAAGATGATAGAGGTGGTAGTGCAAATGTTACATGAAACTAAACTAGGCTTCAGTAGTTTTCTGGCCTCCAATATTTAAGCTAGAGGTTAATTGTATGGATTACAGTGGTTCCTAAAAGCATTTATCTTGCTCAGGTTCCAGCTGCACTTTAAGTACTTACTGTACAAACTTCCTGAAACATAGCATTAGACTTGATAACCATGAAGATTGTCTTATAGACAAAAGGACTGAACTTCTCTGCTGTTTGAGAGTCTGTCAGATAAAAACCTTTAACTGACAAGATGCAGCAAGTGAGTGTAACCACTGAATGCAGGGGAGAAAGGATAAGAGCTGTAAAATTAATATGATCGTCCAGAGACTGTGTACACAACATAGGGTACTTTCAACCTAACTTATCACCAGAATAGGATACTAGAACTAATGTGCTGTGTATGTATAATGCAGTGTGAGATGCCTGTGCTTTTCTAAAGTATTCTGTCTCACATTTGTATGGCCCCATTATATAGTATCTGAGCAACTCAATCTCCAATGTACCTTTGCCTTGCAAGTAAGGCAACTACCCCTGTTTTTAGCTACAGTTCTTCCATTAGCTCACTTGATATTTGATGATTCCTGAGATTGTTTTTTCAGAGAAGTTCCTGTATAGTGACAGAATTACACTTCCCACCTCACCTCTTGCTGAGCTGGCAGAAATTTTAAAATTGGAAAGAGAACACTTGTCATTGATTGTACAAGACCAGAGAAGGGCCGAATAAACCTCAAGAGGTCATCTAATCTACCCCTTGTGTTCAGGCAGTGACAGTTAGATCTAGACCATCCCTGGCAAGTTTTAAAAACCTCCACTGACACCCTTTCCACAACTGCCCATGGAAACATATGCAAGTGCTTAACTATCCCTATAGTTAAGTTAGCTGGGGGGTGGGGTTGGACTTGTACTATTTCTTCCTTCAGTGGCTGTCAAACAATTGATCACTATCTGCTTCATAATGTATTTGAAGATTGTTCCCACTTTAGTCATTGCATCTCAAGACTAATGTACTCAGTTTTTTAACTGTTCCTCCTAGGTCAAGTTTTCTAACCTTTTATTATTTTGTTGCTCTTCCCTGGTTCCTATCCAGTTTGTCCACATCTTTCTCAGCATGTGGCATTCAGAACAGAACAATGTTCCTGCAGTTGCAGCTTCACCAGTGCTGAGCAGCAGTTGAGAGCAGTAGGCTTTTATATTAGCCTGGCTTCCAAGTTGAAGCTTACAGGGAAGACGTGTGCAAAACTTACCTGTTAGTAAGTCTTTGGATGTATTTTGCCATAGGGCTAGCCTATGTAGTGAGAATGATACCAGTATGATCAATCCAGAAATCATCTAATGCAGTGGTTTTCAAACTTCTTTTCTTAAGACCCAGCTTAAAAAAAAAAAAAAAAAATTATGCACGTGAGCCAACAATTACATCTTTGAGCAATATATTCTTGGTGGTGGCAGCAGCAGGGGGTGCCATGACCCAGTAGCTGATGGTCTGTGACCCAGTACTGGGTCCCGACCCTGAGTTTGAAAATCACTGCTCTAATGGATAAGCCAGTACATTTTGAAGCTTCAATATTCCTGCACAGCTTACGTGGCTTTGTTTTTAATGTGGAATTTAACAAGCAAATAGTCTATATCAAGGGCCAAACAAACTGGCTTTGAATTTTTGTCTCGATATATCTTTTACATTCAGAAAACAGTTGCTGTTGACATGACTTCCTGAATGACTCTAAGAGACTGTCCTAGTATTTATATGTAGAAAACCTTAGTAAAATTAAGTAATTCAGCTGCAAACATTTGTGTGAGTAATGTCTGTATTTTTTGTTTTCACTGAAATCATAAAAAAGCATAATATCAAGTGTTATGTAATATGCTGAGAAATAAGCTGGAAAAAGCAAAATAAAATACATTCATTCTTCAAATTACTGATTTTTTTTTTCATTATTGCTTTATAGGTTTGTGTCTGTAGATTTTTGAATAAGTGAATTTATATTCCTGGTTTTCCATGGACCTGAATATTTTTCTAAAAATGTGCTGTTTAGTGGGGTTGCCAGAGTGGATACATGCTGGAGGTGTATTAAAGAAATTTGTGTCCTTTTGGACCAATTCGTGGTTAGTAATGTATCAATTTATTGAATGTCTTTGAACTCCACAGATTTGAGACCATACTCTCTAAATTAATATACCAGCAAAGAGACTCTTTGGCAAAGCTAGTAACATTAAACAACTTCCTGGTGTTTTATCTTGGCTTTAGTGAAATATTTCCCACAGTGTGCTCTTGATTTTAATTTCTTCCTTGTCTAAGGTAAATATATTGAGGTCATAGGTACACAAGTAGGCTTAAGACAGTGTCTTGCCTCTGTCCCAAAGAGCTTGCAATAACACTGAATGATAGCAAGAAAATCTGTGAGTATGAGAAGGGAAGCATGAAACCTAATGATTCTCTGCAGTACTATTCAAATGGATAGAAAATGCCTAAACTCTGTAAGTGGCCCTAAGAATAATAAGAAATTGACAGGTCTTCAGTGCTTAGTCTTACCCCTAATTCTTATTAAGATGTGTGTGCATGAAAAATTCAGGCAAATCAAACTTCATTATACTAGTTCCAATTTCATGTTCAGCATTACACTTAATACAAGAGCATTTTCTTATTATTTATAAATAGTATATGTAGTACAAAAAGAGAGTGCACAGAACCACCAAAATTAAAGGTGTCATATTTTAAAAAGTGATCTAGGCCCCAAATTCTTCTCAGGTTGGTTCTGAATAGCTGCTAATGGTATAATGCCTTTTCATTAAAGGATTCTAAAACTTTCACTCTGTGAACCACACTTGTACAGAGAGACCTTGTTTAATACAGGACTGCCTGTCCTTCCATTCATAATTGTATGATATCCCTATTGTAATTACTTTCACGGAAGAGTAATATCAGGGAAGAATTTAACTTTTTAATTATCTTCTAATACAATGTGTAATTGGTGGAACATTGTGCTGACTTTGTCTAGTTCACTTTGAAGTAAAACTATAAGTGCCTTGTATTCTCAGTATTTTGTATCTTGAAATAGTTCATGTATGTTAGTTACCACCAGGTAAAATATGCATCATTTTTAGCAGTGAAAACAAGGCCTCAGTGTTTCTAATATCTTGTAAAACAAGCAAGGAGTCGTGTGGCACTTTTAAAGATAAACAAATTTATTTATTGCATCAGCTTTCATAAGAGGTCTGCATCTTCAAAACATCTGACAGTGGGATTTTCTCTCTCAAAAGCTTATGCATTAAATAAATCTTAAGTCAGTAAAAGTGCCAGAGGACTCCTTGTTTTTTTGCTGAACTAGACTAACATGGCTTCCCTTTTTAGAACTAATATGTTGTAGAATTTAGCTGTTATGATGTGTGGGATAGAAAATGCAAATTTTGCATATCTGTGGTAACCTAGTTTAAAATGTAATTGTATACAATATTTAAAAGCATGTGTTATAAATATTACAATATAATTATATACCTTATAAACTAGGTACATGACCATTAGATTTCTCTGATCTCAAGTCTCCTGTCCTCATTTTTCCTATCAGATGTGCCCCATTAACAAGTAAAAATGCAGTCTTTCATCCAGACTCAACCTGGGATTGGAAAAGAGAGCTGTTTCTTCCCCTTCAGTGCTCTCCTCACTAGTAGTAGTCTGAAATGGGATCTGGGTTAAATTGTTGGTGAGCAGGAGCTGTTACTTTCCCATAGCTGTTTTACAAAGGTAGCAGAAGTGAAATTACCTTAGTCAGTTGAGAAAACAGATGTCCACTTTACTCGAGAGACTTAATTTTGTGTACTCTGAATTGTATCAGACAAAAACAGATCTTTCTTCCTTCTGGGAGAAGTCAGTAAAAAGTGTGGCTAGTGCTCAGGAAAGAATTGGTATGCATGCAGTAATAGTAGTGTATTTTAAACAGACAGCAGTAAGGCAATATTGGTTGCTCTTAGATCATTGCATGCTGGTGTAGTGAGGAAGAGAAATGAATACTTGTTCCGTAGCCAGTGAATAGCTGAAAACCATGTTCCTCAATAGCTAACCATGAACAGTGTTCAAGTATCTCAGTAGGAATTATACTCAGGTCTGTTTGCACTTTAAGATATAAATAAACTGTGCCTTGTATTCCATGTATTTTAAAGCTTGTTAGCTATTAGTCTTCTGCAGCATGAAGCATGGATCAGTTGCTGGTGGATTCCCTCTACCTTGAAGTCTTTAAATCCTTATTCAAGGATTTCAATAACTGAGGCTTAGGTTAAGGAGTGGGTGGGTGAAGTTCTTTGGCCTGCATTGTATGGATCAGACTAGGTTATCATAATTGTCTCTTCGGACCTTAGAGTCTACAAGGGGGGGTGTGTGGTGTTAATGGTTGAAACTGGTCTTGGGTACTAACATGAGATCTATCTTGTTTCAGGTCTGGGGACAACATGAATTTAATTAGGGAAAATAAAGATCTTGCTTGTTTCTACACAACAAAACATTCGTGGAGGGGAAAGTAAGTAGTTCTAAATCTATTATTGTCCCATGTCAATACAAAATAGTGTCATGTCTAGTGAAAATACTGTCATATCCAGTTTCTGATCTCTGATTGTATATAACCAAGTCTTGAGAAATACCATTGAGCTGAAGGCCCATTGAACTGTAGAGTCTCTTCTGTTTTCTTCAGAAGCCAGAAATAATGTTGTTTACTCATCTTAGCCTGCTTTCACCAAATAATTATAAATCATAGGAATATAAATACTAGCATTTTACTGTACACTTAAACAAGTCTTTTTATATGAAATTTTACTTTGGAGTGACTATTTTAACACTTTTTAATATAGCCTGTTGTAAAATATGGCAAATATCTAGATGAGTTGGTGTACCCTCAGAAGACCTCTGAATATCCCCAGGAGTATGTATGCTCCTGGTTTAGAGGCACTGTTTTAAATTGAAACCGTATTATAGTTCTACCTAATATTTGAATATTTAGAAATGGATTTTACATTGGACTAAAGGTCTGTTTTGTTTTACCTTCTTAATAGGCACAATCACTAGTCTGTACTTGTTCTTGAACTGTTTTGTTATGGGTCAACTGCTGAATTACTGACCTTTGGGAATACCTCTTCTGAGGCATCAGACAATCTTAAATCTTCGACTAGGCTGGGGTCAGCAACCCAAAAATAAAAACCATTTTTTAATAATTCCTTCAGTAAGAAAGTTTTGAAAGCTGCAATGGGTGTAACCTCCTGGTGGGGGGAGCTGGGCTAGGGCACCTGTCACAGGGTCCCATGGCCCCAGGGGCTCAGGGAGCCTGGAACCAGCAACAGGCCCAACGCAGGGTCCTCCAGTGGTAGGAAGCCTGGTGTTGGCCACCCACAAGGTCACCGGGGGCCGTAGGGGCAGCATTGAGCTCTAGAGACACAGGTTGCAGATCCTCCACTAAATACTACAAAAATTATTATTGCTACAGAGATGAGTCTGGACTGATTTTTGCAAGATAGGAGCCTTAGTGTACGTGTTGCTCCAGCATTAGTCTTCAAATCATAACAATTAAATATATTCATAGAAACTCCGTGTTAGAAGCTCTTTTCAGAGTTGGAGAGCACCAGCATCAGATACTGGGGCAGCTAAAGTAGTTTTGGCAACAGCGGCAAATTCCATAATGCAGACAGGCTTTAGGGATGTGTGATTTAACATTCATGAGCCAAACACAGACATGACACATTTTCTACATATTTCTCTGTGCTGTCATGCTGTGACTGTTTGAATACTGAGGCAAATGTGTATTTGAGGTTTTGCAAACAAGTCATAATTCAAAATACAATAGTTAGATTTTTATTTTAAATGCAGCATCTGAAAATAAAAATCTAACAGTACTTAGATTCAGGCTTTGGCACACGGTTGCCTTGTCTGGTTTTAAAAGCAAATAATTACCCACTTAAGTGTGCTGCTTAGTCCCATAGCTACATAAGGACTGTTGTAAGTGCTTGATTTCTGGTATTGCAATCTAAAACAAACATTAGCACACCATACACTAAAGCTCATATGTTTTAGCATTTTTAGAATAGTAAGCTTACGTGCCACATGGGGGGGGGTGTATCATATATAAAACACCATTGTGTGCTCCAGTGCTATCAGAGAAACTAGCATTCAGAAGCACCACTTCAGAGGTGACATGAGAAGGAGGGGATGCAAGCCTTAGACCGGCCAGTGCTTTTTTAACTTTCAATCCAAACTTGAACCAATATGATATAACAGGATGCATTTAGAGCATATTATTAAAGAGTAGGTTAAAGCAACTAACTATTCTTATGTGAGAAGATAGCTAGGACAATGAACAAACTTAACTTTGGAGGCCTAAACAAAAATAAATCCGTGTTACTGTGTTGTTTTTCAACTTATCGCGCTATACTGTGGAATACATAGGACACACAGTGAAGCTGCCTCCCTTTGATTCCTGACATTTACAGTATAGGTGGAACACTTTTCAATCCTGTGTTTTGGAGTGTAAAAGTTCTTGAAACTTTTGCTCTACTTGATCTTAGCAGAATGGGAACAAAACTACACTCTACTAAGCCGCATTTTTACAGGTGACAGAGTTTCCTGCACCGTTCACGGATTTCATAGCGAGATAGTTCTTTAATGTGTTTGTGTAGGGCCTGTTGAATTGATCCAGCATGCAACTGTTATCATAGTAGTATTCCTTGTACAATGCTAACAAACACTGAGTGGTTAGGATAGGATTGCTTTCATGTTGCTGCTTTCTGAATTCTTGGAATATAGTGCATTCCTTCATGGTGGGGATAGGTACAGGATTAGCCTGTAGACAGAGACTGAAACAGTGACTAGGGGTTGAAATGTTGGTAGCTTTTGGTAATAGTTCAGACTTTAGATCAGTATAAACTCAAGCACAAGCTAAAAGCAAAGGGGCAGAAGTGACCCATCACTGCCTGGCTGAGGTAGCATCATGAGTTCTTGGGGAAGCTAAAGGAAGGATTGAGAGCTAATAAAACTTATCAATATCTAACAGAATTGTGTGCTCCATGACAGTAAAAACCTAAGGTCTAGCAGTTACACACAATCTGGTTGGGGCTACAGTCTTGATGCAAGGAGAAGGCTCTGGTTTTAGGCCTTTTTATAATGGTGGGATATCTCTGAAATAAACTCTATTTTAAAATCATCCATAAATTACCTGCACTACTTTTTAAAAGTACATATGTTGCCTCAGGATAGTAAGGACAAAAATCCTTAATGCTGAACTTAACCATACTGTGAAATAAATCTGGACAATCATATAAGTAAATGGACACTTGTGCTATTGCAATAGCAGATAAATCTGCAAATAAGTACTTAATTGCTGTGAGGTCTTGTGTGGCCAAGGATATTAAAATACGTTTGCCTGACCTTTTTGCAAAGGCACTGATATACGTTTGCCTGACCTTTTTGCAAAGGCACTGAACAGTTGTAGTTCCTATTGATGTCCAGGGTGCTGAGAACTGCAGTCACTCAACACCTTTGCCAGGGAGGTCATTTACTGTGTGTGGTTATATTAAAAAAAAAACAAAAAAAAAAAAAACTGCTTGTGCTGTTTATAGCTACAGATGTCCAACATTTCCCTTAATACTTAATTTTCTGTTAATATCTTTGTCAATTTGAGTTGTTAAAATTTTCCTGTATATGTGTGTAAGGCTGACTTTTTTTTTTTTTAAACCATTTTTGTTGAAACGATAAGCTGGGCCCAAGAACCGGAAATGTGTGACTATACTGTCTTGCTCATGTTTAGAATTCTTTCAGCTGTTTCTCTGTGAGACTCTAGCACCTGCTTTGGAGCAGGGATTTGAATTTTGGTAAGGGGGAGCTTGAGAAGCACTGCCAAAAATTAGCCTTGGATATTTAGTGAAAAATCATCCACATGTAAGAGGTTTGGCAGCTGAAGTTGTAAAGATTCTGCTTGCACTTATGATCACCCACCTGCCGGCTGAATGGTCTGAGCAGGATTTTATCTACAACTGCTCCTGTTGCTGCTAGGGGTTGCTGCAGAGCCATGCACCAGAAATGAGATCAAGGAATCTCTCCCTTGTGTCCAGTGCTCTTCTGCTGGTCTCCAGGAGGCAGCATGGAAGAAGAATTTGGGCTGAGGGAGCGTCTTGTAGAAAGTAGAGGAACTGGGCACATTTAGGATGGCAGAAGCTGGGGTATGGAGTTGGATAGGAGCTGAGGAGCAAAGAGTGTTAGAGCCATAGCCACTATAGAGCTGTCTTTCTATAGAACCTGAGTTTGAATGTGTAATGTGAAAAAGGGACTGTCTGGATGGCTAAAGGCTTTGCTGTGCAGTGCCATAAATGCACTTATCCGGATCAATGTGCTCAAGGAGAAGGGAAGGTTTTCTAAACAGAAAAACATTCAAAATTTTGAGTTAATAACTAAAAGCTGTTAGTTGCTTTTAGGAGATGATCTGCTAACTAGCAATGGATCAGCTGAAGGGCTTTTTTGACAGTTTTTTGCTTTTCCTCTAGTGGAGAAGATCGCAGCCAAAGTAAAGGCATCCCTTCTTTTCAACCAAAAGATAAGATGGCAGTTTAAAAGAGGCTGTGCTCTAAGCTGTTCCTTCTGGAGTGCAGTAAAGATACTCTTGGATAGCTTTGTTAAAGGTCCGTGTGTCCCTGAAGCAAAACACTGTTGGGATTCAAGTTTGAACAGCCTTAGCAAAGAAGATTGAATTTGATGAGTCGGTGACTAAATTACAAAACACGCATGCTGTTCCTAAGCTTATGGGGTGCATCTTCCATATTACAAACTATTGTCTGCATGAAAGGATACTTCTGAACGTTACAACTACAGTATTGCTTTTTAAATTCTTGGATAACATCTGGGTTCTGGGGGAGGGGAAGGAAACAAAAGCTCTCCTTGAATACAGAACTTCTTTCTTCACCATCTTCCTAAGGTAAAAGCCTGAGTGAACAGAAGTTTTGTGCCATGCTCTAAATGCCAGCAGACTCAGTTGTTTCTTACCATTGGGGTCAGGGAAATCCAGAATCATGGTCTTTCCATTTAAAATATTCCATCTCTAGATTCCAGTATTCTAACACTGCCAACCAGTCTTGATCTTTGACTGTCATAATTTGCTTTTGCAAAGTGGTCTTGCTGGTAACTAGAATCTAAACTTGGAGGTAGCAGTTATCAAACTCTATTTTGTAAAGCAATTACTTACGGTCTGTAAAGTGCATGACAGACATGGGGTGCTGGCTTCAGTCTCTTTCCTAGTTTAGCAAGTGAACAGATTCTGCTATAACAAGGGTTATGCTTGCTAGGCTAAAAAGCCAGGGACCAAGGAAATGTTTTTGGTTTTCTGGAATAATCAAAAGTTGGTATATGACATCTTTTGCTATATAACTAAAAAGATTTTTCCATATTAAGTTTTATATTGAAATACTGAGAAGACTAGAACAGAGACCTGAGGTCGTTGTCGTAGTCAGACTATAAAATGTTCTCCCTGCAGGATCATCAATATTCTACACGAAGCATGCCATTTAATTCAGCAGGACACCTGATTTTTCAAGGTGTTCTACTAATTTTAAGTAGCAAATAAAGTACAGATGCAAAATAAATTTAAATCATGGTTTTCTGTTTGCTAAAATAAATCATTCCACCTCGATTCTAAGGGGCACAATGATTCAGAATTTCATAGAAACTCTTGTTGATCTTTAAGTACTGTTCAGTTTTCTAAAGTGATCCAATACCATTAATTGATTCCTATTAGAATGGGAAACCACCAAGTGAATTAGCTAATCTGTATCTATTGTTCAATGTGTTAACTCATCCTGATATCCTTTGTCCATCTGTCCAGAAGCTTCTAGAGTTTAGCAGAGCAAGTCCCTTGTAATTCACAGCTCTGCCCGATTTACTTTTGTGCAGCTTGCTGTTGGTTACCTCCATTAGCTGTATTGCTCTACTGCCCAATGGTTTCACTCTTTTTCTTCTCTGCTTCCTAGAACATTACATAAGCTTCCTAAAAATTAATCTGGAACACATCAGTTCCTTTATTCTATTAGAGTAAGTAAATCTTCCATTCAGAGTTTTAGAACCTAATGTTTCTTAAACTTCCAAATATTTGTGTAAATGACTAAAGGGATTTTGAAAAATGAAAAAATTATTCAGAAATTAGTAAATGAATTTCACTATGGTTCTTGAGCAAACTTTCCATTTATACCTTTAAAAAAAAATAGAAATGGGTCTATGAAGTCTAATTTCATTGGCCCCAAATTTACTTTTTCATAAATACTGTAACATGCTGTTGGGTGTAAACCTTGGCTGTGGGAAGCACTTTCTGTGGAACCTCATGAGATAAGGGCGTACTGGTACTTTGCAACGTTTCCCAACTTGTACAGGGAGTAAACAACTGATACATGAAGTAGACGTTGTAACATCCTCTTTTTAAAAGAACAGCTTCAAAGAGGAGACAATTATTCAGTCCACTGAAGTTGTTGAGAAGCTGTTAGAGCAGGAAAGATGGCTCCCATAGTCCTAACCACAGGAGCTGGATTCAATTCCATACCCTGGCATTGACTTCCTGTGAATACCTGAACAAACTAGCCTTTGGGGAAGGCAGAAGTTCTACTGTGTAAAAGCCTAAATGGGAGTGTCCGGGCCTTTCAGTCTGAAGATAGTCTCTTATTCATTCTTCTTGATTTTTCACAAACTGTTTTTAAGCTTGCTTCCTTTTTTCCATCTGTTGTTATGGTTACGAGGGTGCTTCTGAACTTGAGACTTTTGGAATATACAATTCTTAGCATTAATGGATGTTGAGTGTAGAGGAATATTCATAGATGTGTCTTCAAGAGCATGCATGAGTGTTGCTGCTAAGACTGATTCAGCTAAGCTGATCTTGCTTTGGCATTTAGTTAGCATTGGCATAAATAAAAGGCGTCATGAGTATACATAGAGGTCTCCATGTTGAAAACAGAGAAAACAAACTTGATATTGATAGGATGTTGCCATGGATCTTCTAAAAGTTGGAAGTAAACAGGTTACTGGCTTTGAACTGCACTTGACACAGTGGGATCGTAGGCCATGCGAATAATTAATAGTTCAGTACTGGTATAGCAGTCTCCACTGCCGTGGTTACAGAATGTGTTCTGTGGTCCTGGCTTACAAGCATAAAACACATTCCTTCCCTATCTTAAGACTCTCATTTTTCCTGTTGAAGTTTCAGAGGCCTAGGTAAGTGAATCCAAGCACAAAAAAGGACTTTTTGGTATAGGACATAATCTGGTATCTGTATTAGTCTCATTCCTTTTTTAAATTCTTAAACTTATGGGTTTTGCTACAGATCTCTTGCAGAAAGGTTCTAAAAAGGGAGCTACTACATTGTAGTTTAATTTCTAAAGTTCTCACTTGGGTTTCTAGTGTTCCCCCTTCTTTGACCTCTGACCCTTTCTTTGGTTACTGAATGCACCTCCCACAAGTATTGGACTTGTGCTTTTCTGCAGTGAAATCCTGAGAGTCTCCTCCAAAGGTTTGTCTTTACTGTATTCTTAACTCATGATGTAACTCAAGTATCTTCTCCAGCTCCAGTTTACATCCACATGCTGCTCTCTAGCTGGAGTTAAGTGGTACTTTTAAACTTATTAGCTGGCCTGTTAGCAGCCCTGGAGAGCCAACAGCTATCCTATCAATTGATCCAGTAATGTAGGGGAATTAGGCTAATCAATGCAAATTAATAACTTCAGCAGCAGCTGACCCTGTTGTGTTGGTGAGGCCTTATCTTTGCTGTAAAAGGTCTATTTTTACTTCAGTGTATGTAGTAGGCTCTTCACTGCAACAGTTAAATGAGTGGCCACACTGTGAAACAATCAAGCTACCCACTGATTACTCATCACTAATCTTCACTGATAAAGTAGCTGTGGGCTTGCCTGCTCTAGTCTATAGAGTCCTTGCCAGCGAGGAGATGCTCTGTATGCTGACAGATGGAGTTCTTTGACTAGCATAGCAGCACCACCTCTCCTGCTAACCTTGACTAAGTAGACAGAAGCACTCTTGTGTTGTCATACTATCTGCATCAGGATTTTTGCTAGCATAGCTGTGGAGGAGTGTGTTTTTTGTTTTCATACTTGTAGTCAGCTTAGCATTGCTGGCAACACTTCATAGTGTAGATTAGCCTGTGTGGCATTGAGATACTTATTTTCTCAAATGCTTGCTTCACATGGGGAGGCCTTAATGGTATTTCAAAGAACTATAGTTAAAAGGTATCCCTCTACCACCAGTTACTCTTTCTCCTACTACTAAAACACCTACTGCTTTTTCAGGTCTAACTTAAATTATTTTCTGTTTTGACCTACTCTTTAGTCTAACTTGACAGTTAATTGTTTTTGCTGATATTCCTGTGTCTAGTCAGAAGTTCTGAAAATTTATATTTTGGGTCTGTACTTTTCAGTGTAAAACAGAGAATTGAAAGTTTTTTGTTTAAAGTAGCTGAACTGGAAAGTACGCTTTTTAGATGTGGCTCTACAAGAGGGTGAGAACCAAATCACTATGTGCAGTAGCGCCTCCTCCTCCCCACCCCAAAAAAGTGTTGGTGGGAGGGGAGCATGAAACCCTGGGGGTGTTGCTACTGTGGGGTTCTGGGGGCATCAGCCTCCCTGAAACTCAGAGCCAGCCCCTGAGCAGCGCACCCGCTAAACTGAGCAGGGATCCACTGTTGCTTCCGCATGCAGGGAAGACTACTGGCTACACGTAGCCAGCAGCCATGGCCTCTACCTGGCTGGAACACAGTCTTCTGGCTGGTGGGAAACTGTCCCAGGCTGAGCCTAGGAGTTTTGAAATCTCCCACCCTGGCTTGACCCTGCTCTGAGCAGGGTCAGGCCAGGAGCTTCTGCCTCAGCCACACTCTACTCTGGCAGCCAGGTAAGGGAGCTGGGGTGGGGGAGGAGTCTGGGGGCAAGCACACCAGCCTGGAGGGGAAAGGGCGCAGGGGGAGGAGGTCAGCCTGAGGCAACAGTGGGATCAGGGGGTGGGAAGGGCTCAGAGAACCAGCTGGGGGTGGTTGTGGTGGTAGGGAATGGATCGGGGCAAAGGTGGCCAGTGGGGACCTGGCACCCACCTAATCTTTGTGTAGTGACACCCCTGCCAAACCCAGCCTCAAACCGCTCTTCCATTCTGTGTGGAAATTTGATTTTCAGAGGAGGGGAAGAGCACCCATGCAGCCACAAAATGTAGGGGGTTATGGGGCTGCTGAGGCATAATAGGATGTTCGCGCTATAGCAGTCTCAACAGCCATACCCCAAACACATATTTGAAAGGTAATTTAAGTGTAAGTTACAATTTTGTTCACCTGTCCATGATTATATGAAGTAAATATTTATCAAATTCTAGAATTTGATAATCAAAATTCTGTTAGCAGTCAGGATGCTGAAATACATGAACTGAATAGAGAATAAAACAGAATAGTAGCCTTGACAATATTCCTGAAAGGATGGAATAAATACTATGACAGTTGGCATTCATGAGTCTGTGAAATTTATAGGATTAAACGGTTTCTGTTCAAGGGAACTTTGAGAATTTGAGTTGTCAACTGTTTCCTCTGTTTAGATTCCAACTGATTTATATTGTGAGACAGGTGTCATTGGTCTTAGTAAATACTTCAGAAATTAATTTAGCTTGCTAAAAATGCATCTAGTTTCTTGATTTCCTTCATCCCTCAGAACATTTAAAGCCTGTAATCTGTACTGTCATTGGAAGCAAGTTTCATGTTCAAAAATAATAGCATGCAAAAATTGCATTTGAGTCCTTTTAAAACTGTGAATAAATGGAAGCTGTGTCCTTCCTCAGACTAATCAGATTTATATTCATTTGTCAAATACTACTGTGTCAGAAGAATATAATGGGGCAGCTAAAAACAGCAAGGAAAATATAATTAAAAGCAACTTGTAAAATTAGTCTGTAGAAAAAGTATAATCTGTAACCTGGTTACTAAATGTTGTTCAAGTTTCATTTCAATAATGCGTAAAGATATTTGTCTATAGTTTCTTCTAAGGGAGAGTGCTTGTTTTCTGAAGATACTTGTATGTAATCCAGCAATATTTCTTAAGACTGAGCACTGCCATATCCTTACTGTCTACACAACTGACTCTTTACCTTTAGAAATTTTTTAACCTGACTTGTGTTTAAAAATACTAATTGGAAGTGCTTTCTGGAAACTACATCTTTCACTTTGTCCACCAAAAACTCCTTACTTCCAGGTGCCAGACCTAATATGCACTTGGATAGAGACAGAAGATCCTTGCGTCATGCAGAATACATAAGCATGACTTCACATGGAGATCCTCTTCCAGTTCACTTGACCATGCACTGAAAAAACCTGTCTGGTTGTCTGTCATGCAACTAAAAGGAAATTCCACTGTGATCGTGACAAACGTGTTTCCTTAATAGAATGTTGAAAATGAGAAATCCCAGTATCTACTTCATCTGTTGGCTCTGATCAGGTGTCACATGCAATCTTACTGTTCTGTTTGCAGCCACATTGAGAAGAGGGGTGTCAGTAGCTGACATGTGAATGGCGTTAATATGTATGAAGTCAATATGTAAAACATAGTTATCCTAATTACATAATACTTTTGAGGAACTATACATGGGTGGTGAAGCAGGGTTTGATTTTTAAAGATATCTGTGGAATTCTAATGCCAGATTTCTAGCCTTGTATTTGTAAAAAAAAAAATAAAAAAATAAAAAAAATATACTGATTTTTTTTTTAAACACAGCTTTCTCTTGAAGTTAGAGGCGTTAAGTTTAGATTAGATTTGTACAGATGCTATGCACTCAAGTGCTTGTTGCACAATAGCAGTTGGTAGGTTTCAGCCAATCAGCTCTTCTTTTGATCCACGCTAACCATTATATTTCTGGTGTAACTGTGGTATATTTAATTTTGTTTGAATTCGGCCAATATAGTTCTGTACAGAAGAGTATTCAGGTAGTTAAGTTTATGTGGAGGCCATGTACTCTGCAGAATTGTCTTCATTTAACACTGTTCTGAATTTTTAAATATCAGTTCTCTCCCTTGTTTTTTCCCTTATACTTATACTGGTGAAAATACCCATTACAAGATTTCCACTGGTATTTTGCATTTCTAAATATCATTGTGATATGTCAGTGCACATTTAAGCTTTTAGGCCTAGTACTTCCTATGTTTGGGAGGTAGGGGGAGAGTGCCACGATTTTAAAAAGGCTAAACCTTTCTTATTTTCACTGGGTACATTGGAAGAGAGGCACACGTTAAAGAATGAAACTATACTCTAGCAAATTTAATCCTTTATATTGAGAAACAATTATATACTCATTTTTGTGCTAAGTGTAGGCTTTGTCTTTGTAATGGATAGCGACTGTGATTAGGCCTATGTTGCTTATCTTCTGAGTGATAATGCATTTAGAATACCTGTACACATTTTGTTTCATGAGTCTTCAGGAAAATACTTAATTTTAAAACTAAATACTTTTTTGGTATGTTTTAGGTATAAGAGAGTCTTTTCAGTTGGAACTCATGCCATCACTACGTACAATCCGAACACACTAGAAGTTACAAATCAGGTAAGTTACAAATGTAGTAGTAGCTGCCTCCAAATATGTTAAAAATACCATAATGCAATCTGAGGTCATGTTAATACTCAACTTTTCTTGTCCTCCTCCTCAATGTGCATTGTGCTCAGCTATGTGTTGGACGGTTCTCTTTCAGTAAAGCATCAAGCATAACCAAAAGGGGGTGTCAGTTGCACGAATTTCACAATTAGTCATTGTAGTGACTTGGCTCGTTCAATCAAATTTGTCACTCTATAGGCTAAAAAAGTGGCTGCTGCAATAGCCAGTAGTTAAACTATGTTTCTGTGAAGCTTGTATAGTCTTTCTTTGTTCTGTTAAATAACAAAAACTAAGTCACTTTGGTAAACAATCGCTTTCAACTTTTTTGCATCGTATCTCGGGGCTATTTCACTGTTGCAATGTCAATGAAGAGAATTGCTGCAGAACGCAAATTTTACCCTACCTTGCTCTACTCCTCTATCCTTCTTTGCTTGAATCCTTGGGCTTTTTCATTAGTCTTAATGTTCACCTCAGCTTTTGAAATCTTAACTACCACTTTCAGTGGAGAGAGAATGCATTATGTATTTGGTGCACTGAATGTCTTCATCAAACTTGAACTCCTAGTCAGAAAATGGTTGTGCTGCTTGTTGACACCCATGTTTAGTTACTGAATACCTTTATATTAATCAGAAACTCGTGTTGGATTTTGTTACCTTAATTATTATAAAGTACAAATACACCCTTGAATACCTGTTCCATTAGGATGCAAGATTCTATTTTTCTATTAACTTACCAAATTGATTTATGTACCTTAGTGGCCTTACGGAGACATCTGTAGTATCAGTCCTGTTGGAAAGGGGCAAGGAACAGAATTCAGCCTAACCTTTCGCAAAGGGAGTGGAAAGAAGTCTGAAACTCTTAAGTTTTCTACAGAGCATAGAACAGAACTCCTTACAGAAGCACTGGTAAGAAATTAAGTTGAAGAGCCAAATAACCAGCTAAGATGAGCATTACCATAGTGTTAAAACTGTTGTGTGATAAAAATGTTCCCTTCGTAGTTTATGTGATGAGAAGGGAAGTTGCTCTAATTACATATTAAAATACTAGTATACTTGGCCTACAGTGTTGAGTGAAATAACTTAGGTCTGTCTCCAATTTACTGAATGTTTTAGATGAGTAATACTCACTCCACAGTGTTTCAGGAGCTGAATTAGCGATTGACACTATACAAAAAAGCACAGTAATGTGAATTCATTGTTTCATTTACTGTACTACTACATATTTTGTATTTGCATAGCAAATTAGTTAACTTAGTGCTAGCTGAACTCTTAATTAGTTAACATGGTAAAAGCATTCTGATTGATCTGTGTTTCATATGCTATAAAGAGCTACTGGAAGCATAACTAAGGAGCCACTTGCAAGCATCTTTGTCACTCACTGTTTACTAGCAGTAAATGTATGCCTATCTGATGTGGAAGTTACACTCAAAATGTATGACATTTTTAAATCTTTATCAAGTTTAGACTGTGACACAAGTATTCAATTTCCAAAGGGATAGCCCTGTTAGTCTAGTGCAGCAAAAGAAAAAGGATTCAAGCCAGAGTCGTTCTTGAATAATTAGTACAATGAAGTATTTTCTCACTGAGATCAGAACTGTAACATTTTTTCTACTTTTATACAGAGATTCAGAACAGACTTCTCAGAAGGAAAAATCACAGGAAGGGTGAGTATTTGGCCTGTCTAGATTAAACTACTAATCCAGTCACTTCATGTTAACAAGTGTTGTGTAAAGATTGAAATTTCTACGTTTCTAGCTGTGTCCCTTACATTTTGAATCGTTACAGCTACCTACTACATCTAAATATTAGTCTGCCAATTTTGTCTTTGTACTATTTTTGTCTTCCTATTTTTTAAATGCAAGATGAACAATTTGAGAAAATGGTCCATATAGAGCAAAGATGTAACATGTACTGGTAATTGCACAAACTGGAAAAAATATACTTCTCTAACTTTTAAGAGTTGCTTTCAAGTTGTAATTAAATGGTGTAACCATGAGAGGCCCAAAACAACCCCACTTGCAAAAAACCTGCCTCTGCAGAAGGTTGCATCTTTTTTAAAACTGTCACTTCAAAAGGATCTGGAATATTAATTAGAAAACATTGAAATAAAGTTTTCAGAACATTGTTTAGCAAAGACTTTACATTTGAAAGTAAATGTGTAATGGTCCATTAAAATTGGTACTTCACCTATGATTCTGAAGGATTTTTTACCACTTCATTTCTAGTCGCTTTGAAGGCGGGGTGGGGATATTAATGGTGTATAGTGTAAATAGGGAATCCATGTGTATCTTCTTAAACAGTCTTACAATAAGAGTGTGAAAGCTAGCTGGAACCTAGCTGCTGAATTTCTGTAGTAGGCCAACAAATCTATAAATTTCATAAACTAACGCCCATGCCTTGTTACATGGCTTCACATCTGCTGACTTTCCTTGAATGCATTCTAAACCCATCAAGACAGAGATCTGTTGTTCCTTAAATCCTTTAAGTGTCTAGATGCCCATGACTGTTTTGGAGTGACACCACATAGGACTTGTGTTTTTTTGAACTAATATGTTTAGTATACAAATTCTGTAGCACTGTTGTAGAGCTGTCAAGATTCTGATGACTGGAATGTGTTGGGGATTCCTTGTTCAAGGGTATATCTGCACTGTAATGTAAACCCAGGATTTGTGGAGCTTAAGCCAACTGACTCAAGCCCAGGATTCCCTAACATGAGTATCTTCATCCATATTTAAACCCTACATTAAGACTCTTCTAACCCATGCTATAATCTAGAGCTCTGGCATCCACACTGCAATGCGCAGACCCAAGTCAAGTAATTGTGTTCCAAAGTCTCTAATGACTCTTCAGAATGTGGCCACCTTAGCACCAGGACCATGGTGCACGATGGAAAAACTTTACAGTTTGCCCTACATGTATCAGGAAGTTTGAACAGCGGGAAGCCCATTGCAAACCAGGAAGACTCTCTGATAATGGACGCAGATCTCTCATTAGAAGAGAGTAGGTTAACGTTGACCTGGGCTGCCTTTTTCACCAATGGAAGGTGGCTTCAGATTTCAATATAGTGGATTGCAGGTTGTTGGGGGAGAGAGGGCTATGGAAGCTGTCAAATAGAATTGTGGGACACTTCTGAATGAATGCAGTGGTGGCTTTGGGACTGAGCTCAAGCACAGGTGTATTTTACACTGTAGACATACTAAGTGTCAGGAGTGGGTTAAACTTGCGTCAGTTGCAGTGTAAACAATAATCCCAAAATTAGGAGATGAGGATGGCTCAGGATGGCTATCATGGCTTTCAGGCTAATTGGAGACACTCAGTTCATTGTATGAAACTTTTTTAATGTTACTACATTCTAATGGGGAGGAATATTGACTTCAAGTTAAAGGTGCGGGTGATGGAAAACTTACTTTATGTTAATACTGAAGTTTCCCTAAACTAGTTTCATTTAGCTTGGTGCAAAGTAGGAACATTGTTTCTCTTGTATAATCACTGTTTCCTTGGTTGGCTTCACTTTTTTCCTTACCTGGCTTCACTATATGTATGCTGTGACTTTTCTCCTGCTAAAGTGATAGGTAAATAGACGGGAATTGGAACTGCAGTACTGAATTTTTTAAAGCTCAGTTATCTGAGGGCCACTGCCCTTCTTTCCTCCATGGCTGTTCTGTATCACTTACACTTTCATTGCTTTTGAACAATCATATTTAAGACTCCAAACTTCAGGACTCATTCTACTCCAAGGAGTAAAATGTCATAAGAGAACCATGAATCAAATTATTGTGGTGAAGCAGAAGAACTACTCTAAAGGCTTTAATTGTTAGAGTGTAAAACTGCCAGAATACATGCAGTTTCAAATGTCTTGACACAGCTGTTCATGCTAGTTACAACCTGCGAGCCATCTCAGGTTGAAGAATTGCTGTATATAAATGTAGTCTTCAGGAAGTGAAGAAATCTCTTGTTGTCATCTCTGTGATTAACAGCAGTTTCTTTCATAGAGATACAACTGCTATAAGCATCACTGGAGTGACACAAGGAAACCTGTGATTCTGGAAGTGACTCCTGGTGGGTTTGATCAAATCAGTCCAGCAACTAATAAAGTTCTGTGTTCCTATGACTACAAAAGTATTGAAGGCTTTGCTGATCTCTCCGACTATCAGGGAGGTTTTGCTATACTTTATGGAGGATTTAGTCGACTGGTGAGTATTATAATATGAAACTGGGACATTTTACAAAAAATAAAAATAATTGTTTAGCTGTCTCATTTCTCCTGCCTGCAAGATCCAATAACTGATGACAGACAAGTGGCTTAGTTTATTGAGTAGTTTAAGTTCAATAGGGCCAATTATACAACATGATGGTATCAGCATATGAAAGCAACATTGGACCAACTTCCGTTTAGTGAAAGACAAGCTTTTTGATCTTAATAGAGCTTGAAAGTGCCTTTCACCAGCAGAAAGTGATCCAATAAAACATTCAGTATAGAATTCTCACCGAGTCCCCTTGAGTGCAAACTGGGAGATTGGCTTTTGTTAGCATGTGTGTATTCTTGCAGTAGGCTATCTACTTATCACAGAGTTTTTATAAAACTGGTTGTTGCAGGAATTATTAAAGCTAAGTATATTCAGCACTGTTTTTACTTGAGGCTTTTGCTTTTTTCTGAGTGTGCAATGATAGAAGCAGGTGTCAGCAGTGGTTTTTTTAAATGCGATTTTCTAAATGCTTTTTTAGAACAGATAAATTTGAATGGAACAAATGAAAATGGGGGAAGGGTAAATCCATACTGGATTGCAGAGTTAAAATAAAATTTTGAGCTACTTACTGTGAACTACACTGCAAGCAACTGGATAGTCTGCAGCAAGAAAAGGTTCCTATGCAGTAGGACAAACAGTTCTATGGCACTTCTAAAGACTAACAAATTAATTTATCATATGACCTTTTGTGAGGGGAAGTCTCATTTAATCAGATGCTTAGGAATGGAAAACTTAACTCCATATTATGTGTGGAGGATGGGAGGAAGTATACCATATGTTCAAGTTAACATTAACTAGTAAATCATGCTAATAGGGTGAAAAAATTGGATTGTTAGGCAATATAGCCAGGTGACCTTTTTGATGGCTTTAAATTATTTCCTTAAATTTTGCAGCATATGTTTGCATCTGAGCAAAGGGAAGAAATTATCAAAAGTGCAATAGAGCATGCTGGTAATTATATAGGCATCTCTCTTCGAGTAAGGAAAGAACCTTTAGAATTTGAGCAGTATTTGAGCCTTCGCTTTGGGAAATACAGCAATGATGAATCCATCACATCTTTAGCAGAGTTTGTTGTTCAAAAAATAACACCTAGACATTTGGTAAGATCTACAGACTTAAACTATATTCCATTTGTTTGTTTTGATTAGGTGGCTGAAAAAGAGCTCCCCTTTTCTAACATGTTCTTTCTTTTAAGGAACCTGTGAAAAGAGTATTAGCCCTTACAGAAACTTGCTTAGTAGAGCGGGATCCTGCTACTTATAATATTGTGACACTGAAACCTTTAGGAGAGGTATGTGGCAATCCTGTTTTAGAATCACTAAATTTGGCTATTAAAATGCAATATTGTATGGTACTGTTTGAACATGACAGTTAAAGTGAAGTTCACTCATTAATTGTATTATGTTCATTCTGTCAAAACCCATTTTTTAAAGATGCAGAAATGATTCATTTGAGGGGAAAAAAAAAAAAAA
Source organism: Podocnemis expansa (assembly GCA_007922195.1). Lineage (NCBI taxonomy): Eukaryota > Metazoa > Chordata > Testudines > Podocnemididae > Podocnemis > Podocnemis expansa. The sequence goes on from ML682034.1 coordinate 1,485,913, forward strand.
AGCAAATTCTAGGAGGTTGAGTATGCTTAAAAGTTCTCTCTCATTTCCTTGAAACCTGATTATGTATAAATGGGAGCTGCTAATAGTAGCATTGAGCATTGGTTCAATAATTCATCTCCTAGAGTAGATGAGAATTGCTTTAAATACAAGTTTGATCTCTTACTACATGTTTTTTTCTCTTTAGGTATTTGCACTGGTATGTGATAGTGAAAATCCACAGCTTTTTACCATTGAATTTATCAAGGGACAAATTAGGAAGTATTCTTCAACAGAGAGGTATTTTAAGCTCTTATTGATTGCTTACATGGGAAATGAATTCAGTGATCACTGATCTTATGAGAGATGTGTATGAAGTTAAAAATTACACTTCTAAGGACCAAATTCATACTCATTCAAAGTCTTTTTAAACTTTGACCACCAAAGATACCTGTACTACATCTAACAGATGCCACATACCTTTTTCCCCATGTGTTATATGCGTCTCACTAAAATTTATGGACTCCCTGATGGGTCATATGCATCTGATTTCAGTAAATGTGATCATGGGAGAAGCTAAAAGAAAAATGTATTCATTTTTCATACAGCCTTGTTATTCCAAACAGATGAACAGTTGTGGAAGGTCAATTAGAAGTGTATGCTTTGTCCATTTGTTAAGATAATTGACATATCGTCCAAAGTTTTGTAGTTACGCATGCTGATTAAACAAGTAAGTCTGAAGAAGGAGGTGGATTTAGATGAGACCACAGTTATAAACTTTGTCTTGAGAAACGAATATCGGTTGAAAGTTAACATTAAATCTAGATGTTCAGTTGGTATCTGTGTGCCAGGACTGTGTTTTTTTTTTTTTTTTTTTTTTTTTCCTCTCTGGATGGAGTTGGTCTTTCCTCTTTTTCTCTTCTCTCTGCCCCCCTTTCCCATTTTCTGTCTGACCATCACACCTGCATGGATTAAATGTGGCTCAACTGCACCATGCAGAGTAGTGGTGTCCAACTCTATTACCCATGAGAGCCACATAAACTAAGTAGAGTGTTTGTTTGTGTAGGTGGGGCAAAAAGATTCTTGTTTTTTGCTGGAATAATACTTCCTTTACCATATCTCTGTCTACTACCACCTTACATGTTTCTGGGATTGTTAGTGGAGAGTCTCACTACAATGCATCATGTCATTGTGTCATGCAGTTGTTTATATTAGTAGGATTGCATACTTTAAAGGATGGAAGTAATTATCTAGATGAAGTCCAGTGGAAGTCTTGGACGGACTTATGTACAGTTCAGTTATTGTGCTCAAGTTTGTTCTTAAAACAGTTGTCATTTTCCAGTTACTTATCTAAAATTCCGTGGATAGTAAACACCTAAACATTTTTCTTTTTCCTCAGAGATTCTCTATTAGCTAGCTTGCTAGATGGAGTGAGAGCCTCTGGCAATAGAGATGTGTGTGTGAAAATGACCCCAACACACAAAGGCCAGCGCTGGGGATTGCTGAGCATGCCTGTAGATGAGGAAGTAGAAAGTCTACACCTCAGGTTCTTAGCTGCTCCTCCAAGTAAGTTCAGCTCCCACTGCAGTTCAAAGTTCATGCTCTTTAGTTTTAGCATAACATTTCTAAAGCATTTCAAATATGTAATTCCCCACTACATCTTTTTCTTCATTGCAGATGGCAATTTTGCAGATTCAGTGTTCAGGTTCAATGCGAACATCTCATACAGCGGAGTTCTGCATGCAGTAACACAAGATGTAAGAATTAATGATCTGCCCATTCTCTTACAGTATTGTTAATTTATAAAACTGTTGATGGCTGTTCTTTCTTAAACAGGGTCTGTTCTCTGAAAACAAAGAGAAATTGATTAATAATGCCATAACAGCATTACTTTCTCAAGAGGGGGACGTAGTAGCATCTAATGCAGAACTTGAAAGCCAATTCCAAGCTGTGAGACGACTAGTTGCTTCAAAAGCTGGCTTCCTTGCATTTACTCAGCTTCCAAAGTAAGCACTGAAAAGAGCTCCTTAAACTGATATCAGGAAATGATGTTGTAAAAGGTTATACTCACCAATTGACTTGCAATTAAGAGTCTAGGTTGGGGATGGGGTCATTAAAGGGTTGGCGCTTTGAAAAACTTGCATAGAATAACAGTTCTGTGTATGTAAGACTGTATAAGGTTTGACAGTGCAAGATCATCTGATGATAAAGATGCATCTTGCTGATAATTCCTGAATTACAGGATCTCTAGTTTATCCTTATCAGCTATGGTTCTGCTTTTAGTTATAGGAGATATTAGATATTTACTGGCAAACAATCAACTGTTTTTCTTTAAAAAAAAACAAAAAAAAAACAATGCAATGGTTTAATCTTTGATAGACACAACAGCTGCAATTGTAAGTTCTTTACATTCCACAGGAAACAAAAGGTAGAGTGACCATAATGTTTGCTGTAAAGTCAGTTACATCATAGGTAGAAAACATTGTATTGCATTCATTAGACAGAAGCAAAAAATGTAAGGTGTGAAGAAAGAAGGCATTTGTATGTTGCTCATTGTACCATATGCTCTGCAAATAGGCATACTTGCAGTCATCTTAAAACTTAAATGCTATCTGGAAATCTGATGACTGATTTCATGAAGAAATAACTTGTGCATGTCTTGGTCACTTTCACCATCAAATTACTTTATGAAGATTGTCAGTTCAGCTGTCATTGTGTATGGTAAGAGTATTTGTGTTTTTTTTTTTTAAAGGCCATTGTGAAGTTCTGTAAATAGAACAAATGGGGCAAGAGATTTTAAAAATCTTGAACGTTGTATCTAGATCTTAAATTTTTTTAGGAATTGACTTTTCTGTTTTGTGGGCATTAATCTACTGTAAACTCTGCAGTGGTTTGAGAAAGATGTGAGTTCAGTAAAGTATCCTTTCTAACTACCATTATATCAGACTTTGAAATCTGCCTTTGGGCATTTGGACTCAGTTTTCTTTTGACTGTGATGTATAATGTTTAGTTGCAATGAAAGAAAAATTAAAATATATAGGGAGAGACAGTCTGCAGGGTATACAGTGGGGACCCAGTAATGCACGGGTGTTGGGGGACAAGCTGCTGCAACCACACATTAAACAGACAGCATGTAAATGGGACCAGGGTGAAAACTAAAGGATCTAATTGTAGCTAATAAAATATACTGTACTTACTGAGTGTTCAGTGATGATGCAATTAAGCGTGATAGATCTTTCCACAGTGGTGCTCACTCTGTGTGTTTCCCTGCCTAGGGTAACTTCCACTTTTAGATACCATGAGTTAGTCCCACACATTAAGTTCCTAGCTTTGGGGGGGGCATGATCGGCACGTGTGTTAACTGGATCCGCGTGTGAACCGATTGTGTGTTAACGGGTCCCCTGTGTGTGTGTGTGTATAAATAGGTGAATAGCTACACTTCAGCTTGCTGTACACTGTCTACCTATACTAGCCTGCTGAGTCTTAAGGGTGTGCCTACGTAGCAACTAGACAGTCTGCGCTAGCCTGCTCAGGCTACAGAGCTATTTCAGTGCTGTATTGCAGTGATTCCCAACCTCTTGTTTGTGAGGGAACTGCAGGTGGTCTGTGGGGTAGTGAAGTGGGGCAGGGAATGTTTACAGCTGCAGCTGGGGTGCTTAGGGCCTCAGAAGACAGGGGCTTGGAGCCAGGGAGTGCAGGGCTGTGAGTGGGCAGAGGTATAGTAAGGGGCTTGGGTGCTGGGGAGTGCAGGGCCATAGGGGGAGAGGGGCACAGTAAGGCACTCATGGCTGGGGAGTGCAGATGTTTTAAAACGGTGTGTCTATGTGGTTGTCCATGAAATCTTTTGATGATGATATAGTGGTCTGAGTAAAGAAAAAGGTTAGGAACCACTGCTCTACAGACTTCTGAGCTAGGGCTGGGCTCTGTAGGGTATCAGAGCTCATGCTCTAGCCCAAGTCCAGAAGTCTACACATCAGTGAATGAGCCTTGCAAACAGTCCTGCATACCCAAGTGGGCTGGCATAGGCCAGCTGTAGGTGCTGTATAGACATATCCCAGGTGTCCACTGAACCCTGTTGTTGCACCAAAGATTCTGTAGTACACTGATCTATTCTGCTTTGAAATGGTGGTAGATCAAAGTGCACTACAGAATCTTCACTGTGCAGTAGAAGGTCTGTGTGGACACTTAATGTGTGGCAAACTTGGGTATAAATCTACTTCGCATTAGTCTGCCACACACTCAGTAAACCCTTAATTCTGTTTATTAGTGGCTTTTGACATCAAAGGTGGTTCCTCTTTTTTTTTTTTTTTTTAAATACCTTGATATGCTTCCTTTTAGGTAAGCATACTTGTAGTGTCCACTTTAAATGACCGTTTTTTTTTTCTTCTGATAGATTTCGGGAACGTCTAGGAGTGAAGGTGGTGAAAGCTCTTAAAAGAAACAATGATGGAGTAACCCATGCGTCTATTGACATGCTCTGTGCTCTTATGTGTGTAAGTATTTAACAATTGTAACAGAATAGTATATTTTCTGTTTTGAAATGATTAAATGTGTGAATTGTAGGGCAGTGAAGATAAGGGAGTGTGTAGAAGTGTGGTGCATGCATACCTTGCAGGGTGCATGCTGTTTCAACCTGGGATATCCATATGAGTAGACTGTCAGTTGTCAGGGTTATTTAGAAGTAGAAACAGGATTCACTCAACTTGTGACAAATGGTAGCAGGCTAGTTAACTTTAATATTAAATTTTTGGGGGACTGTAGCTTTATTCAGCTAGTTTAGAGGACTTGTGCAGATCTTCGTTTATTTCGAAGGCTGAAACATGACTGTTTGTGAATACATTCTTTATGCCATAGCCCATGCATGATGATTATGACTTGAGGCAAGAGCAGCTGAACAAAGCGTCCCTTCTTTCTTCAAAGAAGTTTCTGGAGAACTTACTAGAGAAATTCAATTCTCATGTGGTAAGTCATAGATTTAATACATAGCGCTTTAAAAAAAAAAAAAGTATTGAAGATCTGACAGGTCATGTGAAATACACCCAAGCTTACTTTAAAGTATCTTTGCCATAAAAGAAGCTTGCACTCTTGTCTCAAATGCACAACTAGATCTGTAGTTGATATTGTGCCTGGTCAATGAGTTCATATCTGGGGAGGTCAGAGTGAAAATGCCCACTTTTCAGTACCTAGGGGCAAGTCTCTACTGCCCTGCTGTTTGGATTAAGGGGATATGAATAACAATATGCACTGAAGTGTTGTGTTTGTAATTCCCACGGGAATGCTGAATGCGTGAATTTAAAGGTCCTGTTACCAACAAGGACTAAATTAATGCAAATTTGGCAACTTAAGTTTGTGCCTGAATGCAGTGTTGGAGAACAGCACGGCGGTGCTGCTCTGCAAACTTCCTCTGCCCAAAATGCAGGGCAGCATAGATGTGCTCTAAAAGGGCTTTGATTTATTCTTTTTTGAAATTCATAATCAGGTAGAAAACATTCCTGCTAAACAAATTGCTTCCCAACAAAACACTTTTGCAAGAACTCTGAAAGGGGCCAATTAGATGCTATAGCACCTTTTTTTGATCTTTAGTGTTCTGATTTGAGCTTTTTTTTTTTTTTTTTTTAAATGGAAAAAAGCTTTCAACTATGTTCAGAGGAAACACTCATGCTGTGAAGTGTGATGTGTAATGGATCCTTTGTGGGAATGCTCTGTAAACTTTGTTTTGCCCCACTACATGGGCAACAGCCTTTCTGTATTTGAAATACTGTTTATCTATAAATAGAATGCAGGTGAGTGAATAGAGGAGGGGACTGGATTTCTTTGTAGCTCAAGAAAAATACTGAATTTCTGTGTAAAGACTTTAAAACTTAATTGCTGTATTTAAAATTGTTACTCTTTATTTAAATTCCAGGATCATGGGACAGGTGCTCTTGTTATTAGCTCACTTCTGGACTTCCTTACGTTTGCCCTCTGTGCTCCATATAGTGAGACAACTGAAGGGCAGCAGTTTGATATGTTGTTGGAGATGGTGGCTTCTAATGGAAGAAGCCTCTTTAAGCTATTTCAGGTGAGATCTTTTTGTTCACTCAAGCCATACCCCTGTGCTAGCAGGAAAAGAGGCATTTAAAAAATTGTGGAGTTTTTGGTCAAGGTAGCCCCTGGCTGCAAATTTAAAACATCTTTGGGGACAGTGACACTGAGAGACTGTGTAATGTACAAGTAATTCAGCATCCCTATTGGTTTTTTGTTAGTAAAAAAGTGATGGTAGGGGGTTTGTGCTGCTATGAAAATTGGTTTAATTTGACTAGCAAGAACCTTAGGGTTTTTTTAACAGGAATTTAAAATAGAATATGAATGTACAGTGGTTCTGGCAAATAGCAAGATTTGCCTGTAAAACTCTTGAGGCAGTTTTGTGGATGAGGCCAGAGAAGAATTGTCCCCATGACAGTTTTTGCTCTTTGCAGTCCTTGAGTACTTAAGTTGTCAGTAGTGCTATTTGCATGACTGTAATATGGACTTGTGTTCATAGGAACAGGTTTGAAATTCTTCGTTTATCTTGGGGGTCCGCACTCCCCAGTAACTGAAAATTTGGCAGTTACTAAACACAGCCTCCTAGCTGAGGCTCAGCTTTCTATCCATTGAATTCTGTTTCCCTGTAAAAATGTAAGTTAGTTTGTACTGTTACTAAATTGTAACTTATTCTTTGCAGCACCCATCAATGGCAATTGTGAAGGGAGCTGGCTTGGTTATGAAGGCAATAATAGAGGTGAGATGTTTTTAAAATAACTGTTACTTTGGGATAACATATTGAAAGTGACTTTATTTCTCTCCTGAATAGAAAATTGAAATCTGCAGGCTGTCAGTAGTATAAACCAATTTTACTTTTCAGTGGTCTATAGCTGCAGATTGTAGAGGGATGAACAAGTCTACTCTGACTTGTACATCATAATGTAATAGACTGACAGTATCCTGAATGAGCTTTATTGAGCTGAGTTAAACCTTACTGAATTGGATTTAATATCTTTGAGGTCCTTGGTATTAAAAATGTTGTTTGTGGGTGGTGGTGGTGGTCGTTAGCATCCTCCTCCTCCTAGAGAAGGTACATAATCTGTTATCTGCTGTTGGAAGCCATCCCCCTATATTAGTTGAAGCTGAACTCTCCTATAACTACTAGACAAAGAAAAGATGTTTGGATAAATAACCTGACTTTAAACTGGCTCAGGGCCTTCTTTCCAGTCCAGCGAATGAACAGGAAGACCTGTTTTCCACTGAGGTCCTGTTACTTCAGAACTTAAATCTATGACTGACTAGCAGTATCTTCTGAGATAGAGGGTCAGATCAGTACTTCGTAAATGAGGCAAACCCTTAATGGAAAATATGGTTACAGCATGCCAGTTGAGAACAGACTCGGAGCAAAAGAGCAGAGTGGAGCAATGGATTTTTCAGAACAAGTAATATTTATTTCAGTTTTGTACACTTACAACTGAAGATTTATGCATGCATTACACTCAGTACTTGTAGATTACACTGAGAATGTAATCAAACATTTTAGCAAATTTTCTGATACTTTAACAGTACATACACCTAATACATTAAACATTACCTTAAATCTTAACAAACACTTCCCTGTCACTGAACACTTAGTGCAGCATTCAACAAGTGGAGATCAGTCACTTGTAGAATGGGGAGACTCAAACCATCCTAGGATTATTTCAAACTTCACTAAGTCTCATAAGTTTACCGCTAAGCTTTGTTGTGACAGGTTAGGCTGTCTCACTCAGTCAGGCTGTTTTTACTGGTGCTGCTTAACTGGTGACAGCCACAGCTTTCGGACACTGTCTGGCTCTAGTTAAATCTATCCCCTCTATTTCTTCCCTTTTTCTTACAAGATGAAGTCTTTCTTTTGTGTCTTGTTCACTCCGTGTCCAGCTCCTCTCTCCCGTGTTCTCGTTCTCGCTTGCTCATGTGTGTGACTGGGCTACAGTGCACTCTTTAGATCAGTAGGGCTCCTGGTGACAGCATTTGCTATGAGCTTCCATGTGTTCCAGTAGGGGTCTCCAATACAGTAGCTGACTTGAGAGGAGTCTTGCTGTGTGTGTGTGGGGGGGGGGTGTTAGAGCTTCAGGAGTCTGAGCCTAAAGGTGGGACACAGTTGGCCACGTGGCTGAGACCCTTCAGTGAACCAAAGGTGAATTGAAACCTTCACGCAGCCTGTACCAGACACAGTGAGACAAGAAGTCCCAGTTGTACCCTCTGGAAACTCATACCAGAGACAGTGAGACCTGAAAGTCCCCCAACAGAGACTTCACTCTGCTGTACTGTCTGGATTGGAGTGTCACACCCAAGGCTTCCAAGCTAAACTTGGGGCCACCAGGATAAGCCTGATGGTAGGGTGCCCTTGCAATCCACCAAAGACGTTGTCTCACACTCTGTGGGCGAGTGAGAGAGACTCCTACTGCAATAGGGACCATGGGCAAAAGACCTTTGGAACCTGTTAGAGTGGGAGAAGTCTCTGACTTCTAGCTGCAAATGCTGCTGCTTTTGTACAACTCTGGAAGTCTAGCTCCACCCCTCTTAGCAAATCTTTCTTCCTGGTTGGTTGGTTTTGAGTGGGTCCTATTTTATACTGGTCAGTGCCAAGTGATCTATTATGACATACCTATCTGCCTCTAAACAGATCACTCCACCCCTCTGTGGGCAGATAGGGTGTGTCCTTTATCTTGGAAGGATGACTTATTTTTTCTCTGGGAGGGGGAGCAAGTTCATCTAAAGGTCAGAGCTTGACCTTATTTCCCTAGTTATAGATATCTCTTGGATCACTCCTTTTTATGTACCAATACATCTCTTAGAATAAAATGAGGTATGGGCACAATCTACCTCCATCTTAACCTTATTTTGAATGCTGCATACTTAGAATACTATTTCGCATCTATATATTCTTATTTCGACTTAACTGTCTGTCAGATTACTTTATACTATTACTATTCCTATTGAAAATTGAGTGCCTTTTGCCATTTTATCCATAGATTCTAGATAAATAACCAAATTTTCTGGCTACAGTCCCTAATCTTTAGAGAAGGGTTTGAAGGAAAGACTTGACCTATTGAGGCCCATAAGATTTTGGGTGCTTGTTCTGAGCTGCCCCTATGATGTACTTAAAGCCCCAAGGAAACTGATTGGCTTAGGTGTTCAAACACTAGTTCCTGTCAGAGCCCATGTTTAGGGTTCAGGTAATCTCTGAACTTAACAGCACGTAAGTAGGTTCTCTTATTTTTAATGTGTTCTCTATGGTGGTCTTACCTTAACAATAAAATTGACTCTCATAAAAAGAGCTGTTCAGTAAATTATAAGCATTGGCGATCAGTCTGTCAGTCTCAAAGCAAGCAGGTGTGCTTGGGCAGCATGCCTCTGCTGGGAATAACACAGACACAGTAGGAGATTGTGCAGTCTGCAAATAATATCTCAGTCAGAAGGGAATGAGAAGCAGGTCTCCACCCAAGAAAGGCAACTGCTGGGAAGCTGGAAACTTGAGTGTATGTGGAACTCGAGAGTAAGTGCTCTTGCTGGACTACTGTGCAGAAACATAGCTGCTGTTACCTTGAACAGTGACAGAGCAATGTTAACTAAGTTCAAATTGTAGGCTCATCTAACTGATGATGATCTAGAAGTCTTAAGAATTCAGCTTGTAATTCAGATCATGGATTGAATCTGTGAGGATGATGTCTGGGGGACAAAACAACTTTCTATACTGAGTCAATAAATGCCATTTTTAGGTTATGGCATTTTGCACTAATTTCTGAAAGCAGATGGGAAAACTTTTGACATTATTGCAGTTAGAACTTCTGATCCCTGCTGCAGCTGAGAATTTACTCTTTAAAGCTATGTAGGAGGTGCACTTAATAAAGCATAAAAATTAACTGTTCAGGATTCTCCAAAATACATGTACTTAAATGTCACATGGTCAATAGTTTGCAATGAATATTGTAGACTAAAGAACTGCTGAATTAAGATTTTTTCCATAGTAATCATCTTGCCTGTTTCCAAAGGAAGGAGATAAAGAGATTGCTACCAAAATGCAGGATCTTGCCCTCAGTGAAGGTGCCTTACCTCGTCATTTGCTGACTGCTATGTTTACAATAAGTGTAGATCAAAGAATGCTTACAAATAGGTAAGTCAAGTTTAATTTTTATATTAATACAGTGGCTAATTCTTGGTTTTATTATTCATGTCTGGGAAATTTGAAAAGTGGGAAGTTTCTGTCCTTGTTCTAGAAGAACTGTCGTGCTTCATTATAAATCTTGATATACATATTGAATGATGCAGGTGAGTTACTCATGTGTTAGACATTTTCTTCACTTTTTTAACTTCTCTGCCTAGTAGTACTGTTAGCCATGACAGAACAAAAAGTATAACATCATAGATTTCACAGTTTGAGTTCCTCATGCAGTCTGGTTTTGAAGTCATATGTGACCTTAATGATCAAGATGGCTTTTTTTTAGTGTGGAAACAAATATCCATTTGGATATTTAAACTTTCATTTGTAAGTTTATGGAGCAAGGCTAACCTTTCCCAGGTACACTGCCTTGGGAGGGCTGTCATCTGTTCAGAGATGTGATTTTTCTTTGTGGAAACTATACTGTTTATCATCTCTCTAATTTTGGCTTTGCATATAGGCCACTTGTAAAATGCACCAGGGGGTGGGAATTTATAAAAATTTCAGAAGTGCTGCGCTCATCAGAATGTAAACTCTGCTGATGCAATTTAAAAGGTCCTTTTTTCACATCAACATACCTTTTTTTTTTTTTTTTTTTTATTCTTGCTCATGAACAAAGGGCAACTGAGCGTTGTGTGGGCTGACAGTATGTAAGCTCTCTTATAATGTGGTGCTGAACTCAGTAGTAGTTTTTAAACCACTGTTTGAGCCAAGACAATAATAAACATTTCTCAATGCCTTTGTTTTTCAGACAGCTAAGTAGACATTTAGTGGGCCTTTGGACAGCTGAAAATGCAACTGCTTTGAGCTTGCTGAAACGTATCTTGGTAAGTGAGTGAGTGCCTGCACTTTTAAACATCACTCCTAACTTTTTTGGCTGTTCATATATTTTCAGATATTTTTCCTTTTAGCTTTTTTAAAAATTGCAACTAAATATGGGATTAGCTTTCATATTTATGCATGGGCACCTTTTTGTTTAGTGTTAAAGTGAAGTTTGAAATGCAGTACAGGAGAATGGGGTGGAGCGTGAGAAGGGATACAATAACTTGCTTGAACATATTTTAAAGTGTGCATTACCTTTTGTCATTAATACACAAATGAAGATTTTTTTTTTCCAAGAGATAGGGGAGTGGGATATCCATCTGCATGGGGGAAGAAGTAACTTGAACTGGCAAATGAGCTAAGAGGAGAAGCTGGCTTCTTCCCTTGAGATAAGGGGACAAATGAGAAGACAGAGCAGTCTAGTCCTAGCTGTCATTGCTAAAGAGAGCTGGAAACACGAGAGGCTGTAGCTGTGTAGACAAAGACTCTCTGGAGATGAAACTTTGAGACTGAGAGAGAAAATAGAACACAGTAGAGGTAAAGAATGGATGAACAGAACACTCAAAACAAGCTGGAAAAAGACTGTTTTGGAACAGAAAAGGAAGTGGAGTGAAGCTAGTGAGGAGGAAAGCTCTGAAAGCACAGGCGGCATAGTAAATCATGTTCTTTAAAAGACTGGCAGTGCTTCAATTAGACTTTTTATTTAACCAGCAGTTTTGTTTACATTCAGAGGTTTGGCTTTTGAGGGAAAGTAAAAGTTTGATGCAGTAATTCATCTAACTTATTTTAGTCTAAGGAAAATTTCCCAAGTCTTGGATTGTAGGTAGATCTATTGGCTATGCAATTGTTACTCATAGCTTAAGCCATTGCTGGAAGGCACTTACTACAGTGATAAAGAAGGTATAAGAACTTCAATAAAATAGTTAAGGTTGACTGGTCCTTGCCAATAGTGGGCTCCTGTTTTCACTTGCTTATAATTTTGTCTAACTTCATCCATTGTGGCTGGTACTTCCTTTCTTGGGTCTCCATTTCAGCCAGAGCTGCCTTTTTTGAGGGGGACCACACATGCATTTCAATTAAAAGCAGTTGAACAAGGTAAAGAAATACTGCCCTTTCCAGGTTAAATACTTGCACCCATCATTGACAAGTTGTAGCATCTCCGTGCTTCTGGGAAGGGGCTCTGAATTCGGCATAGAGATTGCCCTGGTGTGAGGGATGTCTCTTGCTGTCTCATGAAAGTTGGACTAAATTCGGTGATTAGAAGCCTCTGCAAAAATCTTACTGGAATGCTATGTAGCATGGATAGGTAGAGAATCCAGTGCTTGAAGTTAGCTTTTTAACTGTATATAGCATAAGATGGTCTTGTCTCTTCCTGCGGTCCCTTGACTTAGTACATAGCTTCCAGCTTCTTCAGGAGAGGAGGCAAGGATCCTAAAGGAGCATTCTGTTTTCTGTTCAACCCTGAATACTTTGAATATAGTTCATGCTGTACACTGAATAATGCGGGGGGGGGGGAGATCTCTAGTTACATACTGTTTGAATATACGCAAGAGGGCCAAATTGTTATCTACACAACCTTAATGCTGGCATTTCATAACTTTCAAGTGTTGTGTATGGTACTGTTTCCATTCTTTTAGTGTATAGGGTTTGTATGTGATGTACCTACACAGCATGCATATGCCAGTAATTTTTCTCACTGACTCTTGAATTTAGAGATCTGTTTTGAAATATAAACTACAGTATTTCTTTTGTGGTGGTAGCCACCAGGTTTGCTGGCATACCTGGACAGTACTGATCCTGTTCCTGAGAAGGATGCTGACCGGATGCATGTTAGAGATAACTTAAAAATTGCAACGGTGAGTAGACAATTGTATTAAACTGAAAAGAATGGTGAACTTAAAATGACTAGTTTTCTATTCAGCTGTGAAACTTGTTCCATGTACAGTTCTTAATGTCACTGTAAATGGGGAGAGGGGAAACTCTTGTAAAATAATGATATTCATCTGCTCCAAAGTATGCTTTTTAATCATAGAGATTGATGCACAAGTTACTCACGAGGCTTGTTCCATAGGACCAGTATGGCAAGTTTAATAAAGTGCCAGAATGGCAGAGACTGGCTGGAAAAGCTGCTAAGGAGGTAGAAAAATTTGCCAAAGAGAAAGTGGATTTGGTTTTGATGCACTGGAGGGACAGAATGGGCATTGCTCAAAAAGAGGTAAGAATGCCAAACGAAAGTTGTTCTATTCCCTTTAATCTTGGATTTTCTTGAATCACTATGTGCCATACTTTGGAACTAAAGCAGTGTAACTGGTAGGTTTTTACTCATGGCTGATTTCAAGGATGATGATGGAAATGATGATTCTTGGCTTTAACTGTGAATATACTACTTAAAATAATGTTACAAAACATTTTAATTCTCTGTTTCATGGTTTACAGATTTTGGCCTCTTTCCTTTTTTTCATTTTTGGCTAGAAATTTGAGTAATTCTAGAGAACAGGTTGAAGTGGGAAAGGGCATGCACAGTAGTATCTGACAGATGCTCATTTGTCATTGCACACATTTCCAACTGGCATAACCACCTTTTTTGCTTAAATTAATTTTCTAGTTCTGGGTTGGCAACCCGAAAGATAAGAGCCATTTTTAAAGATTCCTTCAGTAACAGTGTTTTCGAGAGCCAGGGCATAACCTCCTGGTGTGGGGGAGCTGGGAGTTTGGCCAAGGCACCTGCCATAGGGTGTCCTGGTTGGGGGGGGGGGGGAGCCCAGAGCTTAGGAGCAGGCTGAAATGGTTGGGTCCCCTGGTGGCAGAGGGGAGCCTAGAGCCACCAAGGAGCAGGCAAAGAGCTGCAGGTTGTAGACTCCTGACCTAGGGAAATGGACTGTTAACGGGATTATTTTGTACCTTTCTGGGTATGAGCATCTTGTGGAGGCTAGAGCCTTGCAAAGCCTTAAGTTGCTACTGCAGAAATAGCCTTTTAAACAGCAGTGTGGCAGAAAAATATTCAAAGACTTTCAGTGTTTACTGAGGTGTATGTTAATTTGGAATATTTATTCATCAGGATCACTGCACTTCATTGGCTTTATATGTTTGGAGAAATAGAATACTGCCTTGAATGGATAGATTTAAACTTGTGGTTTTGGAATTTGACAGCTACTTAAGGTCACCTGGTTGTCTAGTTCATGCTGTCTCCCCAGTACTTAAATAATTTAAGATGGTGTAGGTCTGAGTATTTAGCAGCTCTGTTCTTTGTGTCCAAGAGGTCATCCTATTTCACTTGCTGAGGAAAATGAAGGATGTCATGAACCACCTGAACCTTTTTCCTTGCATTTATTTCATGCTCTGTTGTTCTTCCTCATCCCATGTACATCCTGTTTTTGTGAAGGGCCCATAGCTATGGTTTAGCCTTTCTTCTTACAGTATAATTCCAATTGTTTCTTTTTACCTCTTTCTTTTGGTTTTCTCTACTGAGCTTGGCATTCTATGCTGTTGGTTCCTCTTACTGAACCTTAAATTGCCTGATGTCTAAATTTCCATTCTTCATGTAGAAGTTTGTCACTTTCACTTTGCTGCCGTACATTGGAAAGATGGAAAAGTAAGATAATGGCAGCATGCCACACTTGTCCTAAGACTTTTTTCTCCTGATCTCACTGAAGTCTTTAACACACAAATGATCAAACTTGGAAAAGTAAGATAGTATGCAAGTCCTGAGGTCTCCTTTAACTTCAATAAATTTTAGAAGTGGACCAAAAAAGTTCTCCAGGGGATAGAATGAAAATTGGATCCTCATTCTGCCTCAGATAGAAATTCTCAGTAAAACCTGTTTGACTTGAGCTTTATTTGTGAAGTCCAAGTATGAACACTTAAGATTTTTCTTAACATCTTATTTACCTGGGAGGGATAAAATGCTAATACACAGTAGGTAGCAGACATGGCTCTGCAAATGAAAATTCTGAGCTGTCTTTCCCTTTTGATGATCAAATGAATAAGAGGAGATTGCACAATTCTTATTAGGTTACATGGAAAGGATTTGTTGTAACTAACATTAGTTTGTAAAATGTTACAGCCACTGAAGTACTGTGTGTGGTTTTTCATTTTGTTTAAAGTTAAGTTTTACTCCTTTTTTCTTTCTACTTTCCAATCACAATCAGGACAGAAACAATATGGTGAGTCTGTACTACTTTTGTGGCTTACTGCATTAAACTGTATCTGGCATGTGGTATCTTGTCTAGCAGTGTGTTGTAGATTTCTCTTGATCCAAAAAAAAGTCTTCCAGTGGCCAAATTAGGCCTCTGACTTTCCCCCACTTGAACTGTTATAAAAATCTTGATTTAACAGCAGCAAAGTAGCCTTTTGTGTTCTCTAGCTTTGTGGCTGTCAGTGTTTTATGGGTCTTCTGACTCCTGACACAGTGCTTTAGTTTTGCTCCCCAGTCACTCTTTGGCTTGGTGCAGAAAAGTTTTCCAGCATGTTAGTGTATGCATGCAGTAAAATATATTTAAACACAGGATTAATCTAAGGTTTTTGCTTATTCTCTATTTTAGTGTGCACATGGTGATGGGATTTTATTTTTTAACAAGCTGATGGGTAATTGCTTATGATAAAAGTTAATGTATGGCCCCAAGTTTACCTAGCATGAATTGGTGGCTGCTATTAGATATATAGTGCAAGTCATTTAGCTAAGATTTCAATTTTCATTTTTACTACTTGTAAAATCAGGGAGTGTAGAAAACTGCATCACTAGTATTAGTTCTCCTGGGAAGGAGGCATCTTTCAGGAACAATAAATCAAAGCTTAATTTTCACATTCAAAGAAACAGTAGAAACCCACTTGTATAAGAACATGCACTGAAGTGAGATCATCTGGGTACCTGCTGTTAATTGTCCTACTACAAAAACTGGGCTTTTTTCTATTTTCAGAACATTAATCAAAAGCCAGTAATACTAAGAAAAAGAAGGCAAAGAATAAAAATAGAAGCAAATTGGGATCTCTTCTATTACAGGTAAATGTTTAGAATAAATGTGCTATTTTTTTAAATAGCCATGTGTTAAGTTAAATTTTTCTCTTTCAGTTAATCATGACTGACTTGACAAATATAGCAACTGTAAGTCAAAGCTACATCTGTAAGATAGTATAACAGTACAACTTGAAATACTCAACATGAACTTCAGCAAATGCAATTTACAGAGCATAAAGCACTCAGGCATATTAAGGGAATTTCTTCAGTCTGCTTTTGTAAAGCAGATGGTCAGACCTAACCTTTCTCTTGCTTTTACCTTGTATATTGTACAATTTTGTGAAGTTTATAAGAATGTTTTCCTTATTGGCCAAATTAGTATTCCATTGGGATTCTGTGGGTGCCTGTTAAATGACCAGTAACATAAGCCAAGATGTTTTTTTTGAAGCAGAAGATAATCTAACTTTGAGGGAGCTCAAAGATGGAGTGAGACCTTTTTTATTCTTATTACGCTAAGCACCCTCATCCTCTTTGTATGTCTTCTGCATGTTAGCCTAACGTGGATTGAGACTTTACATTTAAGTTGCATCATGAAATACTAAACAGGATGCAGGTTATACAGATGTATGGGTTTGCATCATTCATGTAACTATAGAAACTCAAGATACATGCAAACAGGGATGTACTATGGATACAGTGTGTGTTTATATCAGGGGTGGCCGAACTTATGGAACTCAAGAGCCGTACAAGTTGATTATTAAACCTTCCAGAGCTGCACTGAGGCATATAGCCACACTTTTGCATACTCCAAAATTACTAAGCTTAAAATTCATTGTGCACTTTAATTTTATTGTAAAAACAGGGCAAATATTGATCCTACTAATGTCAGATTCTAATAATTAGTTAAGGTTACCATGAAAGCTAGGCCTATACAATAAAAACTTAGCTGTTGCTAGATGTAGAATGCTGCAGGCTTGTGGCAAGGTTTTTTTTTTTTTTTTTTTTTTTTTTAAATCTGGGCAGTAACTTGTCAATGCAATACCTAAAAGCTGTCTCAGATGCTGATTTCTAAGTATCGCACAATGCTTTTTGAATTTCATTTGTAGAATTCAATGCCTCACAGCAGTTAGGTTGTGCTGAAAATTGACAGTAATCTGCATTCAGTTTTAAATTTTCTCTTTTGTATTTTCATTTTAGTATTTCACATATTTAAAATAAAATCATGCTTGACAAGTCCTAATGAGTAAGCTGTATTAGGGTTTAAGAGAAAATCTAAACATGCTGTGGCTTCTCCGACCATGCCGCGCTTCCCTTCTCCACCCCCATTGCTGCTTCCCTGCCATCTCTTATCACGCTGCTCCATCTCTGCTCTCCCCGACCATGCCACACTTCTGACCCCAACTGTGCTGCCGCTTACCTGCTGGGCTCTGACCATGCTGCTGCGCCTCTGCTGTCCCTGAGCATTGCTCGCTTCTCACCCCTGTCTCCCACCATGCTGCCCTTCCCTGCCATGCTCTTTGAGCTGCAATTTTTTTTTTGTTTTGTTTTGTTTTGAAGAGCCACATGCGGCTTGCAAGCCGCGGTTTGTCATGCCTGGTTTGTGTCTATAAAGATAGACGTGTCAGCATTTTTAGTGGTGCCTACATTGGGTAACAGGAAAAGCCAAGGCAGGATGTGACAGCTGAATTAAAAAAAAAAGAAAAAATGCCTCCCTGTTGGAGCCAGGTACTGAGGAATAAAACAAGAGCCTGCAAAGTCAGGGTGGGGGGCAAGCAACTCTTGACAGGCACTAAAATTTGGTGGTATTGAATCCTAGTCATATAAACATATGAGGAATCCTATTGAAGGAAATGAATTTACTTGTGTGTATAATGTTAAGGGGTGCCTAAGAATTTGTCAAACAGGGATGTGCCTTTTACAAGGGAAAAAACTATACTGTTTAGAAAGTAGCTTGGAGTAGTTGAGTAGTGTGCATGAAATAAGAATAATGTAAGCTGACTTTCACTATATGTAGAGTTTGTTTAAAAATTTAAACTTGGGAAGTTTGGCAGATGTTACATTGGTTTGCTTTGAAAGTACAAGTAACTCTCAGGGGCATGTCTAAGTCTATAGACAAAAATCTTGAAACTCTGAAAGTTACATACTGCCCTAGACAAATCCTCAGAAGAAGGCAGCTTTATAATTTAGGATGGTTATAAATGACTAGCTACTATGTGATCTCTGGTTCTGTTTGTAGAGCATTCTTTCACTTACCTGCATGTGTTAATCTCTTATGATTGCAACCACACCTGTTAATCTATTACAATTGCAAAATTTACAGGTATACTGCAGCCTATGGTGAATAATTTGACAGATGATATGCTTTGTGACTGATTTTTCTGTGCTTAGAAATCATAGGCTTAGAAGGAGATATAAACATTTCATATACTGATTGGTCAAGTGTAAGGCACAACAGCCATGTCTCCTTTTTACCCTGCATGTTGTCACTTAGACAATGAAGTCTCAGGAAGTAGACTGCATTTTAGAGTATTAATATGGCTAATGCTTTTGAAAAGTAGCATAGAGCTACTTCAAGAACCATATTTTTGTTGATAAAGGTGGCTTCATTTTAAAGTAAAGTGGGTGTCTTGCCTGACACTCATAAGGATAAGTCAGCATGGGAAAGAAAAACCTGCAGCTGGTCCCTATAGAGTGAGAAAGTTCCAGACCTTTGGGCTCCATCCCAAGGCTGGAAGTCTACCAACAGTGAAACAGCCCTGTAAGCCTGAGATACCTGGCATGGGCCAGCTCTGGGTTTTTCTTGTCTGCATAATGTTTACTTAAACTAAAAACAAAGTAGGTGTATGGAGGAAGTCACTGCTGTAATAGGAATCATTTTAAACTCAAGTGACTACTGTACAAATCAATAGCATGATAGCAAGACATTCCCTTTTATACTAATTCACTGAAGTAAAGTACGCTAATGGAAAGATGTAAAACTGGTTCTCACATAAATCCTAAGACTTTAGGGCGTAGTTACAAGCTGTCATTGTTAGCAACGCATGGTAAAACTTTTAACTGGCAGTTGTCAGCATTCTAAACTTCCTTCTAGTAAACAAACTGTGGTCTCTAGCAGACTGTGTAATTTAAACTGTCTTCAGCATTAAAACAGGTAAAAATACTTACTGGCCATATTTTTTTCCTCTAGATTTCTTCAGGATCATGCTAGGTCAAATCTGATTTGGAACTTTAAAACACGGGAAGAGCTGAGAGATACCCTGGAATCTGAAATGAGGGCATTCAATGTTGATAGAGAACTTGGCAGTGCTAATGTCATCTCATGGAACCATCATGAGTTTGAGGTAAACTTCCCTAATGTGTTTTGTGACATTATTTAAATTCCATAAGTCACTAATATTGTAGTCTAAATGAGTTTGGTACACAGCCATAGTGAGTAAATGATTGTGCAAACTGTATAAGCTCAACATCATGAAGAGAAAAGCAGGCATCTGCTTGGTGTAGTACTGTGTTTGTGGGTTTTGTGGTTTAACTGTATGTAGGCCATAAACATCAGTGAGGTGCACAGAGTTGAACTTATTCTTGGAACCACATTAACTCACATGCAGTTAAAATCACATAATTGCTCCTGCTGTTGTGCTATTGCATCTAGGCTTTGCCACATGTATTTGACTTGTTAAATGTTAGCTGTTATTGCTGTACTGTATCCCTTTCCCTGTACTAGACTGTTTAAACAGTGTACTTAAAGATGTGCAATACAAGTTCTTCACTTTTAGATAAAAATTTGTTAAAATGTATAGTGTGTTAGAATTCTCTAGATTTCCAGAGGCTTTGTGCCACGTAAACTATTATAGCTGTCTAAGAACAAGCTGGGTATCAACTGTTCTTTAGAATACCAGTTTCTAGCAGTTATACGTGTACGAAGATGCAATTTTTTTAGTCTTAGATGTCTAGGTTAGTGAAATGAAAACTAAAGTGTGGTTAGAATAGCAATTAATACTAATCTTATTTCATCACAAGTTGCTTATTAAATCTTACTACCTACTGCAGGAGAAATAGCTCCATCAAAAAAAACCAAAACAAACCTTTATTACTGATGATCTCAATTCAAACAAGCATCATTAGTCATAAAATAAAGTAAAAGTTGAATTTTTAATAAACCAAGCTCAAACCTGAAGTAAAATTTTTTGCATGTGTATCTTTCAATTATAGGTTAAATATGAGTGCCTTTCAGAGGAAATAAAAATAGGGGATTATTACCTGAGATTATTGTTGGAAGAAGATGAAACTGAAGAGAGTGGAGCCATCAAAAAATCGTGAGCCACAGTTCAGCCTCTCTTGTTAATTTTTTTGAGATTTAATGCTTGTTTCCTCCATTATGAACTTCTGGTTTTGCAGGTATGAATTTTTCAATGAACTTTACCATCGGTTCTTGCTTACCCCTAAAGTGAACATGAAATGTTTATGTCTACAAGCACTGGCCATTGTTTATGGAAGATGTTATGAAGAAATAGGACCATTCGGTGACACTAAATATATTGTGGGGATGTTGGAAAGGGTGAGATTTGGATTTTTTTGTTAAATACATTTTCATGTAGCTAGCAATAGTTCTCAGTATGCTGCTATTCAGTTTGTTTTGGAGTTGCAGACTGTGTGAAGTTCCATTTGAAGTTATTGCTGGACTGAATCACTTTCAGTCAGGTTATTGCTTCCTTTAACTCACTCTTAACTGAAGTAGTAGAACCTCAAAGGCACGAACACCAGAGTTGAAGCTGACCAACTCAACACCATGTGAAATTGAACATAAACAATCAGGCAGTGGGTCAGGAGGCAAATACCTGTATTGTTCTATGCTAGTGTTGCAGCCAGGTGTGTCTGTACTGTTTCCTGTAAGCCAAGGGTGCTCATTCACGTCCCTGCCACCCTAGCCCACTGGTAGGGGGAAGCTGGATACATCAGGGTCAGTCTAGAAACAGAGAGCTGCTGCTGCAGCCAAAATCGGACCTGGAGCTGGAGTGGAGGAGGAAAAAAAAAAAAAAAAAAAAAAACTTTTTCTTCTGTCTCACCCATGTCCACACCCCCGCCCCCCCCCCGCCCCCCCGCCCGCGCCGCGCTCCCCGGGGGGGGGCCGCCCCCCCACTGGCAGTGTGACTCCCTGCCACATGCTTCCTTGAGAGCCTGAAGAGATGTGCACAGAGTAGAGTGAGCTCTGAGAAGGAGGCTGGGGCCTGTAAAGACAAGGGTGTGAGGCAGGTTCCTGCCTCCTCTGCTTCCCCCCCCCCCCCAAATTCAGGCCAAAGGTTAGGAACAGGGTGGGGAGCTGCTGGCAAACCAAGCAGTGTTGCCAGGTGCCACCTTGGCAGGGATCTCTCCCGGCCTCTAGTGGACAATACTGATTGCAGGTACTGATCCATAACGTTTTGTACAGTGTTAGACATTTCAGAGTAGCAAACAGCCTCCACACCTGAGGTGCTCATGTCTTTGAGGTTCTACTGGACATGAATACATCTGTGGTGGTGGAATTCCAAGTCATGTTACTTAAATGTGCAAGAGTAATATATTTCAAATGAGGCTAACGCTGGCTCTGTGTAAAGAGTAAAATGTAAATGGAAACCATGTATACTGCTTTCAGTGCAGTATTTTGGCCTTTATAACTTAGTCCCGAAGGACCTCAAGATTTGACAGCAAATGTGTAGGTTTTGCATCCTGTGAAGATCAGGCCTTCCATTAAGAATGACCTGGTTTGATGTGTTTTTGGCAGTGTTTTCTTCAGACCTCTGGGTACCTAGTATACTTAAGGAAGATGAGTTGGAATTGTCTGAAACAGTAAAAACTGGGATGTCCTCTAATGGCAAAAGCAGACACAAACCATATTTAATTGTATTTGAGTTAGACTGTAATTATAGGGTCTGACATAAGATGTACCTTAATCTGTTGAAATTGAATTAAAGTTTTGCCCACCAACAGGGTAGTTCATGGTTCCACTTTTCTAGCAGCAGCTGAAACTAACATTTTAAGTTTAGAGCACACCCCTTTTTTGCTGCTTTTAGTCTTGAGTAGTGTCCAGCAGTTCTTTATCAAGAAATACTAACTCCAGATTTTAAATGGGAGGTCATCTTTCATTTAAGTGCATTTAAATTGTAAACTCATACACGTTTTAATACCAATTCCTTAATAGAATACAAGTTAAGTCATCTGCTCACCTTTAAAAATTACATTTCACTTTGAATTTTATAATAAAAATACTTGGAAGAAAGATTCCCTTTTCCTATTCCCATAACATGAAAAATTAAGAGGGATTTGGTGTGGTTCAGAAGAAAGATGTGTGCTTAAAATTTCCATTAAGCCTTTTCATTGAAAATAAACTGTAGAAATTGTTCAAGAACCATCTTTAGCATGAAACAAATTCAATAATACCCAAATTAGTAAAACAAGGAGTTCTGTGGCACTTAGACTAACAGATTTATTGAATGAGTTTTCGTGGGAGAAAATCCTTGTCACCCTCTGCAAGTTGTTCCCCAGTGTTTGAATCTTTCCAACTCTTTTGATTTGCTGTTAGTGTGACCCCTGCTCCCATGACTTACACTTCCCTGCATTTATTTCCTCCTGTTCTGTAAGTTCGCCCATCTTCAAAGCATCTGATGAAGTGGTATTTTTCTCCTACAAAAGCTCATGCAATAAATATATTTGTTAGTCTAAGTGCCACAAGAGACCTTGTTTGTTTTTTTGTTTACTGAACTAGACTAACAAGGCTGCCCCTCTGGCTCTTACCAAAAGTAATGAGAGCGTTTAGTGACTTGCAAGATATTGGCTGCAGTTACTGAAAATGTGTTGAGACTTGAGTAACTTTTATGTATATATAATATATACATAACAGCAGTTAAACAAGATTTGCTGGTTAGTCACAAGACATCTTGAGTTGGATTTTACTCCATGGTTAATGCAACATTCTAATTTTGAGGCTTTTAAAATTTGTATTTGTTATTGGATGTTTGTCTTTTTTCTTTTTTCCCAAAAGTGCACCGATAGGCTTGAGCGGGACAGATTGATACTATTCCTGAACAAACTCATTCTTAATAAAGTAAGTGATCTTTTTCTTAAGAAGCCAGACTTTTCTTCTATATCAAACTGGATGTTAAATGTTCTAGTTCAGTTGACTTTGAAACTGTAACTAAATCCTTATTTTGCATTTACATAAAGGGAAAAATAGGTCTTCTGTTATATACAAACATTAAGGTTACAACCTTCTCGTCTCTTTTGCACATAAGCAATGTAAATAAGCATGGTTTACAGTTTTTAAATGGTTGAGGGCATAAGGAGGTAAAATGACCTATGCTAGATTTCTAATGAATATGGCTGAAAATGAGGAGGAGAGGTGAAATCTCAACTTTTTAATCCCATTACAACGCTATACGAAGATGGATCTTGCAAAGTGTTTTTGTTTTGTTTTTTACTTGCCCATAACACTTTTCTGTAATGCTGAGATGAACTTCACATGAAATCAATCTTTTTTTATACAGAAAAATGTTAAGGACCTCATGGATTCAAATGGTGTTAGAATTCTTGTGGATCTCCTTACACTGGCACATCTCCACACCAGCAGGGCTACAGTACCATTGCAAGTATGAGGTTTTCTGGTTTAATACTATGTCTTTTTAAAAAGGGGAATTTTTAAAAACAGGACACAGTTTGACCAATCACTTCTTAAAACAAGGATTTTATTAAAATTCAAGGTGAATGGTTTGTCTTTTAA
Organism: Podocnemis expansa; assembly: GCA_007922195.1. Classification (NCBI taxonomy): domain Eukaryota; kingdom Metazoa; phylum Chordata; order Testudines; family Podocnemididae; genus Podocnemis; species Podocnemis expansa. The sequence goes on from ML682034.1 coordinate 1,509,622, forward strand.
GACTGGTACCTTTCAATTAAATCTCTAAACGTAAGAAAGCAGGCTGAAGTATCTGCACAAAGCATAACTGTGTGTCCTTGTTTCACTGCACATGCTAGTTACAATCTAGGCCTGCTTTAGCACTACTCAGCTCTCGTTTCTGCTCCTAATGCAGATCAGGCAATCATGATGCCTTTTAAAATCCCCTCAATAATTAGCTAGCTTCCAAATAGCTAAAGTCATATAGGATCAAGATAGAACCTTGCCTTAAACTGGTTATTTATGTATAAATATTTCTCTTTTTAGAGTAATGTGATTGAAGCAGCACCTGATATGAAGAGAGAGAGTGAGAAAGAGTGGTACTTTGGCAATGCAGATAAAGAGAGGAGTGGTCCTTACAGCTTTCAAGAGGTATTGTATGTACTGTCTTGCTGCTGATTCATAATAGACTGGAACATTAGCATGACCTGGTATGTCCATTCTTCTGATCCATATAGCCAAAATCATGCCTTCAGACAATGGCCAGTTCCGTATCCTTCAGAGGAAATGACTAGAATGGGACAATTGAGTGATCCACCCCTTATCATGTAGTTCCAACTTTTGGCAGCTAGAGATTTTAGGGACACCTAGAACATAGGATTGCATCTTGACCATCGTGATTAAGAAGTTGTTGATGGACCTGTCCTCTATGAACTTAGCTAATTGTTCCGATGAAAACTTTGCTTTGTGTGAGGAAGTACATCCTTGCATTTCTTTTAAATGTGTTGCATGTTAATTTTTGTTGAGTGACTCCTGGTTCTCGTGTTCATAGAAAGGGTAAGTGACATGCCTTATTTACTTTCAGCAGTAGTCCGACTTCTAAAATGAACAATCCCCATCTTAATATTTCATTAAATGGAAATCGTGTGTGGTTCTCTATCCTTTTTCCAATTCTAATATCTTTAAGATGCGGCATTGTTCTATAGCACAATATTATCTCACTTTTTTCCTAATGGTTCCCAGTTTTTTGATTAATTCTGCACATTGAGCAGACCTTTTTTTTCAGAGAACTATCTGCAGTGACCAAGATCTTCCTTGAGAGGTTAGCCACGAATACAGTTAACCTATCATTTTGTATGTCTAGGTGGAATTGTTTTCCAATGTGCATTACTTTGGAATAAATGGTTTTTCAGGAGGCCAGAGTACTGTGTATTTATGAAACTGCTGAATAAGTGGAAAGAATCTACACTGCTAAAATACATGCATGATGTTCAGCATAAATTATCTGAAACTGGGTACAGCTTGATAATTCTCCCAAAGCTTTGAGACAAGGAGTAGGTCATAGAGGAGGGTGATACTGTCACTACCTCTGATCATAACTGGCAGTATAAAAGCATGGTGCCGTTATCCTGTAATTCCTGTTTATACCTGCCATATTGGTCATCTTGTTCAGCATTTCTGGAAGTAGGGTGTGAGATGATCATTTTGGGGTGGAGGGGTACCATGAATAGAGTTTGAGAGGGTACAGGGAGTGATGCCCCTGAACTGATGATGATGGAGCCATTTCCCTCTGCATCATGAGGGGTGCTGGGCTGAGAGCAGGACTGGACTGCAGTGGGTACCCTGGTGCCTTGCATGGGCAGCCCTGGGCAGGTGTTTGGGGCAGGGAACCTTTAGAAAGGAGCAGAGGCAGAGGAAGGCTGCTGGAAGAGCTGGGAGGTCAGAGCTGGTCCAACTCCATACTCCACTCTGTTTACACAGCTGCTTCTGTTCCTACTCAGAGCATTGCTCTAAACAGGTGCCTCCACCCATCTCCCTCAAGTAGCAAACACCACTAATGAATGCACTCCCTAGGCACATGCTGCTACGCAGGCTCCCGGGGTTGGTGGCTATGTTTTGTGCTGACGCCTGAAGATAATCCTGAGGATAAGGTGCAATTCCCCACTGCTGCCATTTTCTCTGGTGGGTCACATCAGGCTCCAGAGCTGCAGGAGAGCTGTTGCTACCCCAAATTAAGCATGTAGGCCCTATTTCTCCCCCCCCCCCGAAAGTGGGAAGATTTGGGGGAAGTGGAGGGCATACTTATTTCAGAAGTGTGCGGGGGAGTGCTGGCCTCCATTAAAGTTGGAGAACTGCTGTTCTTGTTTTGCTGGCTCAGGGAGCAGTGAAGTTCCATCATTAAACTCAAAAATGTAAAGTGGTCCTGGAGAACCAAATTACTATTCTATTGTAATGAATTCTTATGCACTTACTTCATGTAAAGTATATATCCAGTAAGTTTTTTATATACACAACCTCTGAAAAGTGAGAGTGGCAATTTTAATGCAGTTTTGATTCATAAACTTTTAATTTTATTGTGCTTAGGAAAGATAATTTTATCAAATCAGTGGTGTTTTCATTTTGCATATAGTGTTCATGTATTTTTGTCTTCCTAATACAAGCTGCCAAATGGCCTAAAAAATAGGTTTTTTTTTAAAAGGAAAGAATCAAATAGGACAGCTTTTAGGGTTAACATCTATATAGTCTCTAAATCAAGCAATAATAATTGTTTACTATAACAAAATAGTTTTTTAAAAGTTGAGTTGAAAATCTCTACCATGTTCATTTTCTTTTGCTTTCTGGACCTTGTTTTCCTATGGTACAGAAAGAGTTTGTCTCCTAAAAATCTGTTCCCTTTAGGATGTAGTGGCTTTTCATAGTGTAAAAAAAATACTTTTTGTACTTGGAGGGTGTCTGATTTTGTATGCATTATGAGCAGCCAAGATAAGTAATGAAAAGTACCAAAAATCCTTACTGCTTTTAGTATGAAGTGTCTAACCGGTACCTCTGATTTTAAAAAAGATGCAGGATCTGTGGGCCAAGGGAAAGCTGACTGCAAAAACACGTTGCTGGGCTCAGGGCATGGATGGCTGGAGACCATTACAGGTTATCCCTCAGCTGAAATGGTGCTTGCTAGCCAATGGACAGGCTGTTCTAAATGAGACTGACCTTGCCACACTTATCCTCAACATGCTGATAACAATGTGTGGCTATTTTCCCAGCAGGTAAAGGGTCTTTAATTCCATGAGGACAAAATAGTTGTGATTTTTTTTTTTTTTTATGGCTGTAGCAAATACCTTAATGCATAATTGCTATCCCTGTTTTATTGATGCGCTTCCTCAGTTGAGTGGGAGACACTCTTAAACAGAATGCACATGTACTGTCCTATAGCAAATTTCTTTAGGTTTGTGATCATGGATGTTTTAATCTTCCTGCCATGAATGCGAAGGTGAATTCACTCAGTTTATGATGGGACAAGATAAATCTGTTTTAACAGCAGTGTCAAAAAATTTCATGGTCACTGCTGCACTGACTGCATCTTTCCCAACTCAAATTACAGTATGTAGCATTGTTTAAAAAAAAAAAAAAAGTTTGGTTATATTTCTGTCGATATTAAACTTTTCATAAACACATAGCTAATCTCACTTTAAAGACTAAAAAATTTATTGCATGAGCTTTTGTGGGAGAAGATCCAGCTTCGTCAGATGCTGTTGAAATAGGAAATTTCTCCCATGAAAGCTCATGCAATAAATAAATTTTGTTAGTCCCTACGTGCCAGAGAACTCATTTGTTTTACTGAAATAGGCTACTGCTTTGGATCTTGGCTAATCTCACTGTTTCCATGAGTGTGCAGTTAATGTGAATTTAATTAAATCTCCATTCACTTGTTCTTAGCTTTGATATGCAGTGCAAGTTTCATGAATATTTTAAGAAATGAGGATAGTAACACTTGTCAGAATGTCTATTCAGGATCTTGATAGCTCTCCAGTCCCTAATCTAAAATCTGCCTAAGAAATCCGATCAAAAAACGTTTAAAATAAGAGCACAAATACTGTGGGGTGTCTGTGTGCATTATGAAAATATATATTTTAGGGATCAAGATAATGCCATTATAAGACCTTTGCCCAGAGTAAAGCGGCTGCTGTCGGACAATACTTGCCTTCCCCATATTACTCAGGTAAGTTGCTCGTTATACCAGTCTGTTCTTGAGAAATGTGTAAATATCCAGAAATTTATTTCAGCTTATTCAATATAGTTGAATGGGTGTTAGCACTTTATTCTTGGCTATAATTTGCTAACTTTTGGTTTTAATCAGTCAATTTTGATTACCTGATTAAAGTTAGTTTTATGGCTACTACTAATCTAAAACTTCTAGACATTCAGTATAAAAGCTATATTCTTCATTTCAGCTGCTGTTGACATTTGACCCTATCCTTGTTGAGAAAGTTGCTGTTTTGCTCTTCTCTGTCATGCAAGATAACCCACAATTATCACGCTTTTATCTAAGTGGAGTATTCTTCTTTATCATGATGTACACAGGTTCTAACGTACTTCCTGTTGCAAGGTAAGGATAAGGCGAATGGTGAAAACAGTGTTAAGTATTTATGCTTGGAATTTCTCTGCATGTTAGACCACTCCTAACTGGATTAGGGGGGAGCCATTAGTGCTTCCAAACAATGAAGAGTAAGCTTTTTATAGTGGCTTGCTCTTTTCATTCTGTGCAGCTGATTGATTAACTCTTAATATAAAATGCCTTCACTTGGTAACATGCAGATATTTATAGTCATTTCAACTGAAACAGCGTTTTTAATAGGCTTTAAGGAGTGTGCCTATATACTATGCCCAGCTGCACAGCTAAAATCATGTGTGAAGTCAAGGTTTTGGTTGACCTAACCATGAGAGTGAGTTCTAATCATGTGTATGTGGTATGGAAATAAAAGAAGCATTGTTGGCTTTTGATGTGTATAATTTGCTGAAACCCGATTACAAAATAAAAGCTCAAAGGCCATGCTCCCTCCAGTGAGGCTCGTATGAGGCTCTATAAAGTTCAATGCTTAATGTAAACTTTCACATTTATCACACTTGCATCTGCAAGCATATCTGAATGGCTTCTGTTGAGATCATGAATTTGAGTTTTAAGGAGTTCTTCTGTGATGAATTTTTCTTCCCATATATTCAGAACTCAAATTACAAAAATATGACAATGTGAAAAATAAGTTTGTTTGTAAATTAGCCACAACTTGTATGGAACTGATCTCTTTATCTAAAATAAAGCAATTGACAACCCTAGATTTTTCATGTCAAGTTACAAGTCTGATATGAAGGCAGCTTTGAAATTTAAAAAATGCATTTTTTTTAATCAGCATCTATACTGCTCACTTTTCTGCAGGGTTGTATTGAGAATTCCATTGAATTGAAATATTACTTTTTCTCTTAGGTTTTTGAAGTACACACATACAAAGCAGGCTTTCAAGTCTGAAGAGGTAAGTAAGAATTGCTGTTACAAAACCACTAACTACTACTTTCATAAACTCAGTTAACAGATGAATTCTACATTAAATTTTTTAAAAGTATGCTTCTGCTTTCAGTCCTCCTACCCTGTGTTCACATCATCCTCATAAATACACACACCTTCTATTTTAGTTAAAAGATAAACCTTTTTCTCCTTGCTTTCAGGTTTAAAGTCACCTAAAATGTTTTAAAACAGAGAAAACTGCCTAATTTTCTTGGCTGTAATGTGCATTGTCTCAATTCATTACAAAATGATCTATGCTTCCTCACCAAATATAGGGCCTAGAGACTTGTGTGTTCTCCCCTTCATTAGTCAATTTTGTTGAATTGAATTTTGTTCCTTTTGTTGAAAGGATTTTTTATTTTAAAAAGCAGTTTTCGTGTAATAGTCTGACTTTTTTCTTCAGTCTTGCAAAGAAGACAATGAAGAAATGCCATTAGCACAGCCAAATGATTCCTTTTCCTACTTAGTCAATGTTAATTTTTCCCTTCTCTCCTAAACTCAAATCATCTCTGTGAATGCTTGAAGTTTTTTTTACTAGTGCTACATATAGTGATTGGACTAATGATCCAAGTGACTATTTCTCTTACATTAGACCCTTTGAGACATGCAGCTTTAACAGTCTACCACCTCTGCAATATCTCTCCAGCCAGTGTTTGCTAGACATGGCCTATTTGCATGACTCTTGTGTGAGTTTAGGCATGCAGTGAAAGGTTCTTGAAATGAGGGTGAGTGCACTTTTAAAAATGGCCAGAAGTCTGTTTTCTGGGACTGATTTTTTTTTTTTTGGTTCTAGGAAGCTTCAGAAGTGATTTCCTTCAAAATGAGATGTTGACTTGTAGTACATGAAAGAAAAACCTTAACTAGAATACCATGAAATAATGTGACAGCATGTTGCCTATGTCTGCCACTGAATGTATGGGAAAATCCCATGAGTTTCCTGACCTTCCACAGCCAACATCTTGTAGAGGAGTGAAAAGCATACAGATTTTTTAAGCATTTGTAGCTTCTATCTTCTAACCTGAAGCTAGAATGATTATGCTTGGCATTTCAACAGAGATTTGTTACTCTTCATAACTCAAGTGAAAAGACCTTCAAGCTGAGTTTATGGCACCTTCTGGCTTGGCCAGTTTAATGGTCCTTTAAAGTCTTTAATTTGTGGCCCATAAGTCTCCTGTTTTATTTCAGTTGTGTGCACACAGGTGGAGGGGCAAACTGCTTGGTAAATGATCAAGCTAAAGGAATTTAGTGAAATCTTTCTTAGTTGTTGCTGCTGTTTTATCTCAGTATCTGTTTTCATGTTAAGTGGCAAAAATTAATTTGGAATGTTAATAGCTGAAAAATAATAGCTATGTATTAGGAATTCCTTGTCCAAGTCAGTTAAAGCTTTGCAGGGAAATTCTATTTTGGCCATAAACCAAGATGACAATATTAAATGAACTTGGTTTTTGTGGAGTTTGGGTGGGGGATAGGCCAAGGGTTAATAATGGAAACTTGGTTTCAGCTTAATAATTGCATGAAACTACATTCATCTAGTATTAACCAACTGTGGGAAGTGGTGTTTGTGTGTCATAATAGTTGATTTTAAAGAGGATAAATTGCCTTTGTAGAAAGTGCTTCTTGTTTTATTCAATTAATCAGAGATGCAAGTCTACCAAATGACACTAGAGAAACGGGTGAGGAGATAGTATTAAGAAGTTGCTTACCATGCTAGTCTGATTCTTTTCCTTAGGCTGGGTCTCTTTCCTTTTCTGAAATAGCTAACCTGCTCTTCCAGCTCTTTGTCTGCGATACTTAGCAGAAACCTTATCCTTTATGATCATCCTAAAGTCAAATTTTAAACCATATAAAGCTGAATAATCTTACAAAACCAAAATGTTAGCACTGTGCTTATATTGCTCTTGTAGTATATATGCCTGCCTCCAGTACTGTGCCTCTGAATTTAACTTGCTTCCTATTAGCATTCTTTCAGTAAGCATGAACCTAGGATAATCTCAGTGCGGTACATGGAAGGTTGGGGTGGTTTAGAGAGAGACTTTATTCAAGGCATACGGACACCAGCTCACATCAGATTGCAAATTCATGGTAGCAAAAAGGATTTACCATAGCATTTTGTTAAATTCTTTAAACTTAAACTAGATCATTGATGCAGCAAACAGTGAATTTGACCATTGAAGGTTATAGTCAAATCTATATGTAGAGTTTTGCCTCACAACCAGAGTTCCTGAGGAAACTGAGTAGTGAAATTTTTGAGTTTTTTGGAGAGACTTGCTGCTTTTTTCTAGTTTTGCTATTGGCTGCAGAATCCGTATTCTGCAGTGGAATTTTGTGTCTTATGAATGCTTTCCATTGATGTAATGAGTCATGCTAATGCTGGACATGACTACAGTGACCTTAAGATTTGTTCCAAAGGGGTGGCCATGTTAGTCTCGTCCAGTAAAACACACAAGGAATCCTTAAGTGCCACAGGACTCCTTGTTTGTCTTAATAATAGTGTCTTTTTTGGTCTCTAAGGATGATGGGTTTCGTTGTCCTGATGTAAAACTGGTATACTCTTTTTTTTTTTTTTTTTTTTTTTTTAAAGTGCTGTGACTTTTCAGGATATAAGAATGAGCTGTGTTTCACTCCTTTACAAGTGATGTGAAGGTGACTCATTGATTGGTTGTTAGTATCCTTTTAAAAACTGGCATAATTGACCAGTCAAATTTAAATAGCTGTTAGAGACTAGGCAATTTTTGCATACTTCAAGCAATGTAAGGAGGATTTATGAGTATTCTTAAGGCCCTAATACCTTTAACTGACTTCAAATGAAAAAACAAAAAGCCTTATCCCAGGGTATGTTAATCACGTGATCTAATTACAACTTTTAACTTGCAAGTACCTTAATGCTTTCTGAAATTCTTCCTTTTTAGGCAAAAGGACAAGATATAGTTCAAAGGAGTATACTAGGACACATCCTTCCTGAAGCAATGGTGTGTTATTTAGAAAACTATGAGCCAGAAAAATTTTCTGAAATTTTTCTTGGAGAATTTGACACTCCAGAAGCAATTTGGAGCAATGAAATGAGGTAACTATTTTTATCTGTTTCTTAAGGTGAGAGACATTCAGTCTTTTCATTTGAACCTGTATAAAGTACATGTCGTATGACTAACCAAGATTAGTTACAGTATATTTTACATCTTGGACAAAGAGGGCTTGGTGGCTCACTTCACTTTAGAAATTCTACAGGCAGCTACCACCATATCTTTTCCAAGCGAAGTGTATCTGGTTGTTTCAATTAAGTCTTCAGCCCTCTGTCCACACCATTAAAGGCAAGGAACAACAAAGTCAGTCTCTCTCTCTCTCGAAGAATCCCATGGACAAATGTCAGTGCCCTGGAGCAGCTGTATCATTTCACTTTAAATTTTCCAAACGTTTGCTTCATGGCTGTGTACGTCAGGCTTGGCTAGAGTCAGCAAATGTTATCTGCCTCTAGAGTTGACCATTTTCCTCACAATTTCTTTTGTAAACTAATAAATGAGGTAGTGCAGCAAATCACAAGTCCCAACTACTACCGTAACGCTCAGGTTGCTAGAGCATTGCTCATATAAAGCATGGAAAATCTCAAAGTATATGCTTATATAAATCTAAATCTTCAATGTTAAAGCACATTTAAGAAATAGCTCCCAAATAGGTGAATGAGTAGATAGAACTGAGTACACACCTTCTGAATTACTGCTTAATTTTTTGTTTGTATTAGAATTAAAACCAGTCCGATTATAGGACTGTAGTGTTCCAAACTTCATAAATACTATTTTTTTTCTGCCCAAGAAAATATGGGCTAATATGAGATATAAAGGCCATATTAAAAACAAGTCACAGGTAATTGGCTTAGTAGTGTACTTACCAGCATCTTGTATTTATCTAATTCTTGAGATGGTTGCAATTCACAGGCGCCTTATGATAGAGAAGATTGCTGCACATCTTGCTGACTTCACTCCTCGTCTTCAGAGTAATACAAGAGCACTGTATCAATATTGCCCTATACCAGTTATCAACTATCCACAACTGGAGAATGAGCTGTTCTGTAACATTTATTACCTCAAACACCTATGTGATACACTCCGATTTCCTGACTGGCCAATTAAAGATCCTGTAAGTCAAATTTTTTACACATCTATATTCATAGAACAAACATTTTTCCTCTTTTCTATAAAACAAATTTCTAAAATAAGACAGTGTAGACAAATTGTCATAATAGTTGACTTCAAATACAGTTTCCTCCTTAAACCTTAGTATGCTCTGGTTTACATCTTCAAGTTTTGTAGCAGTTTGTGACTGATGAACCAAAACTCAGGATTGGGTAAACCAGAAAAATAACTGAATTGCCTGCAGAATTTTTGATTATGGCATGAAAATTAATCTGCTGTAACAATCAGGTCCATTTGTTCAGTCGCCTAACAGTTGCTTATACACAAGATATATCTACATTGTGATTGTAAATCCAGTGTTCAGGCTCAAGCTCAAGCGTATTCCCCCATTCCATTTACATGAAAATTGTACTAACCCAGGGTTCTAGGACCACATGGACTTAGTCTGTGCCTGAGTCAAGCCAGAACTCGGGGTTAAAGGTTTTCTGCTTTGCAGTTTATAGACATACCCCCACTGGGCTTGTGCTGTGGAATTTAGGGAAAAAATACTCCATGATCCCACAGGCTGACTATCTCTGTCCTCTAGGCAGTAGGGTTTAGCAGACAGTCGTTTTCCCACACTACACTACAAGCAAAGGACAAAAGCAGACACATTTTGGGAGGATGCTAGAAAGTCTGGGATATGTGTGGTTGTATTTGAGCCCACATAAAATAGTTCTGTTGGAACTCCTGGTTGGACCAGAGTTCAGCAGTTCCTAATCTGGGGTTAGTTGCAGATAAGTATGAATACTCAACTCTTTGTTAACAAACCTAAGCTCACGGAGTTCTACTAACTCTGCTTTAGTCCCTTTAAGCCCAGGTAAGTAACCTAACAAACTCCAGTAACACTTCTAATGTCTAAACTAATAAAGCTTAAAAGGAAACTTAACTCTCTCTACTATTGTCTACGCTGACAATTAACCCAGAGGGCTGGCACTTCATTATAGTCTATCATGGCTGGCAGTGTTCCCTCAGTAAAATCATATTTACATTATTAAAAGCAGTGAGTCCTCTGACACCTTATAGACTGACAGATTTCTTCAAACAAGCTTTCGTGGGTTTCAGCCCACTTAGACGCATTGTCAGAAGCCCAAGAAAGCCTATGCTCGAAGAAATCTTTTAGTCTATAATGTGCAACAGGACTCTTGCTGACTTTGCCATACACAGACTAACACGGCTACCCCTCTGGAATTTACGTTATTTTTCTGCACTCATGTGTTTGGGAATAAACCCCTTAGTTCTTTGCACGTAGATACTGTAAGACTTTCCCAGTAAATTGCAAGAGAGCTTATTTATCCTTTTGGAAAATTTGTGGGAAGGCAACCAAAGGACTACTGGCATTTGGGTGACTCTTTTTTAATACATGCCCTCAGTATGAAGTAGATAGGCTCCAGTCTGACTTGGAGGAGAACCTAGTTGTGACCTGTCCTGTACAGTCAGGTAAATTAGCCTGTGCTTAAAGCACCACTGAAAAGCCAGGTCTGAGATCCCCCCCCATGGTAGTGGAGTTAAGTCTACAATGCATTGTAGAAATTCCTGTAGTGATAAAGTTCACCCTACATGGGCAGTGGAACTAAAGGTTTTATATAGTCACTTATTAATTATAGGAACTAACATGAAGCTGGAGAGCTTGGATTACAAATACTGCAGAAAATGCTTGTCTTAAATTATTCACTGAAACTTAAATGTAAATGTTTTAGCAATTTTAACTTAAGTTGCAACAGAACTACTTGGCAGAGTTCCATCTCATAGCTGGTAGCTAATGGAAACAAGCAACTGCTAAGAATCAGTCTAAACTTCACTCTGTGCTAGAACTTGGAGGCTAGTTCCTCATATACAAAAATCTCAAAATGGAATTCTAGAGATGGAGACCTACCTGATCTTTCATTTACAGTATGCTTTCTAGAGCTCTGTCCACTCAAGATCAAAGGTAACATGTTTTTAAGAACAGTTGATGGCACTGCAGAACAAAATCAGAATCCCAGGGTGTCAGTGAAGGCAAAAAAAAAAAAAAACATTAAAAAGCACTTAGTGTGAGTGTAAGTGACGTTACATGCTAACTTTAAAAGATTTCATCTTTGCATTAAGCGTAGCTACCTATATTAGTATTTAGCCACAAACTGCAGAGTAACATTACTTGTGAGAAACTCAAACAATGTTGTGTTCAAATCAATTAATATACAATCTTCCCGTTACTGTAGATTGAAACATTTAGATTACAATTGTCTTGAAGTTTTTTATGGTAGGCACTATGTCAGTATCAAGTGCTGACAAGTGTGCTTTACGCTGGATGTAATGTCCTTAATGAATTTTAATTTATTTCAGGTTAAATTGTTAAAGGATACTCTAGAGGCTTGGAAGAAAGAGGTAGAAAAGAAACCACCTACCATGTCAATAGATGATGCTTATGACGTCCTTAATCTTCCTAAAGGGCAAGGACAGTAAGTTGCCATAAATCTTCCTAAATCAAAACCGAAGCCAATATAAGCAAACAAGGAGTCCTGTGGCATTTAGAAACAGATTTATTTATTGCATGAGCTTTTGTGTGAGAAGATCCCACTTTGTCAGACTTTAAAGATGGGGGAACTTCTATGTCCCTGCATTTTTTTTTCTTCCCAATCTGTAAGACATGGGATCAGGTTACACTGTAGCAGCAAATCAAAATAATTGTGAAGATTCAAAGTGTCTGAAGTGGGATTTTTCTCCCATGAAAGCTCATGCAATAAATAAATTTGTCTTTAAGTGCCACAGGACTACTTGTTTCGTTTTTTAACTGAACTAGACTAACACGCCAGTCCTTTTGGCAGTTGGCAACCTGTAAAGCTGATGCATATCTGGTACATTATTTTATATTATCTGCTTATCTGGAGTAATGGAAACTTTGATTTCAGGTTTTGGTACCCAAAACAGGTCCAAACACGAGGTCTCTAATGGTAATGACTCTCTTTAGCATGAAATAAATGTTCAGAAATCCAAAACTAATTTGATTTTTTAAAATATCTGCATATACAAAAGAGGCTTTTACATTAAGTTGGAAAAAATGCCTGGTTTGATCTTACGAGATGTCCTGTTGAATATTTGCCAGTCTGCTGTACAAGATTAAAGGTATGGGTCCCATATGCAATTTGCTTTCTGAGGCAGAGTTTAACTTTCTCTCTGACATGTAGGAATACACTCCAGGTACAGCCCCCACATCTGATATTCCTGTTGGTAACTTCCTTCCATTGCTTAGGCCCTGAAATTAGTACCAGCTTTTCCAAGTCTCCCAGTAACTGTTGCATTCTAAGTCCTGTCAAAGCTGTGAACCTGCTGATTTTTCCCTCTATGGGGCTACATGACAGTGTAAACAAATAACATAAACTCTGCAAAGAGACTTCTAAACACACACACACCCTTTACTCATAGAGAAATCCTAAGATGTACCAATTCATGCAAGAATATCTGCAAGCCAAATCCTTCTGTTAGCATCATCCATGCTTTTAGAGCTTTGGTTGGTCTTTCCAGGTTACCAAGATGCTCCTCTCATCTCCTTCCTCATGCCCTGTTTTATCTTTTGTTTTCTGTTGATGAGCTCATGGGCTGTCAGTGATTCATTGTGAGTTACCCTCTCACACACAGAAGGACTCTTTTCTGTGAGTGGTAGGAAGCTCGCGTCTGTAAGTACTTGTATTGGAAGAGGAGACCCTCCAGGTTCTCACTCTTAATTTTGTTTTATTTGGCATCTCTGAAACTTCAGTCCAGAGTGGAGCCCAGACTACAGGGAAGGCACAGTGGAGCTGGTAGTGTGATTATAAGTAAGGTCAACAGGGCTGTCTTTGGCACACCAAATTCAGTCACTGGAGAACACTTTTTTAAAACAGAGTGAATAGTGCGTAATAACTCTTTGTAATCTCATTAACAGTGATCACAGCTACTTGAGAATCACAGGACTTTTGTGCCTTTGGGACAAGCTGTCATGAACACATGAAGCTCCTGTATCCTTGTAACTTTTCCTTCCCTTAGAGCTGTACACTTAGGCAAGGCTCAGTGAAAGCCTTGGGCAGAGGATACAAAATCTGCCTTTACTTACTGAACTATACCTTCACATATAGCCCTGGCTCAGTGGTAGTGGAGAAGTGGGAGTCAGGCGAATGCAGTGTGGACAAGTCATGGAAGTTCTATGATTTGGTGTCCTAGGGCTGCAGGAGGGACATAATAACTTTAAAGATTTTATTTTTTATATTTGAACAATTGTAACTATTTTTAAAAATGAAATTGTAAGTATTTGATAGCTATGTACCTTATCAAAATTGTACAATGAACTACCTAAATTTTTAAATGCTCTGATTGTTAGAATTATTTAAAGATTATAATTACTGAACTGTGTAATAAAGTTCTGCTTGGGTTAAGGTTCTTACTGCAGCTAGTAAGATGGCGGGTGTAGATAAAAACATTATCACATATAGTAATCTTTGCAGTTTACAAAAAAATAATTTGGCAAAAAAATTGGAAAGCTTGGTATATGGGGAGAATGTTTAATGGTCCATCTAGCCCAGTATCTTGTCTTCTGACACTGGGCAATGCCAGGTACTTCAAAAGGAATGAACAGAACAGGTAACCCTTGAGGGATCTATCCCCTGTCACCCATTCCCAGCTTCTAGTAAACAGAAGCTAAGGACACTTCAGAGCATAGTTTTGCATTCCTACCCATCCTGACTAATAGCCATTGATGGACTTGACCTCCATGAATTCATCTAGATCTTTTTGAATGCTGTTATAGTTTTGGCCTTCAACATCCTCTGACAAGGAATTCCACAAGTTGACTGCATTGTGTAAAGAAATACTTCCTTTTCATTTTAAACTGTTGTCTACTAATTTCATTTGGAGTTCCTTGGTTCTTTTGTTATAAGGAGTAAATAACACTTCCTTATTAAGATTCTCCCATCAGTCCGTGATTTTATAGACTTCTATCATATCTCCCTTTAGTCATCTTTTCCAAGCTGAGAAGTGTTAATCTCTCCTCATATAGAAGCTGTACCATAGCTCTAATTTTTGTTGCACATTTCTGTACCTTATCCAGTTCCAATATATTTTTTGAGATGAGACAACCAGATCTTCATAAAGTATTCAAGATACTACTTTGATGCTCACTGTTCATTTTCACTGTTTATTGCCCACACATGGAAGAGAAATATGGGCAGTTAAGTGTGGAGAGTTCAGACAGGAAATGAATGGCAGTTGCCATCTCTAGGGTGGTAATGACAGGTCTTCATCTCAGCAGCCAGGTAGAGGTGTTCATTAAAGGTTGACTTCTGAGCTTGAAATTGTCACAGACACATTGGCAGAGAAGAAAAGGAATTAAAAAGTCAATGTAATGTGAGGGTTCTGGGTTTTTAAATCTCAAGATGGGGGTGTGGGGTGTCTGACTCAGGGTTTTTTGTCTTTAGAGGTTGGCAATTTTGTAAATGTAAACTTGTTCTCTTATTCACTTTTGGTATGAGAATTAATTACCTCTATTGAGGTGTTCTATACATAACATGAAAATCTCTATCTGCAGGCATGAGGAAAGCAAGGTCAGAAAAGCATACTTCAGGCTGGCACAAAAATATCACCCTGACAAGAACCCAGAAGGCAGGGTATGTACTGTACTCTGATACATGGCTTTAGCTTGCCACAGAAGCTTTTGAGTTTGGCTTAATAGGTTTGTCTGACTTTTTAATGAATATATCAGTAGAATGTACAGTGCAGATATTACTTCCAGAATACTTGGCACAAGCTCTAGAATAATACAGGCTGGTAGCATTTTAATTTGAATACTACACACTTACCAAGAACAGTTTCTTGAGAGACTGAAGTATTAATCTTATCCCATCATGCCAGGAAATGACATGCACTGAATTAGGGGGTTTAAATACAAAGTAGTTAAAGATAATGTGTAACTTGTCCTATGGTGTTAACTACTGAACCTACCTGTCTGAAAAACCGCATTCTTTCTTTGGCACTCGATTCTACAGTGAAATCATAATGCTAAATTTGAAATGCCATTCACTGATCAGATTAACAAGTGCAGGATTACACCTTTGTGGAAAGATTTAGTAGAAAAAGCTGATCTGTGAATCAAAAAAGTATATTACTGTAGCAGCTTATACAGTTACTCTTTGTCAGTTTTTCAGACTTCACACTGCCTTGAAATTTCACTTGCAATAGTGAAATATAGCTAATGTCATGGTTTACAATTACCAAAGAAAAATAGGTTGAAGCTGCAAGTGAGTGTTGAGACTTCAGTAAGTACTCAGGGTTTGTTAGATAGCAGCTTCACATTGTCTGTTATCTGCAGGATATGTTTGAAAAAGTGAATAAAGCGTACGAGTTCCTATGCACAAAATCTGTCAAAGTGGTGGATGGCCCAGATCCAGAGAATATCATCTTAATTCTGAAAACTCAGAGTATCCTCTTCAACAGACACAAAGAAGGTAGGTGCACTGAGTCAGAGAAATCAGGCCCACTATATTTCTCATAGTAGCTTTTAGAACAGGGGTCTCAAACTCAAATGACCACAAGGGCTGATTGAGGACTAGTACATTAACCTGAGGACCACACTACTGAAACCTTTTTCATACAACAATATTGTAAATGTCAGTAACAATAGTGGTGTTGCAGGCTGCAGAAAATAGCTTTAGGGGCTGCTTGCAGCCTATGGGCTATGTTTGAGACCCCTGTTTTAGAAGCTACTTTGAATTATTTATGCATATTTTTTTTGAAGTTTCTTTTCAGGGTATAGTGAAAACATAGGAAAAAAATCACAATTTGGAAACTTCTTTGATTATATAGTAAAACTTAAATGGAAGGATTTTTTAATTTGGTTTCATCTTCCTCTTTGCATTATCATGCTTACTAAGTATAAAGTAGTATATGCTGCATATGTTTAGTGTGACTTTCACATCCTTAAGTATACTAAGATTCTCTGTCCTCTTGTGCACTTTGCAATACACCAGCAGCACAGAGGGCATTAGAAACTGATGATTAGGATTTCCCCTGTTGTTGCAGAGTCACTAGGAAGGGTAAACCAGCATGTACTAGCTCCAACAGCCCCTTTACTCTTCCAGCAACCTCTAGTAGGGAGGAGGGATGACCTGAAGAGGGCTAGTAATTCTTGACAAACAACTGGGACCCATTGTTTTGAAATGTGTATAAAGTTAAATGCAAACACTTCAGCAGGGGTTGGTAACCTTTGCCAACCCCTGTGCCCTTCCTCCTCAACCCTCAGCTGGTGCCAGCAGCTCCCTCTGCTGAAAGTGTGGCAGCCACCTGAAAGTTTAGCAGCTGCCATAGCTGGAGTGGAGGTGAGGGGGTGCATCCCAGGAATGCCACAGAAAGAAGCAGCACTTCTTGGGGTCCCCAGGCATGCCCCAGAAAGAAGCTTCCTGGAGTGGCTTTTGGTGGCAGGAATGGCAATTTCTGTGGCGCTGCAGAGGGTGCCACGTGCTGCTGTTGAGTGGGCTTGTATGCCATTGTTGGCACATGTGCTGGGGGTTGCCTTCCTCTGCTTAACAGGCATATGGAATACATGTGTGCAGTAGGGCATGTTTGATGTTTAAGGCAGTGGTTTTCAACCACTGTGTTGGGACACATTACTGTGTCACTACACAGTGGAAAGTGTGGAGCAGAGAGACGGGGGGGTGCTGATGTGTCCTATAGAGTCATGATATACCAGCTGATGTGTCGTGTCCTGCAAAAAGCTGAGAACTGCTGGCTAAAAGTGCAACAGCTGTATTTCTTGCCTTGTGTGGAAAAGGCCATCCATAATAGTCAATAAATGTAGCATTTGACTTAATAAATCTAATCTGTAATTTGCTATAGAATAAAATCAAATTTTTTTTGTTTAGAATAGCACTTAACCTCATCTGAAACCCATTCAGAGGGTTTGATGTCCTGTGACATCTGCCACCATCAAGAATGGTTATACTCAAGTTTACCATTCTTAAATGTCAAACTCCTTCTGTAACATAAAATGAAAAGAACTCGAGAAACAGTACACATTTTAACATTCTCTTACTAAAACTGGCTTGATAACATTAACAGTCCGTTTATTTTTCACTTAATTTCTCAAAGTAGGCCAGATCCATGCTGCAAAAGATGAGACCGGTTTGTACACTACTAGAAAATCTCAGGTTACAGAAATCCAATTTGTCAGATGAGTTAGCATTGTGTTCACTCATTGCTTGGCTCTGAAGAAGACATTTTTGTGAGAGGTATTTAATATCTGAAGTAGATCAAGGTAAAATGCTTAGTCATTAGTTAACTTCCTATTCTTCTTTACTACTTCAAGCATATGATGAAGTGGAATTCTATCCACGGAAGCTCATGTGGTAGAGACATTTGTTAGTCTTTAAAAATGCCACTCGACTCCTTGTTTGTTCCAGTGTCTAAATGTGTATTGGGTTTGCTACATTTGCATTTCTGTTTATCCTTCAGATTTGAAACCTTACAAATATGCAGGCTATCCCATGCTGATGAAGACCATTATGCTAGAAACGTCAGATGATCTTCTATTTTCCAAGGAATCTCCTTTGTTGCCAGCTGCTGCAGAGCTGGCTTTCCACACAGTCAATTGTTCAGCGCTTAATGCAGAAGAACTGAGAAGAGAGAATGGGATAGAGGTAAGACCGAAGAAACCCATAAGCATGGCCCTTTTAACAGGTTTTTTTAATGGTTACTACATTTTGGATAATCAGTTGAGAAAGGAGGATGACAAAGTTGATGGTGATGTGTTAACCACAAGTTAGCCCTCCCTTCCTTCCTGCAAGAAACATGTTTCTTCTGATGGGGCAAATGTATTCATCTCTCCATAAAGTGGGTTGTGAGTTGATTACATGACATGGAATGCCATTCATTGTCTGAATGAGACTTGTGTTCTGCTTGTTTTGTGCAAAAAAACAAACAGTGATTCAATTTAAATGATGGGAGCAAATCACATGAACATAGTTTGGTTGTTCCAAATGCATGTTCCACAGTAGCATATCTGGAAGAACAGGCCACCATTATAACTTAAGTGCCAGTATTAAAAATGGTCTACTTTAGACTCGCACAGCACTGTGAAATGGCTAGATGTTTCCAGGGAGTTCATCTTTGCATGATGGCCAATTCATATGAAGATTCATAAATCTCCCTTTCTGGATGTAAAATGTTCTTGTGAAGTCCAAACAGCACAAGTAAAATCATTGTGCTGCATAGGATGCTTGTAAAACCATAACAGGAAGTAGTAGACTTACAGAGCTGTGCAGATGTTGTGAAACCAAGTTTATGAAGCTGCACTTTGACTGACAGACTTCTTCAGGTTTATGATGAATTCTAATCCTTACAGCTTTTTAATCCTTAAAGGTGTTGCAGGAGGCATTTAATCGTTGTGTGGCAGTCTTGACTCGCTCCAGTAAACCAGATGATATGTCTGTACAGGTAAGTGGTACAGAAATTGTAAAACAAATAATAAACAGTTAAGTGTGTTGGGCCATAGAAGCTTTCACACCTTTTTCCTCTGGTCTGTGCAGCTAATACAAAGTTTTTGTTAAAGCTTGCATGTGTGTCTGTCTTCAAGGAGTATGCAGCACACTACGTTATCTTTGTGTCTAAGGAAAGTGTTTGTTTGTAGGTATGTGGGCATATAAGCAAGTGTTACAGTGTGGCTGCTCAGTTTGAGGAGTGCAGAGAAAAGATCACAGAAATGCCTGCTATCATCAAGGATCTCTGTAGTGTGCTATATTATGGCAAGGTAAGGTCTCCTGGGCTTACTACCTAAGCCGATCCAGTGTTGTCCTTGTTTTATATTTGTTCTATACATAATATTTTATATTAGAAAACCAATCAAATTGGTTTCAAAACCAGCACTACTTTCTATAGACAAAACCATAAATTCTGACTCATAAGTACTTCTGCTTCCATTTAAATCCTAGTTTTAGGGAGCTTGGAGGAACAGTAAATTAGCTGCCAGGTAGAGTAGATGAAAATGCTACTTGTGAGACTATTTCTCAAATTTGTGAGAAGGAAGTAGTTAGTGGTTCACTACTCTGTCTTTGCTTCCAGGCAGTGAGCTAAGTTTTTTGTTATGCTTCTCAGCTGTAAAAATCATACTTTCATGGGTTTTAGTGGTTTGATTCTGAATTGAAACTGATGTAATAAAGTAGATTTTTGCCTCAAAACTAATTTTTCAATTGCCTAGGAAGAGTAGCTGTCTTAATTTTTCTGCTTGTAGAAGACAAAATAAAATATTAGAGTAAAAATAATCTCAAGTCTAAATTCCTTTAGCTGGTGGTTAAAATAGTATAGCTGTGGTAGGCAGTGACATATTTCATTCAAGGAACAAAATCAAGACAAATTAAAATATATATTAAAAAAAAAAAAAAAAAGCAATTGTAAACCTTCAAAAAGTGGCCAGGGAAATCTAGAACAGGTGTAATTACCTGAAGGTACTTCATCTCATTTGGATCATTGAAAAGAAACAAATCAACTAAAAATGTAGTCAAAAGTATTTCAGGTAACAGCTGTTCTGATGTTTTTGGAAGAGCTTTAGAATGTAAAGATTTTACTTTCCATTAAACATTCTTTGCTATACTTAGTACAGTCTATCAATTAAGCGCTTCATGTGAAGTGTCTTTGAGATAGCAGCAGTCTAAAAGTTGATTCTTACAGAACATCACTGTAGGAGTAAATACACACCAACTATTCTCTTTTTAAACAGCTGTTGTAGATGACTAAGCCTTCCAAAGACGTGACTCTTCAGAATTTGATTTTTATAAAGGAAGCATAGAATAAGGTTTTGTTCAAAGTTTAATGCAAATCAGCAAATATGCCCATGCTGAAGGGAGTGGAAGAATTGCAGACTGAGTTTATTTAAACAGCTTGTAGCCTAGTAGTAGTTCTTGGTTGCATCACATAAAGGGAGATCAGGCTATTAAATGCAAAAGTATGACCCTGTTGTGTGTTAGTACTGACCCACAGTGATGCCTTTATCAAAACTCTGGCTAACCAAAATTCAGTTATTTGCAGTTATATTTGCAGCTGAGTGGTAACCAGAATATCCATAACTTTGAAAACAATTTCCAGTAGCTTTTGTTCCAAGTGGAACAACAAGTCAAAAATGCAAAATTTTTTTCATAGAACAGATATTTTTGGAAGAATCCTAATTGCTGTTTGCTTGACTAGCTCCTTGCCTCCCCAGCCCCCACACAATAGCAGCTTATCAGCTGGTAGTTGGCAGAGGCTTTCTGCACACCAGTGTCTCCAGCTGCACTGGAGTCTGGAGAGGTAGCAGCCAGGCAAGAAGGCTGCAGAGGAAGGTTGAGGAGTAGACTGGCCTAACAGGGCAGGTGAACAGCCTAACTGCCTGCCTTCCATTACATCAGAATTTTCTGACAGAAAACAGTTGGAAAATATCCAGCCAGCTCTTAGCCATTTGTCCCTTGAAGTTTTATACAGATGCTTCTGCTAAGGTTGTGAACAGTGTGAGCCTTTCCCCCCCTGCCCCAGTAAACTGTAGTATTCAAATTTCATCAGTTTATGCAGATCCTTAATGTCTCATTCATCATATTTAAGTAAGGGATTCAAAAACTTAAACATGAAATTTCTATAAATTCCAAACATTGCTGTTGATGAATTTGCTGGTATGCTGTTTAAGTTAAACTTCTTCTCCTCTGTCGCCAAAACTATTGAATATCAGTTCTTCATTCCTCAGAATATTCCACGAGTGGCTTCCTTGGGAGTAGAATGTGTCAGCTCATTTGCTGTTGATTACTGGCTGCAAACACATTTGTTTCAAGCTGGAGTTTTATGGTATTTACTCGGTTACCTCTTTAACTATGATTATACACTAGAAGAGAGTGGCATTCAGAAGAGTGAAGATTCTAATCAGCAGGTATTATTTATGAACTTAGAATTGACTCTTTTCTGACTTTAAGATAGATATTGGTTACCCTCTCTTGAGATGTGGTGGTGTATTTCCTGTATAAACTTAAGTGACTTTTTTCTTTTATTGGCTGTACATCCAATTTTCTCTTGTAGTCAAATGTGTTGGGAGCAGATTATCAATGTGCTCGTAATGCCTCAATGAAGGTTCAATTTTTAGCTTGTAAAGCCTGGATTCAACTATTTTTTTTTTTTTTGAAAACACGCCACATATTCTCCTAAATAACATGACTTTTGGTTTAAAAGCACTTGCATCTATTTTGGAAACAAAACGCTAAAATGCCTTAACTGTAACCATATGGTTATTGAACAGGTGAGGCAGGGTTAATATTGTTTGGATGCCCTAAATATTCATTTTCATACCTTAAAGTTGCATTTAAGAAATTCTAACATGCTAACACTGAGTTTCCTAGTTTGCAGTGCTTGTTTTGAGATAATGACATCTATGTAACGTACATTACAGTAAAATTAATTTGATGGGTAGAGTCAAGGCTAATTCATATTAATATAGTTAAGATGATACATTAATATCTATGGTGGAGAATATTGAACAGGGAAATACTAGATTCAGAATTCAGAAATGAAGTTGCTTTTTAGTCAAAAATGTTCCTCTTTCTTAAAGCCCTTAGATTAATATTAGGATTGAAACAAGCTCCTCTATAGCAGAATTGTACAATTTCATCAGGTTATAAAAACCCATGGGTCCAAATCATTTTGTTCAAAGCAGCTTCGTACCTCTCTCAAGGATTAGCTCAGTGAAGAATCTCGCCAGGCTGCAGTGTTGAATCATTATCTAAAGGATTGTGTATTTCATAAAAATATATCTTTTTGCTAGAAATGTTTCTTTGCTCAAAGATCTCATTACATTATGAATTCAGAAAATTTGATGTCAGTTTAAAACCTCATGTTAATCTAGTTGTCTTCATGGGCTTTATGCAGGGTGATGCAGACAAACTTATTGAGAGTAGCAATCAAAAATTACTATGTTGCCATTCTGCAACACTTAGTGTGGTGCCCAGGTGCATGCATATTCTAGTGTCAAGGTTGATACGCAGACTAAACTAAAGAAAGATGAATTTGATTATGATCATGCGAACCATGCCCAAAAAAAGCATTGGGCATTTATTTTCAAGAGGAGTTCTTAAAATAGTTGAGTGCATCTTTCACGCTCTCCAGGTTTCTTTTCAAGGTTTATAATAGGATTGACCTATTTCAAATTTGTGGGTTTTATTTGTTTACAGGAAGTAGCCAATAGTCTTGCCAAACTCAGTCTTCTTGCTTTGAGTCGTCTTGGTGGGTGTTTGTCTGAAGAACAAGCTACACCAGAAAATCCAGCAATAAGGAAAAGTTTGGCTGGAATGCTGACGCCATATGTAGCAAGGAAGCTTGCTTTAGCCACTCCTGCAGAGGTACATGTCTAAGATGAGCACAGTTTTTGGCATTATGTAAAACTAATAACGAGCAAAACAAAGGAAGGAGTTGTGTGGCACTTTTAAAGATCAACAAATTTGTTGCATTAGCTTTTGTGGGAGAAAATCCCTCTTCATCAGATGCATGAAATAGAAAATATGGCATGTTAGCTTTACTTGTACCTAAGGAGACGGGTGGGGCACAGGTCAATTCAGACAGTTCCAGAGGGGGGATAATGGTCAAAAAATCATGGTTTTAGTATCTTGCTCATTACTATGGCTAACTAAATCAGAGCAGCCTAAATACTGAGAAAGGAACTGCAATTTCATAACTGATTTCCAGTTAAATAGCTAAAATAACTTCTGATCTTAGAATTGAACTTTTTTCACATTTGTTTTTAGAACAGCATCTGTGCAACAGTGAGTCTCTAGTTTTTTTTTCCATCTGAATAAGAATGGTCTTGAATTGACCAGTGATGCAGGTGAACACTCTTACCCAAAAATGTATGAAAGGAACAGCATTTCACAGTGCAAAACGGGAACAAAATGGATTCAGTGGTTGCAGATTTCAGTTTGGGATAAACAGCATGGTGTTAAGAAATGAGTCAGTGCAAGGATGGAATTTAAAGACCATAGGGTTCTTAAAAGAAAGCAGCAGCAGCAATGTACAGAAGGATAAGAGTGGCAGGGAAGGTGTAGGTTGTTAAAATGATCAATGTAAACTGTGGCGTTGGGAGCAAAGGAATGAACAGGAGGGAAGTTTGCTTTGTCACTTAACTCAAACCACAAATCTTTTATTTAAAAATGAAAATATGGGTGTGGATTTACATCAGAGGGAGCTGGATTCTTGAGTCCTAACACTTAAGTGTGCCTTCCGAGGGTTAAGAAATGGATGTTGATTTTTGTGAAGGTGGGGAACGGAGATGAGGAAGATGGCAAATGAGGCTTTGCTGTACAGGTGGGGTGGGGAGAATATTGCCAACTTGGAGGAAAAAGGGAGAAGAGCCAAATGGAATGCTTGACAAAGGAAGTGAAGAGAGACTTTTTTGCTTTAGCCCCCCAACGCTATTTATTCTACAGTGCCTTTCCTCTGATCAGATGATGGGGAGAATTGGGAAGAGCAAAGCAGAGGACAGTGGCAGAGTCCTTAGCTGGGTTCCTGGGGATGCGAGTAAGTTTTAGACGTGGTGGTTCAAGGTAAATTGTTTGGAAATTGTACAGGCACAGGAAAGTAGGCACTGCAAGGGGTAAATACAAGGTATTGGCATCATCTCTGAAGAGTGTGTGTAGAGGGGTTTGGTGGAGAACATTGGGATGAAAATGGTGAGGGGAGGAGAAAAAGCATTGGCAGACTAGAGGGTAATACTGAAGACAGAACACAAGTCAAAGGGAAGAAGTGACAGCAGGGTCTATGAAGGTGTGTTGCTCTCAGTTGCTGGCCATGTGGAGCAGCTTTTAAAAGTGGTTCCTGCTGTTCTTTGGTTTCTGGCATGTGTGGAGTAGGAGGAATAGATGGAAAAACTGTGCACAAAACCAGCATTTGTACTGTAGGTGAATACTGTTCTTTTTAGGAAGTGCCACTTCCTTCCTTCCTGGAAGAATATCTGGAAAACTTCACCTTGAGCCTAGATCTGAAATCTAAGGTCTGGCCACTGGGTAAAGTAGGCTAACCCAGGTTGTCCCTTCCTGTGTGATCTTTCTCTTGGAACAGTTATGAACTCAATTTGCTTTTTGATATGGAATTGTGAAACCCACTTGTTTGTTCAAACTTTGTGCTGTCACCTAGATTCTGAAGATGCTCAACAGTAACACAGAGAGCCCTTATTTGATCTGGAGCAATGGGACAAGAGCTGAACTTCTTGAATTCCTGGAGTCTCAACAAGAAAGCATGATAAAGAGAGTGAGGCACTTCTAAAAATTTTTTTTTTATGAAAGAGGCCTTTCTGTAGGTCATCTTAAATGATCTGGTTCTTCACAATGTAGGAAGATTTTTAAAGCTCAGTAAAAGCCTGCTCATACAGTATTTAGTTTTTCAATGGCTGGATAATTATCTTGGCCAGAATCTGAAATGTTTTTGCTCTTGTAACGTAACACTTCATACAGATATGTTTGGCCCTGTTTCTTTTGTCGTATCTGTGTTTGATTTGGAAATAATGGAGTCAAATCAGTTAACTTTATTCCCACACTACATTTTTCTGTATATATGGTAAGTCATTTTTAAAAAATACTTAACTAATCACTTTTTTCCTTTTAAAGGGTGAATGTGACAAAAGCTATGGATCTGAATTTGTCTTCAGTGACCATGCAAAAGAACTTATTGTGGGAGAGATTTTTGTTAGAGTTTACAATGAAGTCCCTACTTTTCAGTTGGAGGTGAGATTGTTAATTTAGCTGTTTTTTGTGGAGAAACCTCAAGCTAATCTTTAAATGATACTTACTTTGTGAATTTAAACCAAATTGCCAGTCCAAATAACACTCTGAAGGGCATCAAAATTAACATTGCCCAGGAAATTTTGTTCAAAAGATTGAGTGATATAGAAAAATGACTCTAAAGTTGGGGCATCTCCAGCTCCTGTTAACTTCACAGGGTAGCTCAATATCGCAGTGTAAACCAATGGTTGCCAGCTTTTTCCTCTGTGTGGCTCACCTTGATACTTCTTTCATTGTTTTGAGGCATGCCAACCAGTAGTCTCCAGATGAACTCACAAATATTCATGAGCCTATACAGAGCTCAAGTAGTTTTTCAAAAATTCTATGGCACACCTGATCGTGCCATGGCATGCTGGTTGGGAAATGCTGGTGTAAACTGTGATATTAGGCATTACCGTTTGCTTGGGAATATATAATTGTTTAGTTTTTCTCCCAACTCAGCAGGAGAGAGAAGGATCTAAATTGAAATTCTTGTTAGCAAAGAAAAACATGATTTTGATCAGAACTTGTTATCCAGGCATTTTGATCCAGTTGTAAATGCCTACATAGAAAAGCTTGAGTAGCTCAAACTCTTCTCTTCTCTCTTAGCTATTAGTTTTATGATTTCTCAACAAGGGTGATAATCATTGATCACATCATTGAACTCTTAAAAGGTTTTACCTGTAGTTAAACAGTAGTAGTATTTAATCTCAGGGGACAGGGGAAATGGGCATTAGAATAAAAGTGTTATGAATACACAATAATAGTCCACTGATGGCCAGAGCATCCTGCTAAGTGGAAAGGAATCCTAACTAGCTCATATGTTGAGAGGGGAGAATCTAATATGGAAAAGCTGAGAAACTCTGCTTCACTGAATTTGGGAATAGCTTTTGACCAAGTACTTCACTATGAGCTTGCTATACAATGCAGTTCAGTACTTCTAGTGCAAAATGCTTTCTACATCAGGCCTCAACAAATACATTTCTGGTCACCATGGCAATTAGTTTTAATGGCCTGTTACCTAGCTTCACTGCAGAAACGTAATGGAAGAGCATCCTCTGGAGACCAAAAATCAAATATCTGGCACCTAGTTGTGAGCCAGTTTTGTCTACCACAGTTATACATGTTTTTTAAATAAACATGAAGACTGTTAAACATTTACCAAATCTTCATTTCAAGCTTCCGAAAGCATTTGCTGCAAGCCTTTTGGATTACATTGGCTCACAGGCACAGTACCTTCACACATTAATGGCTATCACACAGAGTGGAAAAGTAGAGTCTGATCAACATGGAGACCGGTTAAGGAGGGTTGAAATGGCATTGGAGGCACTGAGAAATGTCATAAAACACAATCCAGGTAAGTTTTTAAAATGTTCAATTAATCAGTAACTTGAACTTAACCTTTTTCTATATCATTTTCGATATATGAATCTAGCACTAAATGTGTGCTTTTGTTGCCAAGTTATAAGGTAGCTATTAACTGTCTAGTTCCTTTAATGGGGGGTGCTGCTGGAATAGTTTTAACAGATCTTTAAATGGTTTACTAGCAGCCTTGGCAAAATGCTTTGCTTTTCTTTGCTTAGAAAATAGTAAACTTCAGTGATAAGGAATTTTACCCTTTCCCTGTTTCGTACATCATGGTCCTGCAGAAATCTACTTCACCATTTCTCCAAAGGCAGTAATTTTTGGCCAAGAAATCTCTCCAGTGTTTTGGTCACTGTGGTAAGAGGGTGTAAATACACTGTGTTGGGCAGTAAACTTTCAGGAGCATATTTTGGTGATATGAGGCCTATTGAAAACCAGCTCACTTGGGGCAGGGGATGGGGTCCTGTCCTAGCACAGTTCTATTTAAACAGTGGAACCCAAGGAGTGGTAGAAGACATTTTGGCTTTTTGAGTGAAGACACTCCACAGACGCACTGAAGTCAGTGTCTTTAGCCATGTGGTAGTGTAACACTGAAATTTTCTAGGACTTGGGGGAGGAATAGCTTAGACCTGTTGTGAGGTGAAGAAAAATGACACTTTTTTTGGTTAACAAGTTTTGTCTGCTAATATAGCTGACGTACTGTTTTAAAGGGGTGAAATGAGGGTGTTTTGGTGAATAACTACATGTAATCAGACTTAGCTTTCATTTAAGAGACTTTTAAAGTCTTTCCAGAACAGCCTGGGTTCTCATTAGGTTCTCTGGCAATTGCAGGCTAAAACTGAAGATGATGATAAATGTGTCTGAAGTGAAACTGTTGCCCTGTGTTTTCTTCAGAGGTCAGGAGAGGTTTACTAACTTTTTTGGAAGCTATTGAACTTTTATTTAAAAAAAAAAATTGGTAAATTTTATATACATTAAAAATAAATGAACAGGAAAAAAGCTTTTTCTGATGCTGACATTAAGGGCCTTTTAAAGAAGAGTGGGTGGTCCCAAAATTGAGGAGTTATCAACTGCAGAAAGTGAAATGGAAGAATCCAGGAAACTACTCTGATGGAAAGTAATAATCTAAAATTATTTTACAAGTAATTATGGAAGCAGAAATTACTTTAATGCCAGTAGTCCTTCCAAGTAGTGAAAGTTCTGATTTTTTTTTTTTTTTCCCAAAGTGAGCTAAGAGCACTCTAAACTTTGAAGGTTTGCAAGTTAACAGTTCTGCAGTTGACAGGCAGCAGATTCGTGCAGAGAAGACCACAGGATAGGATAGGCATGAAAGCATGGTTCCATTGTGGGTGGTGTCTGAACTAGAGAGACTGAACACGAGTGTAAAATATATATAAACTCTATTGAGAAGGACTGATTTTTGTAACTGCAAAAGGAAAGGAAGTAGCTAAATGTCTGGGAAAGAGCTTGAACTAGATAGTTGAACTGTAGACTCTAAATGAATTTGATTTTTAACTGAAATATGTTGGCAGGTGCTTGCCAGTTTTTGCATCCTTAGAACTACGCATCCTGTTTTCATCTATTCCAGGAGTTTTTCTATCAGTGCCATTAATTACTAAAGGAGAAAACTTAAGCTGATCCCTTTCTTTGCTGTAGCTAGCTTTCATGTCAGCTTGATGCCTTCACAGATGGACTTAAAGCCAGCTTTGCTAACACCCCCCCCCCCATTACTTATTTGTCCAGCATTAGCTCAGAATCCTGGTTCTAGACAAAGACCTCATTGTATTA
Organism: Podocnemis expansa; assembly: GCA_007922195.1. NCBI lineage: Eukaryota > Metazoa > Chordata > Testudines > Podocnemididae > Podocnemis > Podocnemis expansa. The sequence goes on from ML682034.1 coordinate 1,537,989, forward strand.
AATGTTAGAGATGCACAGATTGCCCATGCTCTAGAGAGCTAGTCTTTTAAGGTAATTCCTTGTGTGTTGATTGGAAGCTCTTCGGTGAACATTCTTTCAAATGGTAAAATAATTTATTTCTGCTTTGTAGGTTCTGAGTGTGAATGCATAGGTCACTTTAAGTTGATATTCTCCCTTCTGCGTGTCCATGGAGCTGGTCAAGTGCAGCAGTTGGCTTTAGAGGTAAAAACATTGCTTAAGCAGAATTTTTTTGTATTCAGTCACCCAGTACCTAATCATATGGGTGCTGAATGTAATTTTCATAAGATGAGCCTTGTACCCCAGGCTAAGTTAAGAAATTGCTGCATTTTTATTTGTAAAAAGGAACTTTCCTGTTTTAAAGATCTGTCATATCAGCCATAACTCACTTTTTAAGTAAAATCTTAACCACTCATTCTGTTTACCACTATATACAGTAGTTCCTGAATATTGGGTGTATATTTTAGTGCACACTATTTTAAGATAAACCAGGAAAAAAAAGAAAACCTCTCCAAATTTTGCTGAGCTAACAATGCCATCAAGTAGTTTTTTAGTCTTTCTCAAAGGTTTTAACACTCCCAGGTGTGTTACTTCGTTAAGGGAATAGTAGGCAAAAACTTCAACATCGGTTTTTAGAAATTTAACACCTTCATTGTACATCTCTTGTAAAACCTCAACATTGGGTTTTGGGTCTAGGTTTATTAGTGCTGTCTCCAGTGTGCATACTACAATAGCATGTATGTCCTGATGAACATTGGGTGGAGTCCCATTGTGCTGGGTGTTGTGCATCCATGAAGTAGGATAGAGCAACTCTAAATACTCTGAACAAAGCCAGGGTAGAGAGAGCAGCGCAGAGGTGGGGTTTTGCCCAAGCTCATACACTGGGTCAGTGGTAAAGATACAATTATACATCACAGTCCTAATCCAGTGCACCGTTGACTGGACCTTGTTGCCTCAAGAGAATATACCTCATGAAAGTACTGCATTATTTAGCCCAAAGTGGCTTAAGTGTATAATCTAGCTAGTCACCAGGAAACTTGCTCGTTTTTTCTAATGACTTATGCTTTTCATCTTTACAGGTGGTGAACATAGTGACATGTAACCAAGAATGTGTTAACAATATTGCCGAGGCAATGGTTCTTTCCAACTTACTGGCCCTCCTGCATTCCCTGCCTTCAAGTATGTACTGTGGAGTTTCTTGCAGAAAGTTTTGTGTAAGACAAAGCTTAAACTTTATGAAAAATGAGCACAGATTTGGAATGCAAGTGACTGAGCCTGTTTATCTGATCCGGAAATAAGAGTAGTGATGTAATATGCATAATCAGGAAACTCATTTTGTACACCTGACTTTTGGGTCAGACCAAATACACCTCTTAATCACTTAGATTTCAGTCCTTTCATTATAGGAAACTTAAAATAAAAATCTGACATTCACTTTATAAACTGAATGTTTCTCTCTAACACTAAAATAAATCTACAGATCGTACAGCATTTCTCTTTTGTAATCTTAACTGATTGGTAGATTTGCTATGAAATTTATAAAGAAAAATCTAGGTAGATGGATTGTAATTGTCAAGCTGGAACTTAGTCAAGATCCTAGGTCTGCAATCCCAAACTTGTACGTACTTTCAAATTAGGCTTTGTTTTGTACTCATTATGGTGCTTTCCAGGAAACAGCTTTTTAAGGAAAAATTCCTTAGTTGACTTATCAGCACCAGAATTGCAGTGTTCTGTTCTTCATAGCCCTCAATCCAATAGCTCTTATATAGAAGATCTGCTGTGTTATTCATAACATCATGTATTATTTCTCTGTTTAATCTTGACAGGTCGGCAGCTTGTTCTTGAAACTCTTTATGCCTTGACATCTAGTACCAAAATAATTAAAGAGGCAATGGCAAAAGGTACAGTATTCTGCGAATGGCTTTGCAGTAGTTTTGATCTTCATTGTGTACTACCAAACATGTGGCGGTGTGAAATTTCACTGTACTGCATTAGAGCAATGTACAGCTAGTGGCTGTTGTGATTGGAATAATCTTAATGTCTTGCTTTGTTTCCATACAGGTGCTTTAATCTACTTATTAGATATGTTCTGCAATTCAACACATCCACAGGTCCGAACCCAGACAGCAGATCTTTTTGCCAAAATGACTGCAGACAAACTAGTGGGCCCAAAGGTGAGAGTGAGTGAATTTAATGAGTTGCTAGGTTATTTTTCACACACAGGACTGGTTTCCCTGTAATCAGATACATACAGAACTAAAAATTCAGCCAACTTGGAAGAATTAAATGTAGTTTACTGTGCCCGTCTTTAAGTTCCCCTAATGATTTTTGTGGGCTTAAAACATTTTAATAAATTCTCTTTTCTGTTGCTTGTGGAAAACTGATTGTACAACAAACAGGGAAAGTGGATAGAAAAACTGAATGGTTCTCTAATCCTATTGTAACATTAAGTATCTGAAAAAAATTCCTTTTGTAATGTGATTAGGTTGCTAATGTTCCCTAAAGTTTGCATAAGAACCTGTGTGTGTGCTGGCATAAGTATTTGCCAATATATAGATCACATCAGTAGATCTAGAGGTATATAGATTTAGTAAATGCTGTTTTCCAGCAGATAAAATCTTTGCCAGGACAAAAAGCATGCCTTCAGGAAGGAGACTAAAAGATAGTAGTGGATTAGATCGAAGGCCCTGAAAATGCTCCTGTAAAGAGCAAGTTATACTACTCGTATTTGTTGCTAAAAGGGGACTAGTTCATTTCTGCTAACTTTCTAATTGTGAAATTTTGGTGTAAAATCTCAAAACACCAGTAACCTGCATAACAAAGATGTGATCACAGCTTTATTATTAGTTTTATTAAACACTGGATTTTTATACCAGATAGTGTATTAAATGAAATATATAACTTAGTTTGTATGATACATTATCATCCTGAAGACACACATATTTTGGCATAGTTGCATGAATTTAAAAAAAAAAAAAAACCTTAGGAAGACTATTCCATGCCAGCTAAAAAATGGCATCAGTATATGATGTTACAAGGTGGCTGGTACTGACTTTCTTTTGCAGGTTAGAATTACCCTAATGAAGTTTCTGCCTGGAGTCTTTATGGATGCCATGAGAGATAACTCTGAAGCTGCTGTTCATATTTTTGAAGGAACACATGAGAATCCTGAGTTAATTTGGAACGACCTCTCCAGGGAGAGAGTATCAACTACGGTTCGAGAAATGATGCTAGAGTATGTAGACTTGCTGTGTAAATAGCTGCTGGATTTCATAGTGATACCATTGCATAGCTGTTCCTCTGGTTCATTCTCATTAATGCAGATATCCATCTGCTGAAAATTTTGAGTTCTGATTGATTTTAAAAAGCTGCGAGGGATTAAGGCGCTGTCTGCAGCAGTGAATAAGTACAAAGCAGGGGAGTGCATGCAACTGCTGCCTCTGGAGATCCAGAGAAAAGGAAGGCGCTTAGTTCTGTCTTTACTCTCAGCTCAGTAAACATTGGTTCAAAACTGATATGGGGAAGAAGAGAGTTCTTGGGAATGACTCTTGGTCAACCATGACAAATGGCAGGGAGGAAGGGAACCAATAATGAATGAGGGTTTAGGTTTTAATTGGGATCTATGGTTTTGTTCTCTGTGCAATCAGTAGTCTTAACTTGCTATTTTTTTTTTAATAGGCACTTTAAACTTCAGAGGGACAACCCTGACACTAACTGGAAGGTAAAAGCAAAAGTGTTCATATTTTGGGGCCCTAAGGGAGATGGTAGGGAAATGAATAATCCATGCTTCCATTTTTCCACAGGCATTCCTTTACACAGCAGTGGCGTCGAAAAGAGTAGCTTCATGCTTCTAGTAAGACCCACCAGCTCTCATTACTATAGTTCAGAGCCAAAACCAAAACACAAGTTCCACTACAGAATGGCTGGCTGAATTAATCCACCAAATAAATCTATAAACAGCCCTGCTTCAACCCTTTAAACATGTACAGTCTATGAATGTACATGGGATTCATAAACTTAACTGTGAAGGTTCAAACTAAATTGTGATCAGAGATCCTTAACTGGTCCCCAATTTGCTGACTTTCTGAACAATCAAATTTGTTACATGACCAGTGTCCTTGGAACATAGTTTTCAACTGCCTGGAAAACAGTTTACTATCACATGAAAATATCTCATTCTGTGCCAAGTGAATTAGTTTTTTAGTAAGTGCCAATATTATTCACCTTGCTAGTCTGAATTGTTAAATGTATGGTAAGGTATTTTTTAAATTGGTCATAAAAAGACACTAGAATCTCTTCTGCTCTCACTGCAGTTCTCTTAAATCCACTCAGAAAACATCATTCTGGGAAGACAATTGAATTGTGTTTAGGAAACTAATAAATGAGACCCTCTGTCTTGTATGGTTTCAGTTTAAACTTTCAAACAAACAGGAAAAAAAATGTAATTGTTGGTTCCAATAAAAATGAGAATTGAATTTTTTTTCTACCATTTCTGATGTAAAGCTTTCAGTGGCTTTCAGAAGAGTTGGGATTTACTGAGGAAAAAATCGGGCTCCTTAGATATTCAGTTAAATCTAAACATAGAAGTCGTTAGTCTGCCACAGCCATGCTGTTTAAATTGCTTGTATTAACATCTGTTGCTAGTATATTTGCATACTATGCAACTAGCTGAATCCAGTGACATGATTTACTTGAAAATGCCCATTACATATACAGTACTTCCAAGTTTAGGATCTTCTTGTATAGGAAAAACGTCTGGTGCCTACTGTTTCTACTGCGTGTTTCTTTTTGTTTGTTCGTGGGGTTTTTTGTTTTAAATTCTGATGTTGCTCACTTTGCTGACCAGCTAAGTGTTGGGGTTGTCTTAGGGAACAGAGAAATAGTGTTATGCAAGTCTCTCCTTCAATTAAATAGAACTTCAGTGAAATCATAGTTGGTTATTGTAATTTTTTACTAATTCACTTTTCTTGATACGAGGGGTGACTTATTGCTAAGTTACATGCTAACTTTTTTGTTCCTCTCCAATTTTGTATAGCTACCGGAAGACTTTGCTGTAGTGTACAGTGAAGCACAAGGTGAACTTTCTGTAGGGGGAGTCTTCTTAAGAATCTTTATTGCCCAGCCGGCCTGGGTTCTACGTAAACCTAGAGAATTTCTTATTGCACTACTGGAAAAATTCACTGAACTGTTGGAGAAAAATAACCCCCATGTAAGATGACTTTCTGGCTATGATATTAAAATTTGATTAAACATATAGTTGGGGATGTTTCAGAGCAATAATATAAAATGTTAGTAGCTTTTGGTTAACTTTGCTTCTGGCTTGCTGCTTGTATTCTTGTGGTGGTGGTGGTACTTTTCTTGCCACATAAAGAACTTGAAATCATATTTCTGATTTTTGTGCAAAAGAACTTGTATGATTAAATGCTTTAGAAATACCAAGCAAGCAAAAAATTAGAATTTGAATGCCCTAAATCAAGTCCCTCAAGTCTAGGCTGATCCTTTTTAGTCCTATGAGAATCTTACCTTGACTGTGGGGATGCAAATCAAGATATTTCCTCAAGCACTCTAACTTTGTGGCTTGCTTGGAGGAAAACTGCACCTAACTCAACCTAGCGGAAAAAGAAGCACTTGTCAGCATGAACTGAGACATTAAAAGTGGGTTAGGAATGGTCTTTCAGTTCATGCCACTAGCGTCCCATACTGCTAGTGTCCCAGTCACTTTATGATTGGGTAAGGAAGCCTCCCACAGGACACAGCTTGGTGTAAAAATGAAAACCCATTTTTTAGTTTATTCATGGGAGGAGCAAAATGGTTAATTTGTGCTTAAAATATTAACTACCAAGGTAATAAATGAGGGAAGTGAGCAGTATGCACATTTTCATAATTCCCTTGACACTGTTTGGAGGAAGTTGGGTAGATGGAAGCCCATTGTTGCTCAGTTACTTCTAATTCAGCTTGCTTTTTTTAAATGAAGCAGCACATTCAGTAAGTTGGTAGTGGAACTGCATCCAGCCCCCACTCCTGAAACTTGCTGCATCAGTGTAATGCTGGCTTTAAATAATTGTTAGAAATCAGCACATCTGTTCCAAGTTGTTATGCTTTAACTTCTGAATTTGCACAGATCTGAAACACAAGCACTTATTTCCAGAGAGGTAGCTTTCTTAATCTGTGTACAGCAAAAACAATGAGTCCTGTGGCACCTTAAAGGCTAACAGCTTTCGTGGGCTCCAACCCACTTTGTCAGTTGCATGACATCAGCTTCATCTGTCAGTGGGTTGGAGCCCACGAAAGCTTATGCCTAAAGAAATTTGTTAGCCTTTAAGGTGCCACAGGACGTTTGTTTTTCACAAGTACTGCAATGGCCTAGCCTGCTGCACTGAATTTCTTTACTTTTCCAGGTAAAAATGGCTGTAACATTAATGTAAAGATCTGTACACTTTCCACAGGGGGAAACATTAGAAACAGTAACAACGGCAACCGTGTGCCTTTTCAGCACTCAACCTCAGCTAGCAGATCAAGTCCCACCGCTTGGTCATCTTCCCAAGATTCTTCAGGCTCTGAATCACAAGAACAATGCTATTCCCAAAAGTGCTATGCGTGTCATACACACGCTGTCTGATAATGAGGTACTGAATTTAAGATTTTCTTTAGCTGGGACATATACTAAGTGTATGTGCCATGAAAATCATACCAGCTTAGGGACTGTCGGCATGTTATAGGAAAGTGCTCTAGAGGGGTGTGATTTGGTAGGGCACTCAACTGTGGCGCACTCCATCTGTCATGCACACCCTGCTAGTGCATTCTAAAAGCTACCTAGTGTGTAACATAGAGCAGACTAGCTGCCGTTGGAGTGTGCCAGCAGGGTCTGCATGGAATACTTAGAGTGCAACATGTTGGAGTCGTAGCCAGCCTTTAGTTGCTTCTTGTGGAAAAGTCTTCTGAGATTACCGATGGCCATATTGCTTGCATAAATGAAGATTTCACCCCACACTCTTAAAACTAAGTTAACGTATTTTCTAACCATAGGTTTGCTTTTTCTCACTTTCCTCCTGTCTTACTATGGTTAATTGAATAGTAAGTGGTTTTAATTCATCCTAATTATGGATAAAGGCATATAGCAAACATCTGTTCCAACAGTTGGCACCTGTGCAACCTATAAAACTCCTTCAGGGAAATACGAAGGGGACAGTGAGATATCTGTGGTTTAGATCGCAGTAGATTTACAAGTTGGAGTACTATAATGATTGAGTTTTAGATTGGAAATGGTCAATATAGCCAATGCTCTTCCCTCACTATACAGCTCTGTGTTCGAGCAATGGCATCGCTTGAGACCATTGGCCCTCTGATGAATGGAATGAAAAAGCGATCGGATACGATCAGTCTAGGCTGTGAAGCACTTAATCGAATGTTTCAAAAGGAGCAAAATGATTTAGTAGCCCAGGTAAGCAACCTTGTCTAGAGAGAGGTTTTAAGTACTTACTGATATTTGTCTCACTCAGGTGTGCATTAGTCAGTTCACAAGTTGTGCTAGAACTGTTTCATGATTATGGACTACTTCAGAAAGCTACATGGTGCTTGGCTCTCTTGCATGTTAACTTGTCCGTTTTCCCACTGTCTAGAAGCTAGAGTCTGAAGTCCCTCACACATAGCACAGCACAGCGTTGCAGTGCAAGCTTCCTTGTGCTCCCTGGGTAACATAGTTAAACTTTCATTGTAAATCTTGTGAGGTGATAGCGTAACTCCTGGCATCCATTCCGTAACTTCTGAAACAGTAGAAAAAAGAGTGCTTCAAGAATGCAGGCCAGGAACAGAATTGCCAACTCAATTCATAACTCTCACTGAGTAGCTATTTAGTGTCTTCAAAGTTGAACTGATGACATTTGCATTTCCTTTTTTCCTGGCATTTTTATCTTCTGTCTTCAGCAGCATGAGCTTAGATGTGTGCCTAACTACTGACCTGCCTTCAGGAATAGGTGTAATAGAGCAGTTTAGAGTATTGCATGTCTTCAAAAGAGTGATCCTGTTATCTTAACAAGACATAGAAACTTAACTAGCATAACAGCTGCTCTATAGCAGAGTGAAGTAAAAAATCAAATACTGGTGAAATGCCAGTCACTGCAGATGTTCTCAGAATCGTAGTAAGTATCTCCAATTACTTGCTTTGTAGGCTTTGAAAGCAGACTTGGTTCCATATCTCCTAAAATTGCTTGAAGGTGTTGGCCTTGAAAATCTGGAAAGCCCATCAGCCACGAAGGCTCAGATAGTGAAAACCTTGAAGTCTATGATGCGGAGCCTACAGTATGGAGAACAAGTAAGTACTCCACTACCAGTGTTCTGAATCCCTGGGCTTGAGAGCTTAATCATTATATATGGAGATAGTTTTGAGCTAGTACACCTGGTGATACATCTGGCCTAACCCTTATTGAAGTGCTTGAGTTGTGCCAATGAATGGCCTATGCTAAATGGCAAAGCATCTCAGATTCACAGTTCCTAATGAGTCAGTCAAGATCTTCCTCTGGAGGGAACATCAGGTGCAGAGAATAAGATTTATAGGCCACTTAACTAACTATAGATAGTGTTTTAGAGGCATAGAGAGCCAGCTAAGGCTGATGATATCTGCAAGTATATAAACAAGACTGAGGCACAAGAGTTTTTTCAGAGCCTGTAGTGCAGTGGAGTAAAGAATTAAGGTTCTGGAGACATGCAGCCTGAAAATTTTAGATTCTTAAATTCCCCTGCATTGGTGGCTTTAGGGTTAAGACTTAAAATAAATGGTCAGAGTAACACAGATTCCTGAGATTGTGTGCACACCCACTTCCCAAAGAAATGGTAAATTCAGAATCTTGTTCACGCATCACTCTAGTTCAGTTAGTTATTTTTTCCTTCCTTGTTCAAGACTCTTAACTGCCATTCAGGTTGGTGCCTTGGTAGTGCTGCAAGGAAACAGCTCTGCTTCTCAGGTTATGTGGCACTTGAGGCAGGAGACTGCTACCATTACCTTTGCTCTTCCTGTTGACTAACTGAATGGGATGAAGGAAGACAAGCACTAGGGAGAAATTCAAGCTGTTAGGTAGCACTACATCTTCCTGAGATCAATGCTTGTATAGTCAACCCCCACCTGAATGGTGACCAAACCGCTACCCATTTACTCCATGGAATAGGTCTTGGTTTGGGGTTAGGATTGAGTATGCCTGTTTCAGATAAAGTGTTCATTTTATTATAGATACAGACAACTTCTAAAACCTGAGTTTGCCACTGTTAGTAAAGAGTGGCATGTTTCTGTCTCGCTACTGTAAGTGGTTGTGAAATGTAGTGGCTCACCTGCTTTTTGTTGTAGGTCAATGAAATCCTTTCTCGTTCGTCTGTGTGGAGTGCCTTCAAAGATCAGAAACATGACTTGTTCATTTCTGAGACACAAACAGTAGGATACCTCACAGGTCAGCATCACTTCTTATTTCTCATCACAGTTGAAACGGTCACTTTACTGTTACTGTCTCAAATGCATCTTGAAGTATGCCTGAATAGAGCCAGAGTATTGACTCATTATTTGAAGATGTTTTGGGTACCGACCCTATTTTATCCTCCAAGGTTTTGCTGCCACCATGTGATCATTTCATTGTATGTGTGCTAACACTAGGAAGGTACTGTAATTTTTCATTTTATACTGCTTGAGCTCTTCTGCTGACATGGTTAGGCCATCTCTGTTGTTGATGTTAGGCCATTGTTGGCACATACATGGACATGTTTTCAGTTACTGCAGTTTTTAGTGGTTTTTTTAAGTGTGCAATGGGCTTTGTAAGTCACTTTATGCTTCCAGATTTTCCTAAAAAATAACACACAGTCCTTACACTGCTCTGCAGTGAGCTGGCTAAAGTGTGTTCCAGATTCCACTGACAGTTGTCCTAAGGTGATATGGGCAAAGTTTTCATATGTGCATCAGAACATAGGTCGTCATGGGTTCCTCTTTTCTAGCGTGTGGGTTCTACACTCCGTTTTTTCAAATGGCGTCATTCTGTTCAAAGCAGATTTAACCTTTTGTCGTCTTCAGTTTACCAAGAAGCAAAATGTTTTGTCTGTTAAAACTGTGCAAGTATTTGATCAGTCTGATTCATCATAGCTCAAAATTACACAAATATGCTCCTTCAGTATTCTGAGACGCACAACTTACAGTAGGACAAGTTCAAGGTTTGAACTTTCATGGCTAGATTTTTTTTTTGTTTAGATAAGGCATATTATGCTGTGGTTTCTTCCATGGAATTCAAAGCTAAGCTTAATTGAAGTCAATGAATCAGACATGAACTAAAACTGAACATTTCTACATAATCTACAAGCTATAACAGGTTTACTCACTGATAAAAGTTGCACCTTGAAATACTGCTGTGGACTTTCTCCACTAAAATAAATTATTCAAAACTGAGGAAAAGGACAAAAGGTCAGTGTAGGATTTGAAGACTTCTGATTTTGAAGTTCTTCATTTAAGCCTTTTCTTTAGCCTTTTCAGGTACAACTAAGCTTTTCCATAATTCTTAGAATTGCACATCTCTCCAAATAACCTTCTCTATACCCATGTGTGTGGTCATCAATACTGACTAGATTATTCACACATTAAGACAAACATGTAGAAGGGAAAGTTGTGAAATTTCTGGGCATATTTCCAGATAAATGTCATTGAGCTCTTTGGCTAACTGAAGGTAAGAATTCTAAGGCCTAGGAGCGGATAGCATTGGCTGTGGGGATGTAACATTGATTGAACAGGAGAACACTAATTTGTGGTTTATTGTCCTGCTTGAAAAGGGGATAGCACTTCATCTTGAACATGATGTATGAAGTCTAGCTGTTACTCAGATCCTCACTACTCCATCTTTTTGTGGTAAATAGTCTCTGCTTTCTTTTGACCATCAACAAGACATCAGAGTCGATACAGTTCCATGCACTGGTAGATTTTTTTACTGATAAATTCATTGCTGTTGTGCTAATTTATACTGTGTAGAGCACTGCAGGACTTCATATGCCAAAGAAATTCTATAGTAAAAGTGTTACTTAATGTCAGTTGTTGGCATGGAGGTGGGAGGGAAGAACTCCAAGCAATTTGTATTCATAACTACCAGACTGAGAAATTTATGCGCAAGTCAAGTAACCTCTCCTTAACCTCTATCTGTGTAACATGGGGAGAGCCTTAAATGACAGGGGTGAGACTATATATTCTTTGTGCTTGAAAGTGCTTTCTGACTGTCAAAGGAAAGATGCTGTAGAAATGGAAATCCAACCATTTAAACTAAAAGCATTTCTCAGTTTTACTAAGGGCTTGTCTACGCTTAGGGCGCAGCAGTGGAACAGTGTGTGTCACTGTAGTGCTTCATGAGCACGGTACCTATGTTGATGGGGGACCCTCTCCCGTTGGCAGAGCTACCGCTTCTTGGAGAGGTGGATTACCTATGTCAATGGGAGAAGCCCTCCTGTCATCAAAACACCAGGAGTTAGGTCTGTGTAATTGTTGATATAATGCAAATTATACTGATTTAAGTTTTGTAGGATAGGCCAGGGCTGATCGTGTTCTGCCTTACCTTTGCTTCAAACTGCTTTTGCTGTCTGCACTTCCCTTACAGCCTTCCTTGCTTCTTTTCTCCCAGGTGTCTCCTCTCCTTCCCTTCTATCTGGTAGCAGTCCCCTTCACCTCAGAAGTGGGCTTTAGATCTGCTCTGCCAGGCAGTTTGCTAACTTCTGTGTAGCGCTCTAATGCAGGTAGATACCATTTTGCTAAATGCATGTTGCATATGCTGCATTCCTAATAACTGACTTAATAAATTCTCTTTTAGATGCATGCTATGATCGAAGCAAGGATGTAGTTTTCTCAAAACATAGCACAGATGTGTAATGTACTAAACTGCTGCCATTGGTACTTAGGTTTTGGAACAGTTACTCCACCTAGATCCAAAGGGGTGCCATGTTAGTTTAGTTCAGTAAAAGAAACAAAGGAGTTTTGTGGCACTTAGACTAACACATTTATTTAGTGCACCCTCATCTTCAAACCATCTGAAGTGGGATTTTTCTCTTATGGAAGTTCATACACTAAATAAATTAGTCTTCAAGTGCTACAGAGTCTTTTTTTACTCCACCTAGAGAATGTTGCTGAATCTTAACACGAACATCTAGACTAAACTGTTCCTGAAGGCATTTATTACGGTATTTTTTCAGGGAACATGGTTTGAGAAACAAATGAGTTGGATCAGTATATTTATCCACTTTAGGGTTCACTTGTGATTTTGTGTCGCTAGGCTTGAGCCTATATCCACTAGTGTGTGTTTTGAACCAAGTGTACTCTGTACATGTACACAGCAATGGAGTTACGCTTCATTCAGAAATCCCTGACTTAGAGGTTGCTAAAAATTTTGTCTTCACAGCTGTGTCTTTTTTTTTTTTTTTTTCCTGGCTCTTTCTAAACTTGAAAGGTGGTGTGCTTTTTCATGCTGTGACCTCTTGGCATGTGTCCTCTGCCTTTTTTTCTGCTGAAAGGTAAAACAGCATGATGGAGTGTGTAGCAAGTACACACATACTAAGTTTTCAACATTAGAATTTTAGATGTGAATATTTATGTAGGTGATAAATTAAATGGATATGTTCATTAAGTGTGACAAGTTCCAGCTCCCTAGACAGAGTACCACAAAAGGCCATGTAGCTGCTACCAAAGGGGGAGTGTTTTTTCCTTAAAACCATATGGATCCTCACTCTTTTCCTACCCTGTAAGTAGCTGCTTTTTTACCAAACTGTAGTCTGCACCTTCATTCTCCAGTCTATTTTGCTCTTACCAATTTTTCGTGAACATGAAGATGGACCAGTCTTTACCTGTGACATTTCAAATGCATCAAACCCTTCATGAGCCTTTGTGAGTAAAGGCCTTAACTTGACCACTGTCCTTGAGTCGCACTATATGTACTTGTCTGCGAGTCTGGGTTTCTCCTCTGGAAAGATTTATTACTTGTGGCAGTGGCTTCAGCTTCAAGTTCTGGTAACCGATCCACTGTACACTGTTACTGTTGAGAGGGAGTGCAGATCTGTTAAACAGTGATATAAACTAGAGTTATGGGGACCTTCCTTTCTTTCTGAGGAGACAGCATTTATACAGCTCACTTTCTTCAGACTTGGTAATACTGCTTGTATTCTGACTTCTTTCCAGGAGAGCTGGAACAGTTTTATGTAGTGGGGATGCTGACAGTCACTGAACAGAACTGTAAACTCCAAATGTAATGGAAACTATTTCAAATTGGGGGTACAGCAGCAAGCCGTGCACTCTCAGCTCCCAGTCCTATGAAGCTTTTTGCTTTTAAGTGGAAAGTATGAGGAGTTGTGCTATATGTTCACAGCCTGTGAGAGATCTGAATGACACTATCCCTTTGAAGTATGGGAGTTCTTGCTAATTGCATCTGAAAGTATTAATGAGGGTATCCAATTATAAAAATCAGTGAATGTATGTTATCATTAGGTCATTTTATTTTGTCAGTTTCTCTTCCATTTGGCTGGAATTGGTTTTCCAGGTTTTTTGGTTTGTTCTTTCTTGTCTTTGTGCACTGTTAATTAAATTTTAGATTTACAAAATATGGAAACATGCTACTCAAAGCTGTAGGGTACCCTCTGTCGTCTTAAACACAAATCCTAGGGATTTCTAGGGCTCTCGCAGTGCAGTGACTGACGATGGATGACTATAAATGAAACTTATCTGTAATTCCTGGTGGCAAATATTAATAATAAAACCATAAAGCAAAGTGTCTTCTTGAGGTTAACAATTATTTAAGGTCAGTTAAACTGTCTCAGTATTTTCAAAGTTAACTTTTAACAAGGGTGATTCTGAACAATAAATAGAGGATGATTTCACTAATTATCAGTATTTTTCTCTTTCCCCAACCAGGCCCTGGAGTTGCTGGCTACCTTACTGCAGGAACGACATCCTCTGTAATGCCCAGTATACCACCCCCTGTGGACAATGAATTGGGGGAGACAAGCTAAAGGATTTGAAATTCTGGTGAAAGACTCTTAAAGGCAGATGGGCCAGTGATGAGGAATAGCACTTTCCTCCATCTAATGCATTGAAATGAACATTTACTGCCTTTTCAATTGTTTCCTGACAGTGTTATTCCTTTTTCTATGAATATATTTTTTTTAGGGGGGAAGATGTCAGTGACTCTGTCACGTTGTAACATATGAAAGCACTCTATGGATCAGCCTAAATGGGTACACAAGAATTTTTTTTCTTGTTGTACATAAGCACATTTTGTTCCTTTCTATTTGTTTACAAGACTGTGAATCAAACAACTTTTTCCTAGTTTTTATATTTTATGAATTAGCAGGTCTGGAGTTGAATTACAGTCTAGAAGAATTGGGCTAAATCACTTGACTCCATCCCCACTGGAAGGGCATTTTCCTCCTCTGTTTCAAGTCTGACATGATCATTTTCACTGAACGTGACTTACCAGAGATTTGTCCCGGCACCAGTTCACTGCTGTCCTTAATCATTAACATTATCTTCCTGAGATCAAAAAACATTAGACACTTGTATGTATAACTGGCTTTACCAAATTGAAAAAGCTTCAGCAAAATAAAATAAAATAAAAATGATGGTATGTAAGAACCTAGTGTAATTGTGAAATGTTCTATACATTATCCCGTATATAAAAGCTTTCTATATTGAATGTACATTATACAGATCATTCAAATGTACATAAAATTTTAAATAAAGGGAATTGAGAGCCTTGTTAATGGACAGAACTGTTCTTTTAATCGGGCATACCCTTTTTGGAAATAGTCAGAATTGTAGAGCAGCCAGCTAGAGCACTTGTGTCAGAGAGAGCAGTATTCTTGTGTAACACACGCCTTGATTGAAAGAACTTCAATGACACAACTCTTTACAGGTCACTGGTTGGGAGATTAACTGGAAAAATGTTAAGCATCTTATGACACAGGTACTGCTAAGCAAAACTAATTCATCTTACCTTTGATCTATACAACAGCTCATCACAGTAGAACTTACCAAAATATTAATTTTCTAAGTATTAAAAACACAATGATGTTCCAAAGGGGTAGCTGTTTAGTCCTGCAAAACAAGCAACAAGTCCTGTGGCATTCAAGACTCACATTTATTTATTGCATGAGCTCTTGTGGGAGAAAAATCCCACATCATCAGATGCTCTGAAGATGGGGGAAACTTACACTTCTCTGCATTTATTTCCTCCCATTCTGTAAGTTCCCCCATCTTCAGAGCATCAGACGATGTGGGATTTTTCTCCCACGAGAGCTCATGTGATAAATAAACTTTTAGTCTTGAAGTGCCACAGGACTTGTTGCTTGTTTTATTAAAAATATAGGTAATTTAGTCTAAATACCTAGCACTGCTCTCCCTCAATCATTCAGAGGGATTAAAAATAGAAGTAATGCTATCATATGACTCGTCTACATCTTTGAGGTGAGTTGCTTGGCTTGGTCCTGTAGTTCCAGCTTTGCAATTGATGAGAGGTGAACTTCATCGGGTCCATCAGCTATTCGTAGAGTCCGAATAAAGGCAAACCTGTGCAAGAAATTGTTCTGAAATAAATGTGGGTTCTACAGCATGCAACACCATCATTTAATAGTGGGGCTGCTTAGTGTGACAGCAAAAAATGAAGCACAAGGATTTCTGGTGGTATCAATGAAAACCTAAGCAAGGTATCATGAAACAGAACTTTCTCTTGTTTAAAATGTAAGAGCTGGTTCTGGAGAGAGATTAATTCCAAATGAGTTAGTAGCATAAAGGAAACAGGAGTCAGTCTGAGTTGGAATTCTTTCCTCAAGACTAAATACAGCTGGGAGCCCAGTTCATGGAGCTTATTTGTGCACTTAAAGCATTAATGGTCCAGAGCAGAGCTGCCAGGGCAATTTTAGTTGCTGTTTGGGGCAAATTTCTAAGGCTGTGTATACACCACAAAGTTATGCCAGCAAAAGCTTTCTAGTAGACAGCCACCTAGCTGATATCCACATTGCCAACATTTGGTCCATGAAATGTGGCCTCACTAGGACCACTTCTACCAACCCAAGTGGCAGTGTAGGGGAGCTGAGAAAACAATCCCTCAGCTCCCTGCAAGGAGCCCACAGGCTCCTGGCTGTCCCCCAGCCCGGCTACCCTGGGCTTCCTGGGTGGCAGGGGGAAGCAGCCACCTGGGATTCACTGGGATCCCTGGTGGCAGCAGGGGTCAGCCACTGGGGCTGGTGGTTGTCCAGAGCCTTGTCATCTTCCCTTGGAAAAGCCAGCATCATGCTCATTTAAGGAAGCAGGCCTAGCCACTTGTTCTGGCCAAGTGTGTGGTGCTTATTTACCCTATCAGGTAATAACTTGGTTCTTTCTGTAATGGAGTAGCTTCTTGCTTTGCGATTGTAAATATACAGAGAGCTCTGCAGTTAACTGGTGGCACAATGCTGTGACAGAGCCACTTTTGTTTCACAGCACCCAGCTGCTGTAGTTCCTTGCTTTTTCAATTCTGAAGTAGTCATAAAGCCGGCACATATCCCTGCAACAAACCACTCTGTCCACACATCTGCACTAAAGACACCATCGTATGACCTAATCAAGCCAGCTACTCCATCAAAGGGTGCTGCTCATCCACTAATGTGATTTATGCCATCGTGCTGGAAATGCCCCCACACCTTAATCATTGGACAAATGGGACAGTCCCTATGCAGAAGAATAAATGAACACAGAATTAACATCAGAAATCACAACACACACACAAAAAAAAAATTGAGCACCTCCATCTTCCTAATCACTCCATGGATGATTTGTTAATGATGGTACTCAAGAAAATCAATGGGGCATTAAGACTTCAAAGAGAAACAGCTGAAAATTCAAATCTGCAGATTGTGTGAAAGCAGGGCTGAACTGTGACTATGGATTCTTCTCACATTATAACAGGTAATTTGACTTCACCCTCCTTCTGTGTGCTGTTCCCTAAAATTTGAATCCTTACAAATGCTCTGATTTGCTGTTGCAGTATGATCTGATCCCATGTCTTGCACTCCCCTGCATTTATTTTCATCCAATTCTGCAAGTTCCCCCTCTTCAAAGCATCTGACAAAGTGAAAGCTCATGTGATAAATGTTAGACTAAGTGCCACAAGACTGCTTGCTTTTTTTTTTTTTTTTTGCTTTATTAGACTAACATGGCTGCCCCTTTGGATCATGGCATAAATTGTAGCCCATGCCCCATGTCATCTTTAGACCTATTTGGTAGGTCATCTATATGTTTATCTGCTACTGCCTCTGAGAAAATGGACCTGATCCTTCACCTCAAATCAAAGCTAATGCTCTCACAGAAAGGTCCCAAATCAGGGGCCTCTTTGTTCTGGGTTTTTTCTATTTCTTTTTTTTTTTTTTTTCTTTTAAACAAGTGACCCGTAGGAGGATTGAACCAGGAACTTTAAGACTACCAGCATCAAGGGCCTAGTGGACAGCTATGCTGCAATTAAGCACCCTTGGTGGACCTGTTCCCAGCTGAGCCTGGACATGGCCCAAGGGTCTATTTTAACTGTAGCGAAGACCTCGGTCCTTGGGCAAGGTAACTACCATCCTTTTTAATACCTCTCGCAGGTGTTTCAACTTTCTCTAAAAGTTGGTAAATTGTCCTGTATTTTCTGCCTCCTGCTAAAACTGGATTTACAGTGGTGCCAAGGGCACCGCAGTGTGGAACTTGTGCTCTGAAGAGGCCCATAAAGGGATGCCTGCAGCATTGCAGTGGGTTCTGCTGGCTGGATCCCTGCTTGATGGCCATTTGTTGGGGTGGGGGGGGGTGTCAAATGGACACTGCTCCTGCTGCTGGTCCATTGGCACAATCCCTGTCCACCCGCCATGTGCCAGTGCTGGGGCCGATCTTGCGTCAGCTGGCAAGGCCGGAGACAAGGCTAGCTGGTATTGGCTGTGTGCGATGAGCTGCAGTGGCTGATAAGTGGGTAGGTGGTGGCCTTAAGTTGGGTGGAGAGTTGGAAGATACAGTGGCAGGTAGCAGAGGCAGAGCTGGACAATGAGGGCAGCAGGGTTGATTGGTTACCCTGTGTATGAGAAGAGTAGAGGTGTCCCCTCCCAGCTCTGTGCATGTGGACAGACCCCTTCCTCACCCCAAGTAAACTGCCAGGTTTTCAGCATGGGGAAATGCTGTCATCCTAGGCTTTGGCTGAATTCTGAACTGTGGGGCCATCCCACTTCACAGGGTTCTGGACCCCAGGTTCTAGCCTGAGCCCAAACATCAAAACTGCAATTAAATGGCTCTTTAGCCTAAGTGGGCTAGCATGGAGCTCACTGCAAGGATGTAGCTAACCTGTTATGCAACCTCTGGCCACTAGAGGGGAAAGGCAGTACACATAAGTTTCACTTTTAACACTGGAGCTTGTCAGTATGCAGTGCACTGACTTCAGCCATATGAAGTGGAAATCCAACTTCACGAAACGTTCACAGATAGAGAGAGGCATCATCTTTCCAAATGCTAGGACTTGGATGTTACAGCAAATGGACTGAAGGTGAGAAATCATTGCAACTGACACTACTGTGAGAGATTTGTGCCACACACTCTCAAAAGAACTAAGGAACCATCGATATTTCAAAGAAAAGAAGATTAAAAATGAACACAACACTGGAAACGCTTAAAGAAAAAACAACCTTCAACACATACTTCCAGGTGGCTGAACTTCACAAAAAAAGAAGTCACCTGCAACACACAATTTGCTTCCCTGTGTAAGAAAAGACACTAAACAAACAATCTAAACATCTACATACCACAAGGAACAACAATAGTGATACCTTTAACTTACCTAACGATGTGGTAATCTTTCCATCTACACACTCAGCCCAGACTCTTCTGTTGGGCTATCTTGGGGTGTTTCTGTATCCACCCTGACATGATACAATTCTTATAGTCATCTACTGGGGGAATTCCCAGAAGCGGCACAAGAATGAATCCACACAGACACACCGCTGAAATTTTCAATCAGGAATATTCTGTTTGCTACCTAAAATTCATAAGCCTTGAAATCCTGGATGCCTCATCTCAGGTGTTGGCACTCTTACAGTGGGCTTGCCTGGCTATGGAGTCTCTCCTCAGGCCCTACACTACCAGCTTTTCTAGCTCTCTGAGACACCAGTGACCTCCTGAGAAGTTCAATCATTGTGATCTTCCAGAAAATGCTATCATAGGGTTGGACAGCACCCCATGAGCTCATCTAGTCTAACCCCCTGCAGGACCACATCTACTAAATCATCCTGGTCACTTACAGGTGTAGGAGATCTTTACACTGACAGTCCACACAAAGATGGATTAGCAGTTCAGACCAGTATCCCAGATGCTGTCGCAACACACCTTCTGACTGAAGTGTGACTTTGTACTCACCCACAGCTATTTCAAATTGTAAGATGTTTATATCTTAGTCATTGCCAATGTTACAGGTACCCACATGGCCCCACAATATGCTGATGTTTTTATAGCTGACTTAGAACACTTCCTCAGCCCTCATGCCCAAGTGCCACTCCTCTACCTGCACTACATTGATAACATCCTCCTCATCTGGACCCACAGAAAGGAGGCCCTTGAGGAATTCCACTGAGATTTCAACAATTTCCACCTCAGCCTGGACTATTCCACGTAGGAGATTCATTTCCTGAACACTACAGTACAAATAAGTGGTGGACATGCACACTAAACCAGAAACCTACTGACTGCTATACTCACCTACATCCTTTTGAGTTTTCATCTGGGACACACCACATGATCTACTGTCTAAAGTCTAGGGCCAAGAGACAACTGCATTTTAACTAGTCCTTCAGGCTTTCTTTCGAGCATTCTTAAAACTACATAACCCACCTGAAAAAGTGAAGAGCCAGAGCCAGACAGGAACCCAGAAGTTAGCCTACTACAGGGCAAGCCCAACAGGGAAAACAGACCACCACTAGTCGTCATCTACAACTTGCAAGTTGGACCTCTCCATGTTATCAAGGAGATATAGCCTAGCCTGCAAGATGATTTCTCACTCTCAAGCCTTGGAAGGTAGCCATCTCCTCACTTAAGCAAATGCTCACCAGCAACTCCAAAGTCATACGACAGAAACATTAAGCCGGGCACTTATCCCTGCAACAGATCCTGTAGCCAATTCTGCCCACATTATCTACTCTAATGACACCATTATAAAACCTGACCTAACCAAACCAGCCGCTCCATCTGGTGGATGAGCAGGTGAATGAACCCCTATGTGATATAGGCCATCCATGTGCCAACAATGCCCCTTTGTCTTATACACAGGCCAAACTGGACTGTCTCTGCATGAAAGCATAAATGGACACAAATCTGATATCAAGAATGGTGAATAGGTGAAAACTTCAACCTCCTTGCACATTCTGTGAAAGACATGACAATTAGTGTTTCAACAGAAACTCTTTAAAAAAGACTTCAATGTGAGAATGCAGAATTAGAATTCATATGCAAATTTGACACCATTACATTAGGGCTGAATAACGATTTGGGCTGCCTCACTCATTACCAAAGATGATTTTCTCCTATTTTAACACTATCACCTCATTTGTTCCACACTATTTTGAATCAGAACAACTTGTTTGGTTTGCTGAAACAATCTGAATTGACCATCAGGACTGGGCTCCTTTCCATCTTGAAGCAGGGACTGTCCTATTCACAAAGCGTCAGACTAGAAACAAAGGGCCTCGCCCAAGACCACAGAGACAGATGGTGCGTGAACAGCAGAGCTAGGAGCCAGGCTACAAATCCTGGTTGCCATGGCAACCTGGCGCCCAGGTTTTGTCAGACCCTGCTCTAAATTGATACTGAAGACCCAGCTTTGGAATTATACTTGGCATTCTAGCTGTGGAGCAGTCTGTTCAGCTCAATCAATGTTACAAGAGGAAAAGGATGAATATATCTCTTCGGAGCTCCTCTTCTGGATTGAACTCCCTCCATCATGAATGATGTAACAGCTGGTGCTGTTCTTAGTGATGGAGAAGCTACATTTTACATTTAATATTATTCTGAGTCAGCAGATTGAGTCTTGAAAAGACTGACTAGTTCAATCCCAAATTACTGGGATCAATGCAAAAATCACTGAGTGACATTCCACCACTTACATTATGCAGGAAGTCAGATTAGATCATGATGGATCCTTGTGGCTTAAACTTTATACAGCTATTAACTTTGTACATCATCTCTACTGTGAAGTGCAGAATAACGTCTTTGTGTACACAAGAGAAAATTCTGACTTCAGTGGAGTTGCATAAGTGTGTCATGACTAGAGCTGGACAGATAAGATTGCTTTTTTGGGGGGGGGGGAGTTGGCAGGGGGGACAGTCCTATGAATAGAACATTTTGATCAAACAGAAAATGGAGTTCTTTTAAGTTTGCCAAAGAGCCACTGTGTCCAAGCCCCTGGATTATGAGTCATCTCGAGTCTCTCCTGTTGAAGCTTTCACTTATTTCTAAGCAGTCATGAGTGAAGGGATTTGATCTTGGTTCTTCCATATCTTAGGTGACTGCCATAAATTCAAGTTCCTCTTCTAATGACAATTTTTTATTTAGAAGCGAAACAGCTTCCAAAGGACTAACTGAAAATGACCATACAGGTTAGGGTCCAGGGCAACCAACCTTTTCAGTAACACAGCATGTCTTAATGAAAAGATTCCATGGCACACTCACTTTTTTCAGCTGAATTGATTGCTCATAAATGTCACAATTACTATGGTTGTCTTACTAAAAATGTTTTAATGTAGTGCATACAACAAGCATCAAATGCATTGTTTCAAATACACTAGGAAGAAAACACTCAATTTTGCCTTTTGGCCACCTGCGTTTAATGTTTGTTTTAGAATCGCTTTTAATAAGATTAATTTTTGAGTTTGAGTTGTAATTTTGGTTGGATAGAATATCGTTTAAGATTAAACAATATTCATTTTACATTGGTTTTCATTACCTTTGTACAAAATTTCATGGCACACTTGGACAGTTCTCATAGCACACCAGTGTGCTGCTGCATACTGGTTGAAAACCACTGCTCTAGAGCAGTAGTTCTCAACTCTTTCTTTTCTGTGGCACACCTTGATACCTTTCATTATTTTGAGGCACACTCCCATATAGTCTCCAAATGAACTCCATGGCTATTCATGATCCGATCCAGAATTTAGTTTTTCAAAAAATTTCAAGGCACATGTTGGGCCTGATGGCACACCAGTTTGGACACTTAGGGCACCCTCCTGCACCATCAGGTTGAAGCTCAAATCCCTCATCAGGCAGATGGGGGGGTCTTATATTCTAAAAAAAAGTAGCCTAATGACTGGGGAAAAAGTCAGGAGGGAACTGGACACCACCTCCACTCTCCAAACTTTAAAAATCTAGTCATTTGTTTTTCTAAAGAAGCCTGAGGTAAAAACAAAATTTTGAGGTTGGGTCAAAATGACATAGGTTTGATGTAACTGAAACACGCAACAGTATTTTGGAGTAGTCAACTATTTGACAAACTCGATAAAAATTCACAAATAATTTTGGGTCAATTGAAACTGATGAAAGGAAATAGCCCATTTCTCCTCTTGGCAGAATTTGTCTCAGTTCCACCTGATATTTAGACCATTTTGGTGAGCTTGACAAGAAAGTGGAAATTCTGCTAGTTGTAGAAACATGGAATATACATCCCTCCTACTTACATTCGAGCCAAAGGAAAATCCTGAGAAAATCCTGCTCCTCCACAAACTTGGATTGCATAGTCCACCACTTTAAGGGCAGCTCTAGGTGCGACCACCTTGATCATAGCTATCTGTATTTATTTAAAAAAGAAAAAAAGTTGAAAGTAGGACTTTTCCATGACAAAGTCGTGTAGGAAATCAGAATTTCACACAGCTCTTATCCTGTTTTTTTTCCACAGGACCAGCCTCAATAGTTGGGCTACAATTCCTTGTGCATTTGCCACAAATCAGGGATTTTGCATTGCATGCTTCCACTCCCCTTTATTGCAGCTTTACCCTCACTTTCAGGAATGACCGCGGTAGCTACAAAGATTATTCAGTTCTGGGCATGCAATTCTTGGTCTCATAAAGACTGCCAGTTGGTATATACTGGGACGAGGAACTTTTAGAAATTGCACTATATTGTTCTATCAAAGAAAGGACTATATTCAAATAATTGTTGCAAGGTGCTGGCTTCCAAAGAAAGAACTGCTGCTTGATTCCATCCAGGCTTATGGCCTTGGAGATTACGGTTCTATACTTATTGAGGCCACTGGAATGCACTTCATCCTATTTACACCTTTAGGTTTAGACTAAAAAGTAGTAATTTCATTTGAACATAATATACCATTATAAAGGCTACCACAATCAATCAATGACCAGGCATTGTTAACCTGTTGTAAGAGGCTAAAAAACCACCATGACCAAAAATATCACACTTGCATGGGTGAGGTAACACAGCATGGATTTAAGACAAATCAGTAATGTGGTGACTTCATAGTTTCCCCAAGATATTTTTTTCTTTCCTGGATTCACTGGGGTGAGTCTATTAAGCAGAACTGATTGGAGAAGGGCAAAGAGGTGCCAGGAAATTGTAAAAGAAACTTAAGTTCTATATTTCAAAATAGTAGAAGTTACACCCTCCCCACCCACACTGTTTTGGGAGGGTGGGGGACAAATGGAAAAAATCTCATTAAGAGAAATGGAAAATTGGCTTCTGTGCAAGTGTTCTCTTCCACAAAAAGGTTGGTGTTTGTTTGTAAAAGATTCCACCAGCTCTATTAAGGTAGGAGTGAATCCCAAAATTAGGTCTGCCTTTAATTATTTTCCCCAAAGACGACCCCCCCCCAGCCCCACCACCCAAAAACACTTACCTCTTTCCTTGCTTGTGCACTGCCCTTGATATCGATGCTGCTGGCTGCTTTCAGTGTAAGCAATCGTGCCTGCTCGATAGCAATGCGGCTTTCAGCAATCCAATGTGCAACAACCTCCTGTAGGGACATAAAGGCTATGTCTACATTTCCCAAACTTAACCTGAATTTATTTGTTTGAACTAATAAGTTCAAATGTAGTTCAAACTACAGTCAAATTTAGTAGTTCAAATTAACCATGTGGACTAAGCTGAATTGCAGTTAATTCAGCCTAACCCACTTTAATTATAACTGCTCTTAGTTTGAACTAACAAAGTGCACTTAAATGTCCACACTGTGCCAAGTGTGAACTAAGGATCAAACCAAAGGCTTAGGTCAACCTACAGGGCATGTCTTGCTAGTTCAGGCTAAGCTCTCGTTAGTTCAAATTAAGGCATTCCTTAATTTGAACTAATGAAAGCCTAGTGTAGACAGGGATTAAGTTAAGCCTCCTTAAAAAGAACTAACCTGAAAGCGTAGACATAGCTAAAGAGAGAAGACTGGAGGTATTGTAGAGGAATTCTCAGTAAGTGGGGGTGATAAACTTAGTGAGGAGTGGAGCTTTATTTTACACAGCTGTGGGCCCAAGGGCAAGTATCCAAGAGCCCTGAGAATAATGTCCATTATTTTTACATAGTGACATATTACATCATATTACAAAGCATAAACTATGGCTGTATAGCCAATTACAACCCCTACCTTTGACCTGCCTCATCCCACATACCTTCTAATCATAATTCACCTGTGCCACAGACTTTGGCCTAGTCCTTGGGCTGACCTAAATGGCTGACTTTCATAAATCTGCAGGCAAATCCAAACACCTCTTCTGTCTCCAAATTTCAGTACACTGTCCTTGAAGCACAGCTCTCTACAGCTTTCTCATCAGCTAGTTGCTTCCACTGGCCCTCTTCCAGGCATGCTCGTGGAGCAGAGAAACACAGCTCCCCCCACCCCCCAAAGCCTACTGAGCTATCCGTCTGTGTCTCAATGCTGTTAGGCCTCAGCCCTGGAATTCCTCCACAGTATAAAACAGGCCAACATTATCCAGATTTTCTAAACAATCTTTAGCCTCCCTTAACTACAGGCTCACAATGCTTGAATGAGGCTCTACTCAATCCATCTGTAACCAGCAGGATAGAAATTGGCTGAAGATGAAACATCCTGGGCACCCACTGGCTTTGAAGGGATTTGTTTACTGTGCACTTATGAAAACCAGGCCACTTCTATACAAGAAAGAACCATAAATCAAAACTAAGTAACCACATGGTCAACTAATAAAATCTCAGCTCTTCCAACTGCCGATCTTTAAACTGGAGGGTTACCTGCAGTAACTGTCCTTCTTTGAGATGGGCTGCTCACATACATTCAGTGCACGGTTGGCCGGAAAGCTTTTTGCCCTAGCCTGTCATAGCAGGGTCAGTGGCCAATGCCCCTTCTGTGCCACTTATGTGGATATATATGTATATATATGTGACCCTGACCCTCCTCTATCCCTTCTTTTTGCTAGTTCCAAGTAGCAGGGACAGAGGGGGAGATCTGAATGTATGTAAGCAGCCCATCTCGAAGAAGGATGGTTACTGCAAGTAACCCACTGCTCTTCTTTGAGCGCTGCTCATGTCATTCATTTACAGATGACTGCTAGCCATACCCAGGATGGTGGGTGGAGTTACAATTTACCCACTTTGAGCATGGCTCTGCCTAATGCAGCATCATCTTGTGCCTGTTTGGATGATTTTGTAGTGCATCATGAAGGTGTGTACTGACGAGCACGTTGCTGCTCTGCAGATCTCCTGGATCAGGACCTGCGCAAGGAAGGCTGTTTGACAACACCTGCGCTCTCGTTGAGCATGCCCTGACCCTCCTAGGGAGTAGCATATTTGACCTTTTGCAGCAGGCTTCAATACTGTTCACTATCCATGCTGAAATATAATGAGTTGTCACTGGGTGGCCTCTTTTACGTTCCACGATTGCGATGAATAGTTGGGATGTCTTGCAGAACGAGCGGGTATGTTCTATATAGCTCAGGAGCACTCTTCTGACATCTAACGTGTGCCATTTCCTCTGGGTCTCCGTAACCTGAAGCTCTGAGATGAGCACCGAGCGACAGCTGTCCTGGTTCAGGTGGAATGGAGAAGCCACCTTAGCGAGAAAGGTTTGGTGTGGACATAGTAGCACCTTGTCCATAAAGAACCTTGTGTATGAGGCTCTGAGCAGAGGGTCTTTAGCTCAGATACCCTTCCAGCATAGATTATGGCTACCAGAAAGGCCACCTTCCAGGATGGGACCAAAGGAGTGCAAGATTCTAAGAGTTTGTATAGTGGTTCTGTTAGAGCACGAAGAAACACATTCAAGTCCCACTCTGGAGCAGGAGCTCTGGGTTGCGCCTAGAACCTCTCGATCCCCTTTAGGAATCTAGTGGAAGTGAGATGTTGAAAACTAAAACTCCTTCTACCTTCTTGTGTAGGGCCAAGCTGGCCACTAAGGGCACCCTAAGGGGGTCAAAAGGCCCCGTCTTTAAGGTCTAGGAGGTAGTCCAATATAGATTGGTTTGGGGCTGACTCTGGGGCTATCCCTCTATCCTAGGACCATAGGGAGAACCTCTTCCACTTATTAGTGTAAGTAGTGGCCTGGTCTGCTGCCACCAATTAGTACCCTTCTAACCCTTTCTGAGCAATGTCTCTGTCTCGTTTAGCCACACAGCCTCCATGCTGTTACGTATCGCAGATAAGGGTTTGGGTGACACAGGCAGCCTGAATCACATGTTAACAGGGCCGCCCTGTATTGGGGGCAAAGAGGGATGTCTATCGATAAGTTGCGTAGTGTTGAGTACTAGTGCTGTCTTGGACAGGCTAGAGCTATTACTATCATGTTTGCACCATCCCTCCTTATTTTTAGGAGGACGCTGTGGCTCAGAAGGATCAGAAGAAATGCATACATCAGTACCTCCTCCCCCCCCATGATCAGGAAGGCATCCGATAGTGAGCCCCTCTCCCGCCTCCTGAGCAAACAGAACTGGGGACGCTTTTGCTTCTGGTGTGTCGTGAACAGGTCCATTTGGGGCCTGCCCCATAGCCTGAAGATGAAACACTGTTTCTGCATGCAGGGACCACTCGTGGTGTGAAAGAAATTCTCTGCTCAGTAAGTCCACTTTGTCATTGCTTGCCCCAGTAGGTGAGCCACTACTGGGGTAAAGCTATCTTTCAGGGCCAGTTCCCGTGGTTGAGAGCCTGCATGCAAAGGGCAGGGGTGCCCCGCCCCCCGCAGTTTGTGTAGACCATTGCAGCTGTGTTGTCCATTAGAACTTGGACTGTTTTCCCCTTTACTATGGCCAGGAAGCCCCTGCATGCCAGGCAAATTGCCCTGGGTTCTTTCACATTGATGTGTAGGGGGCTGTCCGCAAGTGACCAGGTCCCTTGTGTCAATAGACCCCCCTCCCAAGATATGGGCCTCCCAACCCTCATCTGAAACATCAGTAATCAGGGTCGCTGAAGGGTTGGAAGTTTTGAAGGGAATCCTCCCCCCACCCCCAAGGCAAATTAGGGATCCTGCCAGATTTCCAACATTGTCAGGACCTCAGGTGGAATGGAAAGCTCCTTGTTCAGTGGATGCTGGCGGGGGCACCAGACCATGGCCAGCCAAAGCTGAAAGGGTGTCATATGCAGGCAGGCCGTTGTTATCGCAGAGATGGAGGCCACCAAGTGGCCTAAGAGCTGGAGGCAGCAGCTGGAAGTAGTGATTGGAGCACCGTGAAGCTCCTAAATGATGGTGCAAATGGACTGAAACCTTGAAGGGGGAGGGGGGCAGGGATGCGTTCCCCTTTTATTGAGTCCAGTAGGGACCCTATGAACTCTGTTTTTCTCCTCGGGGCATGCTTGGATTTTTTCTAAGTGTCTGCAGAGCCCCAGCCCCTTGCACAGTTGCATGGTTAACTTGATGCTGTGCCGCACCTGGAGCTTGGATTTCCCCCCTGATAGCCAGTCATCGAGTTAAAGGTATATCCTTACACCTCATTGTCTTGGGTGAGCTGCTACAGCCACCATACACTCGGTGAATACCCTGGGGATCAGGGATAAACCAAACAGAAGTGAGGTGAAGTGGAAGTGCTCCCCCCCCCCATGAAATGGAGGAATCTTCTATGCTCATGTTTTATTGCTATGTGAAAATAAGCATCCTTGAGGTCAAGGGCCATGAACCAGTCCCCAGGGTCTAAGGCAGGGGTAATCTATGAGAGGGAAACCATATGGAACTTTATTTTCCTTAAATGCCTGTTTATGGCTCTGAGGTCCAGGATTGGTCTCAGGTCCCCGTCTGGCTTGAGGACCAGAAAGTAATGGATGTAGAACCCTTTTCCCAGTTTTTTTTTGGGGGGGGGGGGGGGGGTCTTGCTATTGCCCCTGAAGTTAGCAATTTTTTACATTTCCTTCCCCACCGCAGGTTTGGAAATGGGTCCCCCCCCCCTGAGTGGGGGGGGCAGTTTTCTGTCCTGAGGTTTGGATTTGCATTGGATGGAGTATCCCCTGGATACCATGTGCAGTATCCAATGGTCTGATGTCATATTAGTCCACTGATGTAGAAACAGGCCTTGTTGGTTCCTGAACAGTGGGGGCTGGTGGGTGGGAGTGGGGATGCCATCCCGTGATAGATCAAAATCTCTGTCTTTGGTTGACAGAGCGGGAGCTGTCACCACCCTGTTGGATGCCTGGGAGGACAATTGAGGTCTAGAGGCCCTCTCTCCCTGCCTTTGGTCTACGTCAGGGCCCCCATATTGGCGCTGAGGCTATTGCTAAGATCTCTGGCACAATTCCTGGTGCCGTTGGTGTTTCTGCAGTTGTTGAGTCTGCTGCTGGGTCTGCTGTGGCCTGAAGGAATGTCTGGCCACCTGGGGCATATACATGCTTAGGGACTCCAGGGTGGCCCTAGAGTCCTTCATCCCGTGCAGCATGGAACTTGTAGATTCCGCAAAGAGCACAGGCCTTTCAAAGGGGAGATCCTGTATGGCCTGCTACATTTGGGGGGACAGGCTGGCCCCCTGCAGCCAGGCTGCTCTCCTCACAGCCACTGCTGAGGCTACACCCCGGCTGGCCATACCTGACACGTCCCAGTAAGTCATGAGGGGAATCACATAAAGCCAGCATGCCCTCCTCCACCAGCGTTTCATAGTCTCTGAGGTGCTCTCGAGGGACTAGGTCCCGGAACTGCTCCATGGATTTCCATAAGTTAAAAATGTACCGGCCAATAAGCACCAAGTCATTGGCAATATGCAGTTGGAGGGCTGAGGTGGAGTAAACCTTCCTCCCAAAGAGGTCCAGTCTTTTAGCCTCTTTATTCTTGGGAGTGGAAGCCGGCTGTCCCTGTCTCTCCATTTGGTTGATCGCATCAACCACTAGAGACCCCAGTGTGAGGTGACTGAAAAGGAACACAAACTTCTCAGGTGGTACATGGTATCTGCACTCAGCTGTTTTGGACACTGGCAGTGTAGATTACGGTGTCTGCTAGTGAGCCTTGGCAATTTTGTATAATCTCTCGGTGGAGTGGCACAGAAATTTTGGTGGGGGGGGGGGGGAGTGGAGCCACATCAGACACATCAAAGAAGGGGCTGAAGTCCTCCTGAATGACCTCTACTTCCAGGTTTAGGTTTGCTGCCATACACTGCAGGAGGTCTTGGTGGGTGCGAGGGTCATTCCTATAAGTCAGCGGTCTTGGGTATGCAGTCTTATCTGGGGAATAAGACGAAAGTACCCTTGACCTACTGTGCCGGGCTCAGTTGGTGCCAGAATTGAACTCTTCCTCAGAGACCCCCGGGGAGTGAGAGGGTCTAGAGGAAGGAGGTCTGTAAGAGCCCAGTGTTATGGACTCATCTTGTGAGGGCCAGTCCATCCACTCCCTAAAGGAAAGTGGTGCCAATTCTCAGCGCTTTGGGGTATGGCCTCTCTCACTATGGTGTCAATCAGTACTGCGCTGATGACTACACGATCAGCCCTTGCCCTTAGTTGGTGCTGGGAAGGCAGAGCGGGCTGATGTCTGTGATGAGGTGGCTGGCACCGAGGAGCCAGTACAAGAGCCCCCGCATCGCAGTGGTGTTGGAGACTGCTCATGGCAATGCTTCCCTTCTGGCTTTTCGGCTGCCAGGGTTGGTGCCAGGGATGAAGGAGAGCGTCAGTGCCATGATTCGGCACCCTGGAGGAGTTGGTGGAGCCAGATCTGGACCTCACATTTCTGGAGCCTTGCAACCATGGCATGGAGTGCTCCCAAGAGGTCTCTGGGGAGAGGGTTGGATATTCTCCTTCCTCCTCATGCTCATGCTTAGAGCATGCTGGGGATGAGCCCGCTGATGGAGTAGCCATTAATGGAATGGATGGGCTTTTATTCAGTCTCTGTGCCAGGGACAGACCATGGTCCGAGACTGCCCATGCCTTTGACAGAAAGGCAGGCTTGTCTCCAGGCTTGGGAGGTGTGAGAGTTAGCAACTGGAGGAAGGCCTTCGCCATCTCGAAGGCCTCCAGCATAGACGGCACTTGTAGCTGCTCCAGATCCTTCCCTCAGGAAGGAGGTGGCAGTAGGGAGCTCAACCAGCACTGGCATGTCGGCACCAAGTCCTACCTCAAGCAAAGTTTCTTTTGCTCCACTGAGGAGGCGCCAGTGCTAATGTAGCAGATGGTGCCAACGGTTCTTTAGATGTCCCAGATATACGGGGCGCTGGCTGCAATGCCTGTTCCAAGGCCATCACATGCAGCCTTTGCTCTCTGTCCTTCTGTGTCCTCTGCTTAAAGGAATGACAGATAGAGCATTTGTCAGCCTGGTGGGTCTCACCCAGGCATTTTAGGTATTTCTCGTGGGAATCACTCAGTGGGAAGGCCTTGCCACAGCAGTGCAGGGTTTGAAGCCATGCTTGGTAGGTGGCGGCTAGGAGCAGTGTTTGGGTTCCATGTATTGAGTGGACTTGGTAGAGACACCGGATTGTGGGAGGATGATGTCCACAAACAAATCATCTGAGTTGAATAGCTGGTTCATAAATGATTGTAATAGACAGGCGCTTGCACAAATGCAAGGGCGGGCTGTTCTGGTACCATTGCTGATGAAGGAAAGAAGAAACCAAGGAGGGTCAGGGTCCAGGTCATATCTATATAGCCGCGTATGCAGCACAGAGGGGGCACTGCATGCTGACCCGGCTCTGATGGGCTAGGGCAAAAAGCTTTCTGGCTAACCTTGTGCTGCGGCTTATAGACACGTGTAACTGAATGTATTTGAGCAGCATTCGAAGAAGAACCAAAGGCCTAAGTGGAGAGAGTGAGACAGAGACTGCAGCATCACAGATGTGAATGGCAAATATTCATCCTCAGGGTTGCTGTAGTTCTGCTCTTACAGTAGGATCCAGCAGGGGTGGCCAAACTTATGGAACTCAAGAGCTGCACAAGTTGATTATTAAACCTTCGAGAGCTGCATTGAGGCATATAACCACATACTTCTACCTATTCCAAAATTACTAAGCTTAAAATTCATTGCGCGCTTTAATATTATTGTAAAAACAGGGCAAATATTGATCCTACTAATGTCAGATTCGAAATAATTACTTACGGTAACCATGAAAACTAGGCCTATACGGTAAAAACTTAGCTGTCGCTGGATGTAGAACACTGCAGGCTAGTGGTGAGTTTTTTAAAATCTGGACAGTAACTTGTCAGTGCAGTACCTAAAAGCTCTCTCATATGCTGATCTCTGAGTATTGCACAATGTTTCGATTTAACAAATTTCATTGTGGAATACAATGCTTCACAGCAGCAAGTTGTGCCAAAAACTGAAAGTAATCTATATTCAGTTTTAAACTTTTCTCTTTTTTCCCGACCATGCTGCGGGCCCCCCCCCCCCATCTCTGACCATGCCGCCACTTCCCTTCCAGCTATGACCATGCTGCCACTTCCCTGCCGTCTCTTACCATGCTGCTGATTCTCTGCTGTCCCCGACCATGCCACACTTCTCCCCCCATCTCTTACCATGCCGCAACTTCCCTGACAGCTCCAACCACACTGCTGCTTCCTTGCCGGCTTCAACCGTGCCGTACTCCTCCCACCCCCTTCTGACCATGCCGCACTTCTCTGCCATCCCCGACCATGTTGTGCTTTCCCCTCGTCTCTGACCATGCTGCCGCTTTCCTGTGGGCCCTGACCATGCCGCACTTTCCCCACATCTCTGACTGTGCCACCACTCCTCTGCTGGCTCTGACCATACTGTACTTCTCCCCCATCTCTGACCATGCCACCTTTCCTTGCCATGCTCTTCCTTGCTCTGCACTTTTTCTTTCAAGATCCGCATGCGGCTCACGAGCCACAGTTTGGCCACGCCTGATAAAGTGAGAGAAAAATGAACCATCTAACTGCTTGTCCTCATTTACTGGATCTGCCCATTGCTCTCACTCTGCACCTTGCTATTCAGATGCCCCATTCCATTTCTGCTCTGCTAGTATTGCTTACTTTTGCCCTACTTGCCTCTCCTCTGCACAAGCTCTGCTTATTTGTAGTAATTTAAGACCTTGAGAGCAGCCTTTGTGCTCTTCTCAGTTGTCCTTCCTGTTTGAAGCTGCCTTTCAGTAGTCACAGTGGTCTTTCTGCTGGGTCATTTGCAAATGTTAAAAGTTCTGTAAGGCAGGCTTAGAAGCTGTGCCTAAAAGCTTCTGAGGGCAGCTTCTAATCTGCATGGGTTTTGTATTAGCATGAACACAAAAAGGTACAATTAGCTGATTAGCTTACTCGGTGCAGGGCATAGTGAGTAGTGGTATTTGGGGTTAGTCTGCTCACAAATCTATCAATATCTGTAATTCTATTAAGGGGAAATATGAAATACTGTCCTTCTGTGACCTGCTACTCTGTTTCAAATCTGTCTGGGTTAGTTAAGGGGTAAAAACTACCCTTAGTTAAAAAGAGGCTTGTAGGAAAGGGGACTGCATCTTTCAGCCTGAAAGATTGGAAAAAGAAGAGTTGGGGGGGGGGGGGTTGCATTGTTTCAATGCTGGAGGCAATCTGCCTTCTCCTCTATTGCTTCTCCTGTTCTTTGTTATGGAAGTAGCTATTAGAAGCTACATAAAGACTAAGAGAGCTGAAATCACTGAGCTCACTACAGGGAGAGAGTCCTTCTCTCTCTGAGCTGAAGAGGAACAGCAATGGGGTGACAAGCAGATGGAACTGATGGACAGTGAGAACGAAGAGCTGGGTGGTGCAAGTGACTGGACGATGGAGCTGGTGGACAGCAGGTGGAGCCAGCAGACAGTGAGAGCAGCAAGCTGGGTGACACGATTTGACTGGAGTGCGGCTGGTGGACAGTGGGTGGAGCCAGCAGATGGTGAGAGTGGCCAGCAGTGAGCCGGGTGACATGAGTGACCAGAGCACAAAGTCAGCGGACAGCAGGCGGAGCCAGTGGATGGTGAGAGTGGCCAGCAGCGAGCTGGGTGGCGCAAGTGACTCGAGGGCAGAGCCAGCAGACAGCAGGTGGAGCCAGCAGACAGTGAGAGCCACCAGCGGCGAGCTGGGCGATGCGAGTGACCAGAGGGCAGAGCAGGCAGAGCCAGCAGATGTTGAGACCAGCCAGCGGCAAGCTGGGCAACACAAGTGACCAGGGGGTGGAGCCGGAGGACAGTAGGCAGAGCCAAGAAAACAGTTCTAGAGGATGGAGTGAGTGACCAGTAGATGGTGTCGGGGGACAGCTGGCATGACAGACACTCCCTATGTACCCTAGGGTTGGCTGGGAGCCTAGTTAGCACTGATTCTCCAGATCAGTGCCAGTTTTGCCATTAAGTTTGTATGTTCTGTTATGTGGTGTGGGTTGTTGGAATGTCACTCTATGCTAATTTTTCTACATTAGTGCTGGTCTCTGTATTTGGCCTTTTGCATTCTATTTTACTACTATTAAAAGTTCTGTTTACTACGCTCAGTTTCATGCTTGCGAGTGGGGAAGCCTTACCCCTTTGGGGTGCCCAGGGAACAGTGCAGGATTCCCAGAAATCTGGGTGGGGTCTCGAGCCAGTTGGTGGTGTTGCGTCATTGGGAAACCCCTAGATCGGGGTGGCCAAACTTATGGAACGCAAGAACCACACAAGTTCATTAATAAACCTTCAAGAGGCACACTGAGGCATATAGCCATAGGCTTTTACCTACTAAACTGATTTGCTAACATTCTTCCATGAGCCACACTTTTTCATTCAAGAGCCACATGTGGCTCCTGAGCCGCAGTTTGGCCACACCTGCCCTAGATATAGAACCCAGCCCTTGTCCTGCCAGCCTGCCCTGGCAGAAGGGTTACAATTCCATTTCACACCTTTTGCAAACACAGTGAGTCACTGCCTCAGTCAGTTCAAGTCAATTAATTGATGTCAGCCTCCCCAGGTGAGGCTTTCTGGCTCAACAAATTTACCCCCCAGTCTTGTTTCTAACTTTCAGTTGGTTTATTTGAAAAGGACACCAAGCAATCTGTGTGCTTTGTGCTTAGATCATTTGCTGTGTTAACTTTATTACTTCAGTTTTACATTTTGTTTTGTAATATGATGGTTTAGCGTGATATGTTAGGAAGTTTATCCAGTTTTTTCTAATTCTACTTAGCTCTTTTCTAGAATCTGCAGCAATCACTTGACTGACTTCTTCCCACAACCTTTACTTTATGGATTAAAAAAAGATATTTTTAGCTGCTTGGTTGAGACAGAGAAATAGTTGAGGTCTGGAACTAGTGGAAGTCTTCAGCACAGAAGGAAAATAGTTTTTCATTTAATCAATTTACAGACTTAACAAAACAGACAAATGCCCTCAAGAAGGAATGTTTGGCAGATAAGGATTAAAGATAAATATTCAGCTTGGCCTCATTGTTTTGCAATTGCAAAAATGAACTTATTTTCTGCTATAATCACACAAGTGTGTGGTGTCTGACTGGATCCACAAGTCAAAGAGACAAGATATCTGAGTGACCAGCTTTGAGTGTGAATGCAAATTAGTGCCTGCAGAAAGCAGATTAGTGTTTGCAGAGTTTCCCCTGGTTTCTGGGTCTTGCTGATCAGAGAAACCCAGCTACCCTGCTACAAAATCCATATTTAAATACAGCACACAGGACCCTAGTATGTGTAAGGAAGAGGACTACAGGAATTAACTCACATTGTAGATCATGGCACAATCAAAACTGAGAATCTCCCATTCTTAATATTTTCTTTCCTATTTGAAGCAGATATTTAACCTAAAGCACTTCCAGAGTGAATGGAAATTGGAGGCTATGCATAATGCTGTATAACATCTCAACCTTTTCTAGAGCAACTGCTACTGTTGATGTCAGTGTCCCAAGTGCCCATATGAACTAAGCAAAGAAACATTCACAGGAGGATATGAAATGAGGCAAAATGATAGTGTGCTTACATGCTCGTACAGTTTCTTTCCAAAGGCCACCCTCTGAGCGGCACGCTCACACATTATCTGTAAAGCAGATTCAGCCGCACCTATTGATCTCATGCAGTGGTGAATACGGCCTGGCCCAAGCCGACCTTGAGCAATCTCGAACCCTCTTCCTTCACCTATATAACAAGAGAGGTGGGAAACAAATAGCTGTATGGAGTTCATTTTAGTACTTCAAATAACTGCACCTCTGAAGAAAATGAGCAGTTGTATAGCAGATATTGTCTGACGCTACCCCAGAGAAGAGCTCCCTTACAAAGAGTATTTTGCAGCATTGTAGTCATTTTAATTGGTTAGTAGCTATACGTATTAATGCGCACGCACACACACGCGCACACACACACACACACACACACACACACACACCCCCAACCCTTCTCCAGGTTCTGTCAATGCTAGTTGTCCCTCAGAGATTATTATTCTGTTTTCCAATTTGTTTTGAATTACCTAATTATTTCTTACATTTTTGTCACTGTTATGGGGTTTTGTTTTTTTTAATTTGTGGTTTCCAGAGTGTAAATGATAAATGTTCAACTGAAGGAACAGCTCCAATGATGACTCAATAGGAGTCTGATTCACAAAAGCACTTCCATGGTGAGTGATGAGACTGTACAAATCCTACCTTCTCCCAAGATGAGACTTGTTGGAGTGAGCCAGACAGCTCAGAAAATTCCTCCTACAAGAATGAACAAATAACGCCTACTGTCCCCTACATAGTATTCTGATGACATCTGGCATGTTCAGAGTGGTCTGGCCTGAAATTTGTTTTGAAAGACTGAGCCAGAGCTGCCTTTTGAGTGGCTGCTGCCTGTGCTATGATCTGAAGGAAAATTAGGAAGGAAGGGGAACCTCAGGGAAGATGTTTGTTTGTTCTCGGGAAAGAATTCCATAGCCTTGGGTTGGGCGTGCCACAGCACAGGAGGAATTTTGGCACTGCTGTTGCAGCAACCCTATTTACTTAAAAAACAAAACAATAGAAACTAAGTATTTTGCAGTGTTAGGCTACTTAGGGAAGAGGGGACAGTATAATATTCAGAACCCTTTCTCTGGCTGAGCAAAAGGTCAATAGGTTGGAAACAGAGTGCACACAATTAGTTGATACTTTTCTGTCTATGAAGAGACCACCACTCAGATATGGCAGACTAGCAGGAGATGTTTGGAAGCAGAAAAGTACAGGACAGGCTAAGGCATTGGGAGCTGATCCACATCAACCCTGTTGTGCCAAGAATAAACTCCTCTCTGAAAGAGGCTGTTCATGGAAAACTTGTATCTACTTCTAAGCGAATAAAGGAAGAACAAAAGTGTAATGGTATATTCCTTGCAAATGGAGTTCCATTTGAGTTATTCATCACAGCTTTCATCAGGACACAGTTAGTTAGTGACATTCAAATCACAATTAATAATGAAGCTCACCTAGTATTAAATTGGAGGCAGGTACTCGCACTTCATTAAAATGTATTTCAAAATGTCCACCATGGGGCTCATCTACTCATACAAAAACAAGCAAAATGTCCATGTATAAAAATGGTTATAGCCAATATTCACTCACAAATTACAGGTGCACAATACTGATGTCCATATTAGATACGCATTTTAAGAGTGTTTTTAATACTTAACATTTATTAAGACTCCTGAGATCCCCAGCAGGTAAATATAAATGCAAATAGGGCTGAAAATTACTATTTCCCCCTTACCCAGGTAGCCAAACACTGACAGAGGTCTTATAAGCTTCAACCCTGGAGTGTCCAGTGGAACTATGACCATACTGTGCTGTTTGTATCTGATCAAGACAAAAGTAAACAGGTTAGGATAAAGCTCAGTACCTATTTTAGATTTTCTTGATGCAACCTTTTTTTCAAGTTTTGTATGATTTGTGTTACACATACTTAAGTACAAAAGCGCATCAACTTGTTAGCCTGGGCAAAGTTGTGTGTGGCGGGGGGGGGGGGTGCTTCACAACTGCTGTGTCGCTCCACAGTCCTTAAACTATAAATCAGAAGCTTTGTACCTTTTTGGGTGAAGATCTGGAAGAGATGTTTGTTTAAGAACAGGGCAGCATGAAGGTTCAGTGCTAACCCCAGAGGGGCTGAGCCACTGAACGTCAGATTCCAACACTCATGAGGAAGTGCCAACAGAAGGTGTGTGCTAAGCGTTTTATAAGTTTTGTCAAAATAGATGCCTTGGTATTTTTCTTTGTGGTTGACTTAAATGTAAATACACTGCTTTATGGTAGGAATGGCTGGGTTAAGAAGACTGAAGAAATACTATGGTCCCTGCTTTCAGAGCTTATGGTACAAATAAAGTGTTAAAACCTCTGATTCATGGTTAAATTTTTCCATATATACTGGTATCTTGATCTTGTCCTATTTAAGTTAATAGCAGTTTTGTCATTAATGTCAGTAGCCTCAGGATTCAGGCCTTTGATTGGATTTTTGCACTTAGTTGTTCTAAACTGGCAAACAGTGTACAGCAGGTGTGGCCAAACTGCAGCTTGCAAGCTATATGCAGCTCTTCAGGAAAAAAAAAAAAAAAAAAAAAGTGCAGCCTGCGGAACAGCATGGCAGGGTAGGGTGGAACTTCTGAAGACAGGGGGAGAAGTGTGGCATGGCTGGGGACAGCAGAGAAGGGGCAGCATGGTTGGAGCCAGCAGGTACATGGCAGCATGGTCAGAGCTGGCAGAAAAGCGGCAGAATAGTCAGAGACAAGAGGGAAGCGGCAGCATGGGTGGAGCTGGCAGAGACGCAGCAGCATGGTCAGAGACGTGGAGAAAGTGCCGCTTGGTTGGAGCCAGCAGAGAAGCGTGGCATGGTCAGATGGGCGGTGGGGAGTGCAGCATGGTCGGGGCTGGCAGGGAAGCAGCAGCATGTTCAGGGACGACAGACAAACTCGATATGGTCAGAGACATGGGGAAAGCGTGGCTTGGTCGGAGCTGGCAGAGAAACAAAGCATGG
Source organism: Podocnemis expansa (assembly GCA_007922195.1). Classification (NCBI taxonomy): domain Eukaryota; kingdom Metazoa; phylum Chordata; order Testudines; family Podocnemididae; genus Podocnemis; species Podocnemis expansa. The sequence continues at coordinate 1,576,287 of ML682034.1, forward strand.
TCAGACAGTGGGAGGGGAGTGTGCCATGGTCAGAGCTGGCAGGGAAGCAGCAGCAGCATGGTCAAAGACCTGGGGGAGAAGAGCGGCATGGTCAGGGACAGCAGCGAAACAAACACATGGTAAGAGATGGCAGGGAAGTGGCGGCATGATCGGGGCAGGGGAGGGGCAAGCATGGCATGGTCGGGGAAGCTGTGGCATGTTTAGATTTTTTCATAGGCCCTAATGCAGTTTACTTCTTGTTTATATCCTGTTAAATAAATAAAATCGTGTTTTACAAGTCCTAAACATGATGTGGAATAATAAGAAATGAAAATACAGAGGAGAAAAGTTTAAAACTGAATGTTTATTACTTTTAATTTTTGGCACAACTTGCTGCTGTGAAGCATTGTATTCCATAATGAAATTTGTTAAATGAAAACATTGTGCAATACTTAGGGGTCAGCACCTGAGAGAGCTTTTATGTACCGCATTGACAAGTTACTGCCCAGATTTTAAAAAAACTTGCCACTAGCCTGCAGTGTTCTAGATCCAGCAACAGCAAAGTTTTTACTGTATAGGCCTAGTTTTCATGGTAACCTTAAGTAATTATTAGAATCTGACATCAGTAGGATCAATACTTGCCCTGTTTTTACACTAAAATTAAAGTGTGCAATGAACATTAAGCTTAGTAATTTTTGAGTAGGAAAAAGCATGTGATTATATGCCTCAGTGCAGCTCTCGAAGGTTTAATAATCGACTTGTGCAGCTCTAGAATTCCATAGGTTTGGCCACCCCAGTGTATAGTTCTGCCTTTATTAAGATTCATATAACCAATGCCTCCTTTAGTTATGCCTTGATAACACAACTTAGTGGATGAAAATGTAAAGCATGTATGGTGGTAGGCTCTGACTTGAAAAAATGAGTATGCGCTGATTTGAACAGATACATTTTCAAAAGGCTGAGACTGGAGACATTAGCGTCACTCTTTGTCCTTGATCAACCTAGAGAAATCAAAAGTAACTTATGGCTTGGACTCCTTATGTGAAAAACTTTGAAGTTTGATCAAATAGATTTCCTGAGGTACATATATGAGCTAAAGTTCCATTTCTAAATCACAATCAGCTATAACAGACCAATGTCATTGCAATTTTCCAATTTAAAGATTTTATGAGGAATTGCTTGTTCCATAAGTGGGGGCAGAGGGGTTGGACCTTATTGTTTAGTTCCCGAACAAATATCTCAGTGATTCTTACCTAGATGCCGAAAGATTTTTATTTTTGGCCATCACAATTGCAACTTCACAGTTTGTATTCCCAGCACCTAAAAACACAAGAAATAGCTTTTCGCATAAAAATCTCTCTATACTAGTAATTTAATGAAGTGTCACACAACAACTGCTTACCATGCTTCTATAGTGTAACAAAGACAAAAGTGTGTTATCTATTATCTATGTTATTTATGGACTACTGAGTAGAAAACGAGAGTGCAACCTCCTTATAAATATGAAAAAGTAAAAAAATTGAATAGAAAATCCCAAGGATTCAGTTTCGCCTTTCATCATTACTGTCCTAGAAAAAGATCAAACAAGGTACTTGAAAAAGGGAGTCTAAATTAATTAACCAGTGGGTCAAGCATTTCAATCTTCCTGATCACTTCATTAACAATTTGCTAATTGTGGTGCTCAGACAGATGAATACCAAATCAATGCTTCAAAGAGAAGCTGTTGAGATCAAATTTATTTGCAAATTCAGTGGCATTGCTTTATGGCTCAATAGGGACATTGGATTTTTCTCTCATCACAACAGGTGATTTGACCTCATCTTCCTCTATATGCTGTTCCCCAGTGTTTGAATCTTTACAACTATCTTGATTTGCTATTACAATGTGACCTGTTCCCATGACATACACTTCCCTGCATTTAATTTCTCTCATTCTGTATGTTCCCCCATCTTCTAAGTGTCTGATGACGTGGGATTTTCTCCCATGAAAGCTCATGCAATAAATATATTTGTTACTCTTTAAGTGCCATAGAACTCCTTGTGTGTTTTACTGAACTAGACTAATGCAGATGCCCCTTTAGAACTAAATTAATTCCATCACCCTTACACCTGAGCAAATAAAAAAGCTAAGCATTCACTAAAGCCAGGTGCTGCCCTTCAGGCACAGCTAGTTTTAAGCACTCTTTTTTTTTTCTTTTAAAATGCTTTGTTCTGCTTTCAAGACAAAAAATAAACTCAGTGGAAATTCTTATCTGAAAATATATTAATAACCTTTTGAGCCAGCCACAGCATTATCAGATACATGTTGTGCAATATATAACATAACACCAAAAACTTAATGAATAATCCAAAAGATTAGTCTAGGATGGATTATATGGATCTGAATTTTGGAAGTAACTAAAAATGACATCTTTCTCATCAAATATGCTTTCCCACTCTGATATATTCAGAAATTCATGTCCTTGCTTTAGCACCATAACCAAGTTTTGATCCTTTTTATGCTTTACCAGGAACACTGTACCTATGGGATAGTGAGCTGTACTTCTATTTGCTCTTGCACAGCTACCAGCAGAATTGTTAGATTGCTATGGAAATTCCCAGTGCACAGACGGTGTTATTGATGATGGGAGCTGACCTGCAGAAGGAGTGGTTATTTGGAAATCACTGAGACATAACAACACAGTAAGCCCAGGTTCTCCTTCAAGTGCTGCCCACATCATTCAGTTACCGGTGTCTACATGCCGCAGCACACAGTAGCTTGAAAAGTCTTCAGCCTTAGCCTCTCCGGTCAGCAAACACGGCCAACGCCCCCTCTACACTGCAACAACAGGTATATAGGTATATAGGTGACTGTGACCCTGACCTTCCCAGTTCCTTTTTCCACCCTCAGCGACGGTTTCAGATCAGCCAAGAAACTTGTGTAAGCAACTGCCTGTCTTCTACCGCAAAATTCAAGATGCCTGGTTTCAAGCCGTGCCTAGGATGCTGTAAAGCTTTCCTACTCAACGATCTGCACGATAAATGTCTCGCATGCCTTGATGAGTCCCATCTCGCTGAGAGCTGCTCCCTCTGCCAGTCCTTCACAAAGAGGACTCGCAAGGACAGAGAGCTGCACCTCCAATCCCTTGCTGGGAGCAGCGCGCTAGCCTCTGATACCGCCTGAGTCCTGAGTGCTCCACCGGCTCACCCATCGGCCCGGGCACCAAAACCCCAGGACTGATCTCTGGTGCTGTGCCTAAAGTCTCGGTCAACACCCCCATCAGTATCGTTGGGACGCTGAACACCGCAGTCGCCTAATCAACCTGGTGCCGAACCAAAAGGTGGTACCGCCAACACTGCAGGCTTCCACGTCTGTGCAGGCATATCTGTCGGTCCACATACCGGCACCGCGGAAGAAAACCACCTTGATGCCGACCGTGGCACTGGAAGCCCAGTTGGCGCAGGGAGTGGCTCCGCCCACTGACCCGGTACCACTTAGCCCGTCACCAGCACTGCAATCCAGCACTGGGGACTGCTCTCCCAACACGGTGCTGTCCAGCCCACCTTCAGTACCGTGTTCAGTGGAGGACTGCTCCCCAGCCTCCTCCCTATGTTCCTCCTGGGACGTGTCAGTGCCGTGCTCCAAAGCCTCGGGGGCCCCATCCCACAGATCAGCGTTGGCTTCGCCTCCAGCCTCGATACGCTCCTCTCCTCTCAAGACGGTAATAAGGGTAGGAGAACATTTAGGAAAATGGCACCGTAAGCTCTCTCCCTCGCCCGCACCTCGACGCAAGAACAGACCCTCAGGCCCACCTGAACCAGTGGGGCCCTCCCCTTTGGATACCGCACCACAACCTAGCCAAGGCTGCTCCCCTCCGTGCCATCTGGAGGCCGGATTGTCTTTTAACGACTGGTCATACGACTGGCTGGGCATGGCTGCCGATGATACTTCAGCCTCACTGCACCGCTCCGTCCGGTCCCCCTCACAGACCATGAATTTGGACTTCTCGGACGATGAACCCGATCCTGACTCCACACGTCAGAGTAGATTGTGGGCCCGTTCTTCCTCTTCGCCCGACACATACACCTTTGAGAGACCCACTGACTGTAATGAGGACTCTCGTGCCCACCAGGAGTTGCTATGCCGCATGGCAGCAAACCTGAACCTGGAGCTTGGGGTCATCCAAGAGGAGGCGAACCCCTTCTTCGATGCTGGCTGAAGAGCTCCACCTGTTAAGGTGTCCGTACCGCTCCACAAAGGTGTATACAGCATCGTCAAGGCCCACTGGCAAACCACGTCCTCGATCCTGCCAGTATCCAGAGTCACAGACCATAAGTACCACGTCTCTCAGGACAAATTCTCCTTTCTGTTCCAGTACCCCACTCCGGGGTCGCTGGTCGTCGATCCCATGAACCAGGAAGAGAGGCAAGCTCAACCCGGTTCCACCCCTATGAATAAGGAGGCGAGGAAACTCGACCTGCTTGGCAGGAAGGTTTACTCCACAGCAGCCCTTCAGCTGCACATAGCAAAACACTCTGCCCTTATAACAAGGTATATCTTTAACCTCTGGAACGCCACGTAAGGCTTCCAGGCCATTATCCTGAAGGATTGTCTTAGAGACTTCGACACAATGCTCAAAGAAAGGGAAATGGCATCCAGAGATGCTCTGATGGCCATTTGGGAAGCCGTGGACACAGCCGCCTGTATAATGGCATTGGCTGTAGTAATGTGTCGTTTGGCCTGGCTATAGGGCTTGGGCCTATCGCCGCAGCTGCGGCTCACTATTTAGGACCTCCCATTCAAAGGCCCTGACCTTTTCGCCGAGTCCACCGATGCAAAGCTCCATGTCATGAAAGACTCGAAGGCCACGCTCCTGTCACCAGGAATTTACACCCTGCAACCTAACAAACACTCTCTAAAACCCCATCAACTCCTTCAACAACAACTTCAGCAGTTAAAACAACAGGTCCAATTGCAGAGTACTTTCTCAAGGTCCCTCCCCTGTTCCCAGTGCCACCTTGGGGACATGGAAAAGGACAATTCTGTTCAGGAAAGAGTGAGAAGTCCCACGTTCACCAATTGGGTAGGTGTGGGCAGGCCTCCGAATGCTCATCAGGGAAGAAACAGTGTTTTTGACAGTTACCATAAAGCCAGCGAACCTACGAATCGACCGGTCCCCAACCGCTTTCACCACTTCACACACCACTGGGCCAACATCACATCCAACCAGTGGGTCCTCAAGACAGTCATGGAGGGGTATTGTATTCAGTTTCTTTTGATTCCTTGGGACAGAAAACCACCCCCTCTTACATCCCTCAGAAACCAGGAACTATCCTATCTTCTCAAGATTGAATGCCAGAAATTCCTCTCCCTTGGAGCCATAGAAAAGGTCCCCAAGCAGGAGTGGGGAAAAGGGTTTTACTCCCGATACTTCCTGGTCCCGAAATCCAATGGGGACCTTCAACCCATTCTAGATCTCAGAGCCTTAAACAAACACATAAGGAGAATAAAGTTCTGCATGGTTTCCCTATCACAAATCTTTCCGTCTCTGTCTCCCGGGGATTGGTTCGCAGCCCTCGATCTGAAAGACGCCTACTTTCACATAGCCATAAGGCCTCGCCACAAGCGGTTCCTAAGGTTGGTGTTGACTATTCCATGACACACACCTGTCATACACACATCTTGTTCACACATTTAAATGAAATTCCAGAGTATATACCTAAAACAAGTTTTATCAAGAATACAAAATGAAGTTCTAAACTCACAACATCAAGCTTTGCTGGACATTGGTTATAATGTCTATTAAACTGAGTTAGTTATTTCAATTATGATACTAAAGAACAGATAGAGTGTTGCCTAACAGATGCTTTAAAGGTACATTCAATTCATTTTATCTATCTGTGCCCCTACATTGTGGCTACAGAAGCCCGACCCTACACTAGGAGGAAGAATACAGTTAGGGAAAGGAATTCCTTGAGTGAAGTATATGGTATTAACTTATACAGTATTGCCAGTTTCAAGAGATCAAAAACCACAAGAATGGCAAACATGTGGGTTTGGGTTTTTTTGGCCAAAGATTATACTGTTTTTAAACTAATCTCTTGATGTTTGAATTCCCCCTGCACATCCCAGGGTGAGTAGGTGACAATTAGTGTTGCCTGCCCATTCTCCCACAGATACTGGGTAAGTTTTCATCTTTTTACCCATCTTTTACATTTTCTGACTCTCAGGTAAATCTATGGAACTTCCTGTGTTTTGCTTCCTCAGAGCTCCTGTGTGATCATTGTAAATGGCTGGTGATCAGACATGACTTTCACCTTGTATTTTGTTCTTTTCCTTTTTTTTCCAGGGTGGATCCTTCTTGCTTTTCCCATCCCGAGTGAAATGGACTTGTTTATCTCATGGGTTCCCTAACTTCCCCCACCTGGTTTGCATACACCTGTAAGCTGGGACCAGGCCAGAGCTTTTTTAAATTTCTTGCCCTGCAGCATGCCCAGGCATTTGGCTTAGGGCAGGAACAGCATGGAAAATTGCAGACGCTGTGCTGCCTTCCCTGGTGCCTGCCATCCCCAGCTACACTTCTCCTCTTATTCTCCTGACACCCCACTCTATCCTCCCCTGCTCTCCACTCTCATGCTGACACTCAGAAGGTTGTGGGGAAGGCAAGCATCACAGCAAAGTTCATGGAAGGGGTGGGATCTATTTAAAAATCTTGAGAACCACAGTAGTAGATGTGTCTGGTGTGGGTCGGCAGGGTAACATCTCACAGCTGGGTGTGGAGCCATATGCCAGCTGTGCACCCAGATACCATCAACTTCCCCAGTGCACGGGGAACCGATGCAAGTTGGCTGGAAGTCCCAGGGACAGTATGATCAATCATCCTCCCTCCTACTCCTATTTGTGGAGCTTCTTGGCTCCTGATATTCAGCAACAGGAACCTGGAGGGATTAGGGAATGATGTGGCTTGTCAGACACTCCCCTGGATCAGCCGGTCCTGTCCCCCAGTGCTGCAGGGGATGGGTGCCCCACAGAAGGCAATTCACCCAGGGCCCCACACCCCCTAGGGCCTGCCCTGGGGGAGGATAAAGGGGTTAGTAGTGGCTCACAGGCTACTGGCCATACTTTGCTTGCCCCCCCCCAGTCTGTTTCCAAGGTGAAACACAGATGGCCCACTGAACTCTAAAATAGGTCAAGTTTGTACATTACAACCTACTGTGAGTCTCTTTCCCATCTCTCTCACAAGCACATCCACTGGGCAGGTTTCTAGGTGGCATTTTTGTGGAGGAACAGTTAACGTGATCACCTGTGTCCCATGCCCCAATGGATTCATGGTCAGTAGATTCTGGGTACCAGTCTTATCTCCTGAATAAAGGTGACATAAACAGTAACAAATATGGATAATAACCCTGTATATTGCACTGGTGGCTATTTTTCTAGAGCTATTTTAATTTAGCATGCATGAAGTAAAGGGTGCAGATGAAAATGCCAACAGTATCAGACTATCGGTTTACAGCAGGGGCCTCAAACACATGGCCTGTGGGCCGCATGCGGCCTCTAAATCTATTTCCTGCAGCCTGTGACAACATGATCATTCCTGATATTTGCAATATCATTGTATGAAAAGGTTTCAGTAGTGTGGCCCTCAGGCTAATGTACCAATCCTCATGTGGCCCTCATGATGCTCTGAGTTTGAGAACCCTCATTTACATGGATGCCCATAAAAATGTATCATCCATTTCAATCCCCAGTGGTTAGCTTAGTTGTTGCAGCACTGGCAGCTAGCTAGCTCAGGTCAAGGGAAAGTTTAAAAGTGCTTTTGGGTACATTGACTATATTTGTCTTCATTCCCTATGTCCTGTTTAATGTATATAGTTGTAACTCAATTAATTGTTGCTGCTCTATGTCCTGTAACTCTGTAATCACCATTCCAGTAGACCTCTCTACTGAATTAACATAAGGTCCAAAAAGCCCTGTATTTAAATGTTTAGATGTGAAGTTACTTGATGTGTAAAATCTTATGACAAACTGTTCCTGGCTCTCACATTGTGTTTCCATTATCTCAGAATGGCCCATAAACCTCAACTGAAACTGTAGAATTTTGAGTGAGATGTTTGTGGGCTTCTAAGCATGGGTCATTATGTGAATGACATTGGAAGTTTCACAGATCCACCAACAAGATCTGTCAAAACACTTGCAAGACTCTTTTCAGCTATAAAAAGGCATGCTAGGAGCAATTCTGCATCTCTGATTCACCTCAGTGCTGCCAGGGTGGCAGGGGCATCACCACTGCGGGAGGCGGAGGGGGCACAAGCCTCCAGTCCCAGCGCCAGTGCCTCAAGTCCTGTGGGCAGCGTAGGGACTGCCCTGAGCTCCTCCACATCCAGCCCCAACCTTGGTCGGGGACTTGGGGCCCGGCCACTGTAGCAGCAGCCTGATCCAGCCTTTATACCAACCAGGGACCCAGGGCTGCCACTGGCAGCAGGATCCAGCTCCAACCCTGGGCTGGGACCCTGGGACTGCAAATGGCAGGAGCTGGATCTGGCCTCAGTCCCCAGCCTGGGAACTTGGGCTGGATCTGGCCTCATTGCCAGAAAGGGGCGGGGGGTGGGGCGGGGCTGCGGGGTGGGGGGCAACATGGCTGGGCAGGGCCTAGATCCCAAAGGCTTTTTGGGGGCAGCAAAGCCTTTGCGCAGGGGTCTTCAAGATTCCAGATAGAGGTCCCCAAAAACCATTCTGGGAAATCCGAAAAAATTTATGAAAAGACTCTAAAAGAAAGGCAGAAATTTACATCTCTGCTGTAATTTTGGATTTACTTTAACACATCTGTTACAGTATTTCCTTTAATCTTTCAATAAGTCTCCTCTCTTTTCTAAGCTAATATACATCTTTAGTTAATTAAAGAATTGTCTACAGCCTGTCTTTGGTGTGAGATTCAAGAGCTTCCAGGAATCTGGGCTGAGTGACTGATCCTTTGGGGCTAGGAGAACCTAACATATGTGATTTTTCATTTTAATAACCTTTTATCGTAAAGTCCAATTTGTCTCAGTGGTAAAGAGACGCTAGAGAGCTTAACAGAACTGTCTAACTACATGGTAAAACTACACAGAAAGCAAGAAGTACACCTTTGGCGCTGGCTTTGCGAAATCTAATGACATAAGAAACTTTATCACAAGAGTTGGTTGTCTATCCTCTTTTTCTGACAGTATGAGCTCAGTTTGGCATTCTTACTTGTAGGCCACTCCAGGCACCATGACAGCTGTATTTTGCAATCTATGAGTAATGATGTTTTTTTCCTAACCTCTGAGTAATGCAGCTTTTACCGGAAAACTTGCCTCAGGACAAATGTGACCTTCTGGTATTAGTATTTAAACAACTGAAAACCATATTAAATTGTATCACCATCACATAAAAGAAACAAGGAAAAAAGTTTCCCTGACTGAATAATCATGCAATCCAACAAGCAGAAGAACTTTCCATTTTTAAGTTAGTTCACAGTTCAGCATTGAGACAACTAACATCTGGTCAGATCTTATAAATCAATAGCACAGACAATGGCTTGGAGAAAAGGAAATCTTTCAGTCTCAGGTGCAGAAACCAGCCAACAGAGCTGAAAACAAAGGAATCGTAGGGGGGATAGTGTGAGAGGGGACTACATGTGTGTAGCATGTGCTCCTTTGTGTGCTTTCAGTCTCTGTGACAGGAACTTATGCAGCAAGGCCACAGCAGTTACAGAGGCAGCAGTGGTAATGGTCCCAGGAATGGAAGAGACAATAAAGATAATTGGATGGGGAAGGCGTGGGATGGACTCTTCAGGAGCAGGGAAACTGGGAAGTGCTTTGTTTGTATGAACTGCCACCTGATAGTGCTGGTGGAAAAGAAGATTTGAGATTTGGAGATGCAGGTAGAAACCATGGTTGAGCTTTGAAGGGGATTTGAACAGGAGGTGAGCTGAGGAACACTTTGCAGACTTGGAAATGAAAGGGCATGGCAGGTAGTAACGAAAGGTGGAAAGGCATAGAAGAGAAGTGGGGCTAGTCCTACAAGAAGAGGTGAAGAGTTAATAGAGCCAGAGTTCAGAGCCCCAGGATAATAAAGGATGGCTCACAGAAGTTTGGAAGTGAAAACAAAAGACAAGAGGACTTCCAGTCTGAAACAACAAGAGAAGCAAAGCCCCAGGAAAGAGACAAGTCTACGTGGTTGGTGACTCCCTACTAAGAAGAACAGGCAGGCTCGTCACCAGAGCTGATCCAATGAACAGATGTGCATGCTGTTAGCTGGGAGCTATCATAGGGGATGAGAACTTAAAAATGGAGCCTAAAGGGAGCAGGAAAAATCCCACTGATTGTCCCTCACGCGGGAACAAATGATATTGCAGAATTCTCTTTGGAATGCAGCAAGGGGTACTATGCCAGGCTGGGGAAAACACTTAACGAAACAGAAGGTCAAGGAGATTGTCAGTGGGATTCTGCTTGTCCCTAGGGGAAGAGGGAAAGGCAATACACGACAATGATAATCAACAGATGGCTGAGGCAACGGTGCATTAAGGAGGTCTTTGGTATGTCTGACCACTGGGTGGCATTTACAGACAGACGATGGTTCTCATGGGATAGACTTCTCCTGAGTAGAGGGGGAAATAGACTGCTGGGATGGAGGTTGGCATAACGGATTAAAACAGCTTTAATTTGGGATGAACAGTTTGGAGATGTTCATGCAATCACCATACCTGATTCTCATATTTAGCATGATGAAAATCAAAAAAGAAACAAACAAAGAAACAAACAAGAGAGCAGGAGAATGGACTTCAAGAAGGAAGACAGTGTCACTGATTTTGGCACTAAACATCAAGTAGGTAGCATTGACAGTTGGAATGACTGTATTTAATCAGGGGAGGAATCTGGACAAACCCAAGCAGAAACAACTAAGATGTTTGTAGACCAATGAAAGGAGTCTGGGTAACAAAATGAAGATATTGGAATTACTGGTTCAGGAAATGAAACCTGATATTCTAGCAATAATAGAAACATGGTGGAATAACAGTCATGACTGGAGCACATGTATTAATGGGCATATGCTGCTCAAGAAAGACAGAACTAAATATAAAGGTGGAGTAGCAGCTTTGTATGTTAATGCTGAGGCAAACTGTAAAGAAATTAGAAGTGATGGAATGGATAAAACAGAAGCTGTTGGAGCCAAAATCCCTTTGGGGAAGAAAGAGCCTTCAGTGGAATAGAATATGTTACACACCGCCAGGATCTGATCTGAATACGGACTGACACCTAGTTAATATTTTTTAAAAAATCAATACTGCTGGGAATTGTGTGATTATGGGAGACTTTGCTTTCCCAGACATAGATTGCAGGACAAGTGCAACTAATAAGGGCCCAGATATTCCTTGATGTGACAGCTGACAGATTTCTTCACTAAAGAGTTCACTGAAACAACAAGAGTTGATACAAAGGAAAAATAATTGTGGGGAAGAGTTGCAGACCAAATCTGAACAAGCATCTCAAATAGACTATTAAATGAAGCAAAAAGTCTACAAGGAATGGAAGAAAAGATGAACCAGCACAAAAAGCTACTTCGTGGAGGTCAGAAAGCATAGGGAAAAAGGAGATCTGCAAGCAGAGTTGAACCTTTTACTATTGGTTTTAATTTCCTTTGGAAGGTCTTTTAGCCCTATAAATGTAAAGAAAACAAGGAAAAAAGAATTTGGGAATGCTAAACATTTAGGATGGGGTTGAGATTAAAGATTATCTAGGGATGGCCCAGTACCTCAATGAATATGTTACATCAGTTTTAAAGAAGGGTAATGAGGATTTTAGAGGTAGTGGCAGAGCAGGTAACAGAACTGAGGACATGGAAGCAGAAATTACCACAACTGAGATAGAAGTCAAATTCAAAGAGCATAATGGGACCAAACTGGGGTCCCCGATAATCTCTATCCAAGAATATTAAAGGAACTGGCACATGAAATTGCAAGCCCAGTATCAAGAACTGTTAATGAATCTGTAATCTCAGCAGTCACAATCACATCTTTAGATCACTTCAGTTACTCATCCAGAGACTGTATATTTATTTCAAGAGTGGATGAATGAGGTTTTGTAGCCCATAATGTGCAGGAAGTCAGACTAGATTTTCATAATCTATTCTTGCCTTAAGTCTGAGTCACAGAGTAGTTTTCTATTCCTGATGGCAAGAGGAAAAACTGCTTCCCAATTTTTCCACCCTCAAAAGTCTGAAGATGTTATAACCACAAGATTTTTTTTTTTTCAAGTAAAGAACTGCAAGAAAAGGACAGATCACTGCTACAGGCAGAGATTAAAAGATGACTCCAGTGCTTCTGGAAGTCCAGAATTCTATTTGTTTCCAAAGCAGTTTGGTATTCATTGCATTTTATTATACACAAACAGAACTCGAAGCTGAGAAGGCCATTTTGGCAGGAAACTGCAGGAAACCCAGTGTTCCACAAATGGAAACAGCTGACTTAGATGGCTGGTTGGAAGTACATTTCAGTTTGTATAGTAACCAAATTTTACTTATGTCATTTTTATTTCTTCAGAAGATAGCAAGAATGTTTAGACCAGGGATGGCCAAACTTACGGAACTCAAGAGCCTCACAAGTTGATTATTAAACCTTCGAGAGCTGCACTCAGGTACATAGCCATATTTTACCTACTCCAAAATTAATAAGTTTAAAATTCATTGCGCACTAATTTTATTGTAAAAAGAGGGCAAATATTAATCCTACTAACGTCAGATTCTAATAATTACTTAATATTACCATGAAAATGGCCTATGTATACAGTAAAATCTTAGCTTCTCCCCCCATCCTGATCATGCCACCACTCTTCCCTGTCACCCCAACCCCCTCGGCCCTGCAGCGGGCTCCCCCGGGGCTCCTTACCTGGCTGCTCTGGCAGCGAGGCACAGACTGGGGCTTGCTCCCCTTGCTTTAAGCCCTGCCTGGGCTGAGCATCCAATGTCTGCTCTAGAGACTAGGCACAGGCTGGGGCTCCCCTGAGCATGCTCAGGGCAGGAGATTTAAAACTCCTAGGCTGCAGCTGCTTTCCTCTGGCTTTCTTCCACAAGCCGCGCTTTTTCATTCAAGAGCCGCATGTGGCTCCTGAGCCACAGTTTGGCCATGCCTGGTTTAGACTATAACTTTGTCTAGACTTGGAAAATGAAGTCTGGCTAGCCATACATTAATGAACACTTTTTTTTAAATACTATGTGACACCTTGTGTAGTATAGAGATAAAAGTGTTTTAAAACATTAGCTGATTGTGGCTGACTCTTTCTTTTCTGTAATCTTACTTTAAATTCCTGTCTGTGATACCAAACTAAAGGAATGCACGGTCATAATTACCTACTTTTACTCAAATGCAGTTAAAACAGAGATTAAATGTGTCCACCGCTGATAAAGAGTACAAATCCTTCCCTTAAGAAAGTGTAGGTGACAACTTCTCTTAAGGAAGCTGCCATGTGGTCCTTTTTCAAAAAGCCAAAGCTTGATACTCAATCTGGTTATGTATTGTCTAACTCTTCCATTTTTCCTTCAGCTTATAGAGGTTACAGCAAGACAACTCAGGACTTGGTTTCCCAGACTATCTTTGACCTTTCTTGCCCAGGCACAGACTCAAATATACAGAGACTGCACTGTGGGCTTTCTAGGTTACTTTCTTCTGCTAACAAATATTGTGAGTCCATGCTGCTGCTTATAGATCTATTGGTTACCTTAAAGGCCACTGATGAAAAGGCTATATTGACAATAGCTAGAATGGGCAGAGCTGGTCTTGAGTGACAGTCTTAGGAGATGGCACTGAGCGATAGGTTTCGCTCCTGACACTACTGTCATGTAGAGTTCCACTAGGTTCCACCCTTTATCCACTTTCGTTCAATATTACTGAGTCACCAAGACGGTTAGTGAAGAAGCAGGGGCTGCAGTGCTTTCGATAAGCTGTTGACACCCAGCTGTGTATTTTTATCTCATCCCACCCAGCCATCATGGCTGAATGCCTGGTTCAGTGTTAAAGGGACGCTGGCGTATGGATGAGAGCTAAGTGGATGAAGTTAAATCCAGATGAGAATGAGGTAATGCTGGCTAGGCTGTGTTCAGGGGTATGGGTCAGGAGAAGCAGTCAGAAGACACAGTGGGTGTCCTTCTGTTGCTTCTGAGGGTTAGGTAAAAATGGCCTCTAGCCACCTGTAACTCAACCCCAAAACTGGAACTGATGCAGAATGTGGCAGCTCCCTTATTAAATGGTATTTGCTGCCCCAAGCACATGCCCTCAGTGCTCTGTGAACTGTCCTGGTTGTCTACTGATTTTCAGGTGGAGCTTAAGGTGTTGGTTTGGATTGATCCTGCCATGAGATTTGCCTGTTTGAGAGAGAACCTGCTCCCCTCTGCCATTGTACCATGCCAATTCAGCACAGGCAGATGAGCCAAAGGTCTGTCAGGAGAAGACAGTGAACTGTCCTCAAGGAGTTCTCATCATCCAGGGGTCCTGAATGCTGGGACCTGCTCCTCTCGCCTCCTGCTTCAACACAGCCCATATTTGTTAATCTTTAGGTCATGCTGCAAGGCTGATCTTTTTACCCAGGTTTTTAGGGAGCACAGAGCATACAAGAATCAGCATTTATGGGGGATGGAGTGCTGGTGGGGCTGGCTTTACTGTGGTTGGTTATGTTTTAGATTGGAGGCAAGGAGCAGCTGCTGGATGCAGCAACTGGAGCCCTGTGCAGGCACTTCTTGTGTATCTTGAAAAATGAACAAATGAGGCTTACACAAAACCACCCCTCATGCTCACTAAGCTAAGCAAAGATCAGAATCATTTTGTAGTTCACTGCGCCCTGAAAAGAGCCACCCTTCTTTTATTTATTTCAAGTGGCCTACTTCTTTTTAAAACCCAAGGGTTATATTAGACCAGGGGTGGCTAAACTTATGGAACTCAAGAGCCACACAAATTGATTATTAAACCTTCAAGAACCATGCTGAGGCATATAGCCATATATTTTTTACATACTCCAAAATTAGTAAGTTTAAAATTCATTGCACACTTTAATCTTATCATAAAAAGAGGACAAATATTGATCCTACTAATGTGAGATTCTAATAATTACTTAAAGTTACCATGAAAATTAGGCCTATACAGTAAAAACTTAGCTGCTGCTTGATGTAGAAGACTGCCAGCTAGTGGCGAGTTGTTTAAAATCCCAACCATGCCACACTTCTCCCCACTGTCCTGAACCCCCTCCTGAATACCTAGGCTGGGGCTGCTTTTCTAAATTGATTTGCTGACATTCTTCCAGGAGCCACAATTTTTCATTCAAGAGCCACATGTGGCTCCCAAGCCGCAGTTTGGTCATGTCTGTATTAGACTATGCTGCCATGGTCCTGTACTTTCCTTTTCCTATCTGGGAAAAGCCATGCTAGCTCTGAACAGTTTAAGGACTGTGGAACTTCAGCTTCTACACTTTGGGGAAGCATACACACAGTTAGTCAAATTAATATTTTTGCAGAGTCTGCTCCCTGGCCAGTAACATAGCTAACCACACCATCTTACCCAAATACCAGCTCCTCTTGCTATAGTCTGCTTGCAGCTCCAAATGGACATGGCAATTTTCTTCCCCAGTCCTAAACTGGTTGTATAGCACTGCCGTGTGCACTCTTAGGATCTGATTTCAACAGGATTTAGATCAAGCACTTTTGTCAGCAGTGGTTCATTGAACATCAGTAGGAGGTAGGCACTTAAGTGCCTTAAAATCAAAAAATCCTCTCCTCCTTAGACAATGTGAGTAAAGTGCTTTTCTCCCTCAGATGAAAGGCACTCCAGACATGTGCACACTTTGTTACAGAGGAACTCCCTCAGCAGTCTGGAAATTCCACTCTCCTCCTTTTTTTCTTTCCATATGCAGTGGAAATCGGATGAAAAGGACTTGAAACGATTTGCTATACCTGGTCCTATCCTTCCATTCTGCAAAATGGAACCTACACACATCACATTGACTTAAGCACAGGCTGAATATGGTCTTGTGTACACTAGCACTTTGGCCAGCAAAACTTTTGTCACTCGGGGTTTGAAAAATGCATCCCTGAGCAACATAAATTTTGCCAGCATAAGTACTTGGGTAGCCACGTTATGTTACTGGTAGAGAGCTTTTCTGCTGACATAATAAAGCCGCCTGACACACTGACACTGTCTGACACTCCACTGTCTACACAAGTGCTTGTACGAGCAAAATTTATGTCACTCATTGGCTGTTTATGCTGAGATAAGTGCTTCTGTAGACAGTGCCTTTGGTAAGTGTTACTAATTATCTATTGTACCAAAAACTGAATCCCTGACTGCTTACCTCTGTCTGTCTGGCATCATGTACGTCATTTATGGTAAGGTATTAAACTGTGACAGGACACAAAATGACATGGCAGAACAAAATCTGAAAGAGTGTGGGAGGCTACTGATGTTGTATGTGCAAAGAAGAGTTACATCACTGTCCTGAGGTTGGCTAGAAAAGTCCCTTTTTGTTTTGCAAAGTTTTGAGAATACACTCTATTACAGTGTCACCAATCACAACCTCCTAACTGAATAAGTCTTTCTTTCTTTCTTTCTTTCTTTCACTATTGCTAACTGATACATTATTTGTGGGGTCACAAATAAATTAATTACAAATCTGGGCAGGAACACTGTCAGTTTCTGTTGCTGGATAGTGACCAGGTCATTTCAGACCCTGTACAAACAATTAAACAATAATGATGCTCCAGCCTCATTCAGGACCTGATCCACTGCCCATCAGTCCCTGGGAGATCTTCCTTTCAGCATTAGATCTGATCCTCAGTCCTGGTAGATAAACTCTCCCAGCTTTTCCACTATTTGTCTACCAGCCTTCTGGATTTCTAAGACCTTGCACGCGGTCAAACTGAAAAAAACAATAAAGCATCCCACACTATCCTTCAATAAACTGTGACAGCAGGGACCCGCTGAAAGCATTCACTTATGTATCTGAAATATTGTAGAGACAGCTAAGACACAGAGCTGCCACTGTTAGGGCACAGAGGCCCTAATGTCCCTTTTTGGAGGAGGTGGGGTTCCTCCTCTAATGGACTCCTTCTGTTTTTATTTCTTTTATATATTAAGAGGGTGAGTTATTAAATTTGTTTTAAATTTTGTACAAAGTTATCATGGAGGGAATACTTAAGAAAAGAAAATGTTATTCTAACAAAGATTTGAATGTTTATCTATCCCTCTTAGATAATCATAACTAAAAAGGAATTGACTGCCACTAGCTGATTCTCCAGAGAACTCTGCTGTTCTGGTTTCAACAAGTACCTAATTGGCAACCTTGTCAAGCTCACATGAGAGCCGATTTCCAGGAAAGCAGGATTTTTATAGGAAAATTAAAATGAAAGTACAGTTGGGGTCACTTTGAGGGCGTGGTGCAGGAAAGAGGATGAAAATGATAAGGGTGAGTCACACCAACTGCACATTCCACTGTGGGACTTCTAAACTTCAGCTCCTGCTACCAGTCTGCTGACATAAAAACAACCCAGGTCAGTTCTCTCTTTTAAATTCTGTTACTTACTGAGCTGTGCACTAAGTGTAATATTAAGCCTATCTGTAGCTAGAAGAGCTGGAGAGTTTGACATCTCAGTGGATGTTACTGAAGTTTGTTTTTACTGAGTATAAGCATTTCACTGAGCCAAGTACTCTCCAATTCTGAAAGTCACATTCATTAATTAATGAGATTTATGTACATGTGGTGCAGTAATGTCAGCTCTAGGAAAAGGAAGAAAAAAAGAAGAAATAAAAATCTATACATTACTTATTATGCATTTAATCACAGCGGTGTGCACATAACTCCAAAGTGCTGCCTACCTCCACACACACACAATAATATTGAATTCATGCCAAAAAGGTAACTTCTGAAAAAAATTTTATAAGGTGTGCAAAGATGTATATTAGTATTCATACTAGAAACACTGCATTGCCATTAACAGGAATGTTGCTCAAGAACAACACTAGATTTAGGGAAAAATAGCTACGTCAGGTAATTATACCTGCTACCTGAAAATCACAACCCCCCATGAGCCTCCCTGCTTTATCTTATACTAAAATAAAAATGTCCGCAATTTTCTAGAACTGCTACATTCAGTTTTGATTATGTTTTAAGTAAATCTGCTAATAATTGTTAGATTAATCATTTCCAGATGTGCTCTAACGTTTAGAGCATGGTATCAGGAAACTTATCTTATTTGCTGTCTAATCTTGAGCAAGTGCCTTAATGCCCTGTACCTCCATTTCCTTTCTGGCAAAATAGGAAAACTAATCCCTACCTTTGAATTCTTTCAACGAATGTGCTATGTAACTGCAAAAATATTATTGATGTTGAAACATCCTACTGACAGAAACTTCCAGTGATATGATATATATCCCAAAATCAATATCACTTGCCAAACAATTATAAATTAATAAAATTCCTTTATCTTCTATACTGTATATTTCACTGTGCAGTAATGCCAGATGACTGACAATGTAGATGTAAAAAAACAAAAAAAACCCAAACCACTAAATTCTCACAAAGTCTAGAAGAAAAAATATGTTGAAATGTTGGTTGAAAAATTCCACAAAATGGTTAAGGATTAAAAACCAATCAACCAAAATCTCAGTATTAACTTACCAACATTTATTAATTTGAGAGGAGCCTTGGAGCTTCAGCACTAGTCAAACAATTTTTGTATAAAAGTATCATATGAAAATGTTAATGTTTCCCAATTTTTGAAAAGGTATAGCTTCAAATTTGACTAACCAACACAGATATACCCTTGCACATGAAATTTATAGCAATTTAACTTTTATTTGTAGAAAGAGAACATTTTTAAAAGATTTTCAGATAAATAGTCTGTGTAAAGATTTATCAGATGCTTTCATTAGACAGCTGAAGTTTTAAGTATTTTTTTCTAGTTTCAAAAGCCCACTTGCAGTTTCAGACAGAGCACCAATTTAACATCTGTTTTCAATAACTTCAACAGTGTAATATTCTGAAATAGTACAACACAGAAAATGTGTTTTTGCAATTCAGCAGATTTCTGCTCTTGATTAGTCCTGTTTTCTTACAGATAATGGACCATTACAGAATCTTTCAATCTCTATTTATATTAGATGGAATTTCAGCAAATTAGTAATTCTAAATCATTAGAGGAACTATGAATAGGATATAGGAAATAAATTATTTGTCTACAAGATGCAGTCTGAAGATGGGAATTGCCTAAATTTCAGGATTAAAGGGCAGTATGGAAGGCTCATCATGAGACTATTTATAGCATGTACTTGTACTTAATCATTAAGTATGCCTACTTGGCTGACCTTTAAAAATTCTCACTAGATACAAAACTGTCTGAATAACATCCTGTGAAAAACAGTAAGTGGCTTCTTGTCTTCCCTTAGGACTAACAGCTATACTACAGTGCATCTACACTAAAAAGATATGTCCACCTATGTAAGATCGATTTATGGCTCCTAATTACTGGGGTTGCTGATGCTCACACTACCCTCCTTGGTCATTGGTGCGCATCCTCACAAGGAGCATGTCCATCAATCTAAGAGGGGCAGTGTGGGGAGCTGACAGCCCGGCCTATCAGCTCTGCTGGCAACTGTCTGCCAAGAGCCCAGCTGCTCCCACCCTCAGCTCCCTGTTCCTTGCTGGGACTGGTGGAAGCCACTTGGGCTTCTCAACCGCAAGGAGTGGGGTTCAGCTGCCCCTGCTTCTTGGCCCCCCTGCTCACTCCTCTGCAAAACTGACAAAACACCAACATTCCCAGCCACCAGTGGGGTCCAGCTGCCCAGGTTTCTTCTTTGGCTGGGGAGTAGAGCTGTGAAATTAACAAGAATAAGGCCTTGTCTGCACTAGGAAGATTTTCTCGACAAAGTCAGGTTTTGTCAGCAAAATGATCCTGACATACATACTACACTCCCCTCTTTGCCAACAAAACTGCCCTGTTTTGCCAACAAAATAATACCACCAAAATGAGAGCCATAGGGCTTATGTGATCCAAGTTAACATGGTAGCCTGTCAGCATGAACACTGCCTCATTAAACCAGTGGGAAGATATCATACTAGTAAACGTACGTGGTACTTGTCAATTTGTTAAACTAGTGACATTGACAAGAGGGGTCCACCAGCAACAGGGCTTCAGCAACCTGGGACTTCCTAGGGTCCTGGGCAGGATCTGCCCACTACGCCAACTGGGGAGTCCTGCCTGCAGCCCCCCAAAACCAGGGACAGAGCCCTGGCAGCAGGGGGCTGAAGCCACCAGGGACAGAGGAACCCCAGCGGTGGGGGCTGAAGTCACTGGGACTCCTCTTTCCCCAGCTACTTCAGCCCCCACTACCAG
The DNA here is from genome assembly GCA_007922195.1 of Podocnemis expansa. Lineage (NCBI taxonomy): Eukaryota > Metazoa > Chordata > Testudines > Podocnemididae > Podocnemis > Podocnemis expansa. Next base: position 1,596,633 of record ML682034.1, read on the forward strand.
GGACTGGAGAGCCCCAGCAGCTGCCCCTCCTTCTGCGGGGGAATGAAGGCAGCTGTCAGAGCTCCCAAGTCCCCAGCACCAAGGGGCACAGTTGCCAGGGCTCCTGGGTCCCTAGCAGTATGTGAGGCGCCCACCCTGGCTCCTGGGTCCAAGTGGCAGTGCAACTGCACTCGCTGGGGTGGAGGTGGGGGGGCAGCTGCCACGTCTCCTCAGTGCCCAGTGGCAGAGGGTGTGGGAGACTTCCCCAGCAAAAGAGGAGACCCTCTGCAGCCGTGGACCAGGAGCCCAGCACCTGAAGCTGAGCTCCCACTGTGACCCCAGGCGACTGCAGCAGCACCACTGCTGAGGGCCCCAAGCATAGTGCCTAGGTCCCCAGAAGGGAGTCTGTTGCCCTAACTACACCGACATGAGCCCTTCTCCTGTTGTGGAGGTGACTATTTTGTCATTAGCATAGCAGAAGTGTGGTGAAATCAGCCGGAGGAGCATTTCATTATATATACCTCCACTCTTTTGTGGGTGAAACCGTGAAGTGTAGAGAGGCTTCCTTCAAGGGTATGACTCCACAACAAAATCTGCACAATGGCTGCCCTACCCACTCAAGCTTGAATGCAGCTGGCAGGGGTGACAAGAGCAGTAAAGACAGTGCAGCCCTTCATACATAGTCAGCTTGTGAGTCTCCTCCGAAGCCAGCCTACACTGTCTTCACTGTTGTATGTGCATTAGCTGGCTTCAAACTAGCAAAAGCTAGGCTGCCTGAGCTATGGAGATGTACTCAGAGCATAAACCTGGCTTTGGTCCTGCAAAAAGATCATGCAATACACTAGTAAACTCAGTGGCCACATCTACACTGCCAGATATTACAAAATAGTTATTTGGAAATAGCTTTATTTCAAATTTATTATTTTGAAATAGGAGTCTAGTGAAGACTAGGGCCATTATTTTGAAAAAAGCCAATTCTGGGGCTTGGAATGGCTTTTTTCAAAATAGTTATTTTAAAAGAACCAATATTTCAAAATAAATCCAGGTTCTAGTATTTCAAAATAACAAAGTGCTTATTTCAAAATAACAAAGTGCTTATTTCAAAATACCAAAATGCCTGCATGGACAGGCATAAAGTTTTTTTGAAATAAGCCTCCTTATTTTGAAAAAAACTTTGCAGTGCTCACATACCCAATAAGGCCAGAACCAAAGCTATACTGAGGAATTCTGTGCTGCTGTTTTTAAGCAGTCATCTCCCATAAGCAGCTGACTTGCCTATGACAAATCTCTCCGTCTCCCCCCAGCTCCTCCCCTACAGTGAGTTGCTGAAATATACATCAGGCACTTTTTAGCAGTGTCTGCCTTTCAGTTTTAAACAGTTAGTTTTCCTTCTCAGTGTATGTACTGTGGTAGCACCCAAAAGCTCCAGCCAGGATTGTTTTGCTCAGACATGCTAGGTTCTGTATAAACGGATAGCAAGACACTGTCCCTGGCCTGAGGAGCTATACATTGCTGTTTGTTTGGCATAGTATCTTACTATTTTCAAATGTATTCATAGTATTAGTTTTTATTTGTATTTAATTTAGACCTTTTTCAAACTCTAACTTGTGTTCTAGTGCCCATTGACAATCTTCAAACATGGAGCCTAGTGGCACTTTTAAAACCTAACAAATTCTGATAAAGTGGGACTTTCTCCCACGAAAGGTCATGCAATAAATAGATTTGTTAGTCGTTAAAAGTGCCACCAGACTCCTTGTTTGTTTTGCTGAACTAGACCAACGGTCCGCAACCTGTGGTCAGTGGAGTACTGGTGGCCCGTGTGGGTACTGCAGGTGGTCATGGGTGTGGGGAGATAACATAATAATGTAATCCTGTATACCTCTTATGTACCATATTCGTTGTTACAATATTTGCAATGTAATTTGCTTCACAAACATCTTTGTGTAATGTAACATTGTCTGAATTTAAACAGTGGTGCTTTTTGCATGACATCAATGTGAACCAATGGTCTTTGAACATTTGGCAGTTAGAACATGGTCCGCAAAAGCTTTCCATGACAATGTAGTGGTCTGCATAAAGGAAAAGGTTGGGAAGTGATGAACTTGCAATCTTTAAACATGTAATCAGTGTGCATTTGTTTTTTTGTCTTGTAGCTTTTGCCATGGGGTGGGGTGAAAACACCTCAGTGGACTATTATGAGGACAATGGTGAATCAAACGTCACCTTTGATTATACTCAGTATGAACCGCTTTGTGAAAAAGAGGAGGTGAGGAATTTCACTAAATTGTTTCTTCCTGTGTTTTATTCACTGGCCTTCATTGTGGGAATTGCAGGAAATTCCTTAGTGGTGGCAATCTATGCCTACTGCAAGAAACCAAAGACTAAGACGGATGTTTACATCATGAACTTGGCAATTGCTGATCTGTTACTGCTAATCACTCTGCCTTTCTGGGCTGCAAGTGCAGTCCATGGATGGGTGCTTGGAAATTTCATGTGCAAGCTCACTTCTGCTTTATACACTATGAACTTCAGCGCTGGCATGCAGTTTCTGGCCTGTATCAGTGTGGACAGATACGATGCCATTTCCAAACCCCAAAATCACCAAAGAGGTAGAAAGCAATGCAGTATAACTTGTGTCTCTGTCTGGTTGGCTGCCATTTTGCTGAGCATCCCCGAACTGATTTTTAACACAGTCAGGAAGAACAGTGACTGGTATGGATGCTTTCCTGTATTTCCAATGCAACTGGGACAACTTCTTAAAGCAACCATTCAAATTCTGGAAATTACGCTAGTGTTCGTGTTACCCTTTCTGGTCATGCTGATCTGCTACTCAGCTATTGCCAGAGCACTTTTTCGGTCTCCAAATGTTGAAAAATCTAGGCCCCTCAAGGTACTGCTGACAGTTGTGGCTGTTTTCATTGTCACGCAACTGCCTTACAACATAGTCAAGTTCTGGCGAGCCATAGATGTCATCTATTTGCTGATTACAGACTGTGACATGAGTAAAACCATAGATGTTGCCCTCCAAATAACTAAGAGTATAGCCTTGTTTCACAGCTGCCTGAATCCAATCTTATACGTCTTTATGGGAGACTCCTTTAAAATGCACATTATGAAAATAGCAAAAAATGTTGGCTACTGGAGGAGGAGGAGTCACAATTTACCAACTGAAGAGATTTCTATGAATTGTGAAAGGCACGCAGAAGAAACTAGTAGTTTTACCATATAGTAGAGCCCTCACTACCCTGTGTAACAGAAGGGAACAATTCTAATATATCTGAGGGTTATTTCCTCTTTGATGCAACTCAAACATCAATGTTACTCTTCAACTTTGAAGTGATGGTCTGACCCGTGAACAAACCAAGATATTGCAAAGCAGTTCAAAATAGACCAAGATCAAAAACTATACAGTAAAGGTAATGGAAACAACAGAAATGGCATTCAGCTTGAATGACTGAGAAAAAGCAGGATTTAAAGAGTCACAGTGCTAGGCCACTAAACAGGCAAGGAATGAATGGACAACATACCATTATCCTAATCGCATAGCAAATACACTTAACATGTAAACAGTAGAAACAAACTAACAGATGATGACTTTGAATTTTGTAAAATAACAAGGAGTTGTGTGGCACTTAAATACTAACAGATTTATTTTTCACATGAGCTTTTGTGGGAGAAAATCCCACTTCGTCAGATGCTTCAAAGAAGAGGGAACTCCATTCTGTAAATTCCCCCATCTTCAAACCATCTGATGAAGTGGGATTTTCTCCCACGAAAGCTCACGCAAAAAATAAATCTCTTAGCCTTTAAGTGCCACACAAGTCCTTGTTTTTTTTTGCTGGATGAGACTAACACAGCTGCCCCTTTGGAAATTTGAATTTTGTGCCCAAGTTAATAATCTTCAATCCTTTAAACTGTAACCTTCCAGGGCTGCTTCTCTAAACTATTTAAGGTCTTCCTATTGATTTAAAATATTCGCCTGAAATTGTAGTTGTTTTTTTCTCATAAATGGCCTGTGAGGCTTGAGCTGAGGAAACAGTTCATCTGTGGTGTTTCACAGAGGCAGAAGTTAAAAGCAAGCTGTGGTCCAGCATTTTGTGTTTCCAAATATGTGTGGCACATTTAAAAGAGCTTCCTTCTGATGTAACATTAAATGCTTTTTAATTATATTCTGCTTGCACTAGATTCCAATGAGTCCTATTTCCTATTACAGGCACATGCCAAATCTTTGGTTTTAAGTCTATATTCGTATGAGCAGATTACACGAGCCCTACAAATATGTGGACAGTTTCAGACCATTTCTGTGGATCACAGATTGGATGCAGCTATAAATTTTTTATCCACGCAGGCTCTAAATATAGGATCTCAAAGGCAGGAAAACAGCTGTCTGCGGTTCATTGTTCATGAGGCTGCTTTGCTGCCTTCCAGATCCTATCTTTCTTATCCTCCTCCCCTCTGCTGTATATACAGAAAAATGGGAGGTGATAGATCCAGACACGCACCAGAATCCTTCACATTCCTCTCACTGCAATTTAAGCAGCCAAGTAATTTAGGAAGCAGCTAATAAACTGCATGACAGGAGCATGGAGGATTTTGAAACTGGGGCACAAACTGTGAGATAGTGTGCTGCCACAGGTGCTGTGCAGATACAGATAAAAGATGGAGTATGGATCACGGGTGAGATACAAGGTGATTCTTGTAGATGCAGATCAGACGCAGATCCACATTTTTGTTCCAAGCCAGGACTCTACAGCAGTGGTTCCCAACCTTTTTCAGGCTAGGGACCCCTTTTTAACCAAAAAAAAAAAAAAAAAAAAATCTTTGCAGCACCCCCACAGCTAATCATGTAACCTGGCCTGCTCAGGCAGACTCTGGCTGCACCACTCCGATGGCGCTGCTGGGACAGCCAGTGAGCAGCGCTACCACCACAATAGCCCATGCAGCTGGGGAGCTGAATTGCAGCGGCTATGGCTCTCCTGCGGAGCTGCTGCGGCCCCATCCCCCTGCCAGGACCTGACCACGGGCGGGGAGAGGCAGCCCTGGCGGGGAGCATTGGGGCTGCAGCTAGATTCCGGCTCTGGTAGGGAGAGGCTCCACAGACCCCCTGCAACATGTCCATGGATCCCTAGGGGTCCCCAGACCACAGGTTGGTAACCACTGCTCCAGAGATTACTCAGAGCCTCATTTTAGTCTTTTCCTGCAAGGCAATTCATAGTTCCTGTGATCTATATAAAATGCTTTGGAAACTGAAATAATGATCAGCAAAGACCCTTGTAGAGGGCACTTATAACCTGCTTTTGAACACGTAGCCCTATCCTGTGTTATAAAAAAATCAGTTTTGATATGTAAATGCATTGTGTGTCTCTATGGACATTTTACAGGTGCACCCCGAGCACCAATCTTTGTAGATTTAGCTCACTGACTATAAATAAGTGGCTGAAACAAGAAAGCATATTGATACTCAATAGTTCATGAGTGGCGTAGAGGAACCAGAAATGGGTATAGTCATGGTCCTTAAGGAGGGAATTAAGGAGACTAAAAGTACTGGCCTGTGATAGCTAGATGACAGACAACTCTTAAAACTGTTGATAAAATTGCTACTTTTATACGCCTAAAGAATTCTTAGTTTCCTACTGCTTTCTGCAATCTATTTAGGAGTTTCATTTAAAGGGGGAGTTTGGTAACACACATGGATCAAATTGGCTGTGCATTGCACATTACAGCTAAAAAAAAAAAAAAAATTCCCCTCTCACCCCTATGGGTGGTATGTGTCTTCCTCAACCTCGGGTCCTCTACCAGAGGCCTGGGAGTTTGAGGGTTCTGCGCAGGATCTTAGCTGTTCCTAGCACTGCACTCTTCTGGACAGAGAGCTCTGATGTTGTTCCTGGGATCTGTTGGAGCCACTCTCCCAGCTTAGGAGTCACAGCCCCGAGTGCTCCTACCACCACCGTGGTTCCCATGTGACTGTGGGATGCCAAGGTACTTGTAGCTGGTCTGTATGTCTGCTGTGTGGCCTGCTGGTAGTTCCACCCCATCAGTCTTGACTACCTTTCCTCTCTTTACTACCATCCGGCCACACTTCTCCAGTCCGAATGACATCCCAATATCCTCACTGTAGATCCGTGTCAGGTGGATTAGCGAGTCGATGTCTCGTTCATTCTTAGCATACAGCTTGATGTCATCCATGTAGAGGAGGTGGCTAATGGTAGTTCCACTCTTGAACTTGTATCCGTATCCAGTCCTTGTGATTATCTGGCTGAGGGGGTTCAAGCCAATGCAGAACAGCAGCGGGGGCAGCGCATCACCTTGGTATATGCCGCACTTGATGACCACTTGTGCAAGCTGTCTTGAGTTGACGTCCAGTGTTGTCTTCCACTGTCCCACTGAGTTCTTGAGGAAGGTCCTTAGTGTCCTGTTGACTTTGTATAGCGCCAGACATTCACAGATCCATGTGTGTGGCATTGAGTTGTAGGCTTTCCTGTAGTCAATCCATATATATCTATATCTATATGTATCTATCTATCTATCTATCTATATAGATAGATAGATAGATAGATAGATAGATAGATTCATTTGAGGCAGAAAATAAGGAAATGAATGAGGTCCGCTAAATTAAGGAAGATGGATAATTAAGTAGCGAAGCCTGTGAATTCATTCCTGTGAGCACAAGGCAAGGTAGGTGGACATTTGGTCACAACATAAGCTCCCTGCCCTAGGAAGAAGGGAAAACAAAAAATGAGAAGGCTAGAGCAGGGAATAGTTGGGGCTCTTGAGAGTGGAAAGACATACAGTTGAGTAGGAGAAAGATAAAAGGCCTGCTTTGTGGCCCCCCAGTGCAGGCAGACTAAACCATTATTCACCAAGAGAAGATAATTGCCGTTGCTGCTGCAATATAGTTTTGCCAGTCAGTTTTACCAATCATCTGCTAAAAAACGGATTTGTTGGTGTTGATAAGAAGAATTTAAGTGGACACAAGAAAAAGCTATAAGGCAACCTCCACCGTTAGAGGCCTGGCATTACCTCATGTGTAGGAGCATTATAAAATGAAGTAGATGCTGTGGCAATTACACCATTCAAATAAATAAATAAATATGGATATTGTAAAATAGGTGTAACTATAAAAATTATGACCCTGATGTATTCGCTTCTAGTTTTAATTATATCCTTGCTTTTTATTAGTAATTATTAGATTTATTACTATATACAGCTAATAAAATCACTGCCACACTTTCTCTGTGATCAATTAAAAGTTAGACTGTTTCAAAGAACTTATATTTTAAAAGATGTTTCAAAAACAAACACTTCAAGTAATCACTGGGCTCCAGTAGAGAGCTTCATTCAAAGTTCACTGAAGTTAATGGGAGCCTTTCAGTTGATTGCAGTGGACTTTGGACAGGCCTCACATCTACTATTTTGGCCTGAAGAAGAGCTCTGTATAAGCTTGAAAGCTCATCTGTGTCTCTCAGCAACAGAACTTGGTCCAGCAAAAGATATCACCTCACCCACCTGGTCTCTCTACTTTGAGAGTTTGAGTTACATGTGCATTCTAACAACAGGTATAGAAGAAATTAACTTCTATTAAGGGATGCTTTGTAGGTTTAGGTTATGGTCTGAAAGAAACCTGTATCAGATTACTGAGAAAACAAGGGATAATCTTCTTTATGTTGAGATGACAGAAGCTACCAACAAGCGATACTCTCTTTTTGGAAAGTGAGACATATACCAGTGGCTCTCAGCCTTTTCTCTACTGTGTCACACCTTGATACCTTGAATTATTTTGAGACACACCACCATACAATCATCAAATGAACTCATGAATATTCATGAGTCAATCCACAACTCTTTGTATAGTTTTCCAAAAAATTCTGTGGCACACTTGCTCAGCCCTGAGGGCACACCTGTGTGCAGCAGCACACTGGTTGGGAAACACTGCTGTGTAGACCATGCTTCCCTTTCCACTTCAGACTCTGAAGTATCACGCATGCAGAGTGCTCCATCTACTGGCAATTCTAGATGTAGCATGTCAAACTGCATTACTAAATTAACACAAGTTGCAAACTGTGTGGGCATATTTCACTATATAGCTCCACCTCCTCATGACACATGAAGATAACACTCAAGTTCATTTAATACAAGTATAGATATCACTGCAGTTGTAGCCCTATTATGCAAGGTGGGGAGTGCTATCAGTTCCCATTAACTGATGATTTTCTATTTGTAGATTTTTTAGAAAGATAGGAACAGTTATTTAAATTAAATTAAATTCATTTTATTGGCAATTCATTATCAGACTCTCCTGGGATTAGAGGCTAACTTCACAAAACACAACAACAAGGCCTACAATATAAGTTATTTATACAAGCCAGAATTGCATTAAGCTATTGTAGAACATACTATTTGGCATGTATTTCTGGAAAGTTGACAAAAATAATTCTTTTTTTCTATGGACTTGAAATTTGCTACTTTAAACCACAGTAAATCACAGCACTGTCACTGTGTCAGTTATTTCGCACTAATTTGGAATACATTTTGCATTAGTAATGTTTTTTTGAATGAGTGGGTTAAAATGTTCTTTTCTTTACAGTACATTGCATTGTCTAAGCTGATTTAAGGCTAGAAACAAAAATGCAGGGATAGCAGAATTCTTCACTAGCTGTCAAGGGCACAAATAATTTTTATCACTGAGTGGTTCACATTGTGATTCCTGCCAGTACAATATTTTAAAAATCACATCAATTTACTGCTCCCACCCCAGCTTGTGGAAAGACAGATGCTCAGCCATGCAGATGGCAGGAGCTAGGAAAGTGGTTGCATCCCATTCAATAAACCCTAGTGTACTATATATAGTACTGAACGCAGACTCATGGTAAGAATGTCCATGGTGTAGGTGCAGGGCAGAGAGGATGGAATACAAGACCCAGGGAGGCAGAACCAACTTGTAATAGCAAAGAGGTAATCCTGCCTCCACGAAGAGATAGGCCTCAAGAAAAGTCTTTGGTTTTGAGACCTTTACAATAATGTTGAAAATGTAGTTCAATTAACCCATTATGTCCAGGTATGTTTGCTACTCTATCTTGTATTCTAAGGGGATACATATAGCAGCAAACGATATGCATACATATTGTATATTTGGGGGCAGAAACAATGCCCAAGGCTGGGATTCACAGTCTGTTGATCATTTAATGTTTTGAGTATAAAGTACTTGCACTGCAGCTTCAAGGATATTCACCATTTGTGTACCAGTTTATAAAACTAGCAAGGAAGTAAGACAGTAAGCAGTCAGATCAGCACCACAGCCTGGTCTAAAAAAAGGATAACCAGGGAAGAGTGACAAAGAAAGAATGGAGAACTCTCCCACAGTTCATCCATTCCACACACACAAGCTGCTAAATATAAAGAAAGACTCAGAAATGCTTACCCAGGACAAAGCTAAAAACACACAGGTCATCTGATGGAAAGATACATTAGATGAGTACAGTGCAGCTCAACAGCTTCTGGAGGGGTTTGAAAGGATCAAAAAAGAGGAAAAGGGTATAAACAGCAACACACATACTTAAAAGAATTAAGGCTTCCTGACTTTAAACCAAGCTTGAATCTCACTTTCCCCATTGTTTTATAATCTAGCATTCTGGACACCTGAACCTCTCAGAACTGGAACACAAATTATTTTGTTTCACCACATTTAGAAGGAACTCAATCTGATACCCACTGCTCTAGCTGAGCTTTGTACTTACCACTGCTCCACCATTTCTTGCCATTGATTACATAGCTCTCCCCATCTCGCTGAATGCTGCATTCCATGTTGGTGGCATCACTTGAAGCAACATCAGGCTCTGTAACAATACATTTATGAGCATGCCCGGCAGCATTGCAGTTAGGGTCTTTATCCTTATATCGTGGGAGGTTGGTTACAGTTAATTTTGGGTTTTCTTATACAGACGTCAAACAATAAAAAACTTGAGAGAAGGTCAAGTAGGCAGGGATAAAAAGTAATTCTAGGCTAAAGCGAAGAACACTGACACTATTCTCTCTAACAACCTCTCAGCACTTCTGGACCAAGCATTTCAAAATACAGTTGTAATTAGGGCTTCATGGAAACACCTTTGCCACCATTGGAAAGCTACTGTTTGCTTTGAGACCAATACAATTTTCACATTCACTATGACAATATGGCTTAAAGCCTGTTAAAAGTTTTAGTTATAACATTTGTCTGTTTAACAGAAGACCTGTCTCATTCAATGTCTGAAGCACCTCAGGGCCCTGTATAGATAATTATTAATTTCAACAGCTATTCAGATTTGTTATATATAAAACCCTGCATGGACTTGTTCCAGTTTATCTCACAGACCTTGGTCCAGGTCTTCCATCAATTCCAGTCTCTGCTAGAGGCAGGGTACTGTCAGGGGACCAGTTAAGCCTCCTTGATTCACAAGCTGGTCCTAGGATCAATTGATATGTGCCAAACACAAGCAAATCCTAATCTAGGAGAAGGTGGAAGGTTTGTATAAGGCCTATGCTGCCTGAGGACTCCTCATGCCATTGGAATTCTCATCCAATGGCACACAGACTTTCTGGTCCCTTTGTACTACCAAAGGGCAGAGCAGGAGAAGAATATGGGTCCTTCCCTTCTCCTAACTCCAGCCCCATTGGAGCTCTGCACAGACTGTTATCACTAACAGAGAGACAGCCTTTCCTTTGCAGCTCCTGCTGTTTGGAATAACCTTCCTTCTCCGGTCTGCCTCATTAATACTATTTCCTTTCAACTCTTAGGTGAAAACACCTTCTCCATTGGATGAAAACAGCATTAAGAAATATTAGATAAGTTTCCTATCCTGTAAGATGCCAAGTTCTCTTAACTCCTGCTGACTTGAAGGATTGGATCCTAAACTTGTAGAAAAAAAAAAAATCAAATTTGGATCCCTAAAGAAATTCTCCTCTACCAAAAGTGCCAGTTTTTCCAGAGATGTGCTGACTACCACCAGGGAGGACAGCACCAGGCATCCAAATTAGAAAATTTTGGCCATAATATGCAACGAAACCCAAAAGAAATGATCAGCAGCTGCTATACAGGAAGTGAATCACATATTTTGGTGATGATTTTCTACACATTACACTTCACAAGCATATGAAACATTTGCAGATGGACTATCACTGATATTTGAAAAAGCACCCAAGCATTATTAGCTGGTAAAGTAATATTTAGCATATTTACAGTGTGTTTTGTCAGTGCACTTTACCAAGGAGGGTAAATTTAATGTGTGTTCTCTCTGGAAAGCAATTTTGTTTGTCTATTAATTAAAAAAGCAAGAATGAAAATATTCTTCTAGCAAATAGTAGATTATTATTAAATTTAAGTATGAGAAATGGCAACTATTGTGACAATGAGAACTAAGGTCATGCCTACACTATCACATCTGTTGGCAAAATGTATATCACTCAGGGGTGTGGGAAAAAAACCATCCCCGTGCAATGTAAGTTTCACTAGCACATGTTGTAATGTGCACAGTACTAGATCTTTCATCAACATAGCTAGCCCCACCTCCTGGGAGTTTTTTTTAATTGTGCCAACAGGAGCACAGCTACACAAGAGATCTTACAGCAGGGCAGCTGCATCATTACAGATATGCCACTGGAAAGTCTCTAGTGTTGGCATAGTTTTAAGCATCTTAGCACAGGGCTTCATGAAACCTGGGAGCCAGGTTGCCACGGTGACTGGGGTTTGTATTTAGTCCTAACTCTGCTACGGAAATGCGGCACAGGAGTGACCTCTGGTGACCAACAATAAATTTGCTGATGCCTATGTGGGAGCCAATTTTGTCAAACTCTGTCTTAGCATCTTGCAGAATGAGACCCTCTGGCTGCTGATAGCACATAGCCAGGTTCAAAGCAATGGGGGCAAGTGAAAGGCATTAACACATTGTAGCTTATAGTTTTGCAGAAAAATTTACCTGTCATGCAGAAGCAAGAACTAATTTTCCCTTGAAGAAGAGACTCAAGCCACTGTTTCTTTTGCTCTTCAGACCCATACAAATGCAGAATCTCCATGTTTCCACTATCTAAGAGAAATCAGAATGTTTCTATTTGCAATAAACAGTTCATACAGTATAAAATGTTCACCTTTTTAAGGTTCATAGCAGAGCAGAATGGGGGGGGGGGTTGCTAACCTGGTGCATGACAATTGAAAATTTCTGGAGCAAAGAAGCATTTTCCTGTCTCCTCTGCAATTAATGCATAGTCAACATTACTGAGACCACTGATAGCTGGCAGGAAAAGGTTCCACAGGCCCTCTGCTTTGGCCATGTCCTGTCAGAAGGAATAAGACAAACATAGAATGAAATTTTATTCTGAAGTTACATTATGATTTTCTACCCAATTTTCTTCACTGCAGTCAATCTTGCTGTCCCAATACAGCTCTCCTTCCTTGACTCTCTCTAGTACATTCAATTTTTTGGCACAGCATTCAGGCTCCCCACTTACACTCAAGCTCTTTTAACTTCCCCCACATTTTCTTCTCTCCTAGTCACTCTTACTCAAACTCTCCTCTTTCTTTGTTTCCTTCATTTACTCCTCAATCCCATGCCTTCTTCCATACAGCCACATACACTTAGAATAATTACACAGTTAGATATGCCAAGCGTCCACACACACCTTCAAAAGAACAAACTGTTAAAAATCTGCCTGCTCCATGAAGTACTCTGGTGAGAAAAGTGAAAACTCACTGGATGTGCATGCATGTATGTGTTCTGGTTTTCACAGCAGTGTTTTGTTTTTCTTTTGTGCTTTTGAAATCTATGCCATTCAAAAGAGGGACTGATTAATTGTTTCAGCACACATCACCCACTGTACAGCACCATGCTGTTTTCAGGTGCTCCAGTCACAGAACAACAACAAAAAAAAAGATCTCTCTCTCTGGAGTAGCAAGGTCTCACTTTTTGATGGGAGCAAGCTGCCTTTTGAAGACACAGTGGTTACTTCATTTTAGCTTTATTATAAATAGAAAACTGGAATATAGATCAGCAATGTAAGATACTAGTTTTTCTCATGCCAACATGACAAAGAAGAACAGTTTCAAAGAGAAGCGCCACATTTTCCAAAGTGTGCAAGTATGTGCGTGCACTAGCCTGTGCGCTGGGGAGGAAGGAAGATGACAGCTCAGATGGGCCTCCCACTTCTTTTCCCAGTCTTACTTCTATTTTTTTAAAAGTTTCTAGCTGTTATGGTTACAAATAAAGACTTGAAAATATGACCCAACCATAACTGCCTCTGATTGCAGAGAGCCTGGGATAGCAGCTCTGAGAGCTGTGTACTTCCCATTCATTTCTACATGTGCTAACTCTTGCAAATGATTTTTAAATGTCAGTGTCGTTAACTGTTTGCATGCTCAAAGCATGTAAGAAAAGAAGAAATACCAGTATGAAGATGGATAAAATCTGCTCTGAGATGCCACTCCTATTGTGTAAGGCAGGGGTTCTCAACCTTTTCACGGTAGCAGACACAGCTGGGAGGCTTCCCCGCTTTGCATGACACACCAAGCCCTTTTCCTTAAGTTTTGGCCCCCCCCTCCCCCAGAAACCCCCATTTCCACCCAGTCCACCCCCCCCATTGCCAGAACCAACCACCCACCCCTGCTTACCCATCCTGCCCAGCTCCCAAAACCATCCCTTCTCCCCCACTCACCACCTCCCATTCAGCCTGCCATGGAGGCCCCCTCGCCTACCTGGCTTTTGGGCTAGGACCCACTCCAGCCAGCCTTGCTGTGGCCGGGGCCAGGACCAGGGGCCCCTCCAGCCAGCCCTGCTGCAGCCAGGGAGCCCTCCAGCCAGCTCCACTGCGACTTGGGGCCCCTGCAGCTTGGGGCATAGCTCAGCGAAGGAGAGGGGCAGAGGCAAGCTCAGCCCGCAACACACTAACTGCTGTGCTGCAACGTAGTGATTGAGAACCATTGGTATAAGGCATGTAAAAATGTTAGACGGAATACATGGGCTAAAGATTAAGATTAAACAAGGTTTGCATATAGATATTTCAGTCTGCTTTGTACGCTGGCAAACATACAGAAGAGAGAAAAAGAAAGCATTTAGAATGTAAAAAAGGCTTTTACTTCAACAAAAATCCTTATTTCCTTTCCCTTTACCTGGAAATTGTTTTTAATGGAAAAAATAAACCTTGTTTGACAGTCTTAAAGGGTACATCTATACTGGAGGCTCTGTTTAGTGTCTTAACCTTGTTAAGTCGACTTAGAGAGTCCACACTGAGAACTCTTCTCAACTGCCTGTGTCCACACTGGCAGGTACTAGGTCAATCCTTCCTGGTGGCCACAAACTCTGGGAGGGGTTGACTTAAAGGCTTTTCCCCATCTACATTGGCTTAAGTCAACTTAATAAGCATTCAGTTGACCTGAAGAGGTGATGTTATTCAGTCGACTTAAGGAGGTGCTTAAGTCAACTTAATAAAAGCCCAGTGTTGCCTGCAGGGTCTGTAGGTTGACTTAACCTTCCTTAAGTTGATTTAAGGCTCCAGTGCAGACGTACCCTAGGAGAGTAATAAGGAGTTCTATTTGGCTGAAAGAGAAGTTAGTTCAGATGGACTGGAGCTCTCGTTGCTCCTGTTACTAAAGTCAAATTCTGTTTCCTAAGAAGATAAACAAAAAAGACCCACAGAAAAAAAGTAGCAAAGATAGTATATGCATTTCCTGCCTCTGATGTAGGTCACTTGCAACCTCGCTGCTGGAAAAAATAAAGATATAGCACATGATCTTATCAGTTTCTCAGAAACCTGGCAAACCTACATCTCCACCAGGTTTTTTAAGGCATTACATTTAACTATCTTGGCCAGTTAAGACAGACTCTTATCAGGCAGAAGGAAAAAGGAGAGAGTAAATAAATAAATAAATAATGTATAAGAGGAAAATGAGATATGGGGAAGGATGGTGTAGAATGAAAGACACAGTCTCACATTGCAGCTGGTGAGTGGGCTTTAGCTGGAGCTGGTAAAGGCAGCAAGGTTATCTGGCTCCTGCTCTCTGACCTGGTCTGCTCAGGATATTTCTCAGGATTAAGACAGTGGTGGTCCAGGATCCCATGAGATGGTGGAAGCAGCAGCCATGATGGTGAACCTCACTCTAAAACCAATTTTTCTCTCCAAGTCTCTTCCGAAAAAAAGAGTGATGGGTGACTATTTTCTGACACACCGTTTTGATTCACTGATTTCTGACTCCCCTCATCTCGTTTATGACGCATGATCTTAACACAGTCCCTGAGTTATAGCAGTACACCTTTTTGTTCCAACTAATGTGTCTTGCTTTTGCATTTTTCTCATCCGTGCTTGTTATGGATTATTGTAACATCTTATGAACTTATGTTCACTTACAGTTGAGTTCACATTAAGGTAAAAATGTAGGCCCAGTTATCACATCACAATACTGATGCAGTGCCAGGGGGCACAATTGGTTTTATTTTCCTCAGCTTTCAAAAGCTTGGGAAATCTGTTTTACCACATGTATTTTTAAACTACACTTCCTTTTAAAAGCTTACTGTATTTGATATTCATAGGAGAAACAAGATTATCTAAAAGGTAACTACTCAAAGTATTATCTGCTTAGGCAATTGCATCAACTCTCTCATTTCCCTCATCATTGCAATATTCAGACAAACATGCATTATACAGTACCTTCAGTTTCTCAATCACAAAAGGTTTCTTCCATCTGTCCAGTGAATTTTCATTTCTGACATAGTATTCAATCACTTCCTTGAAAAAAAAGACAATAAAAAGTAATAATATAAGGTTTCTTCTACTATCTCTTCTCCAATCTCCACAAACCACAATGAATAATTATTAAATATCTGAAGTGCATCGTTATTGTACAAGAGTGTATGCTGAATAATTAAAAACAAAAAAACCTTAAAAATCTAATTGCAATCTGATTATGTTTCACACATATAAAATGGGCTTGAAGCTCCTCATGAAATTTATCCAGAACAGTACCTCATTTCAGATATAAAAGTGATTCAGTGCTGTTTAAAATGTTTACCTGATGGTGTTGGAAATTCAACATTTTCTGAAAGGTGTATGTAAGCCCCAGTCATGAGCAGTATTTTTTTAAGAGTGTTTGCATATTAAATCAATGACACCATGATGAAATAACCATTGACATATGGTAATACTGTATGTTCAGTGTCCACAAAATTAGCTAATTTTTATATGTCAGTGGTTATTTCATCATGGTGTTGTACATGTGGAAGCCAGTTATCCAATTTTATTATGTGAAAAGTGAAAATGAAGAACACCGCTGTAGATTATGTGTTCAGTCATCTGGAGTGCTAGCATTATATATAGTTGTGTTCTCCACAGTATTCCTAATGCTAACTGCTGCTGTCTATGGAGCATTTTGAAGACTAATTTTCTTTGCATTGATTATATGATATTTCACAGTTAATGCCTTTTATTCAGGAATCTCAAAGCATTCTTCAAACAACTTTTGTATGAGGTAAGTGTTATACTCATTATACAGAAAGTTTAAATGACCCATCTAAAGCCACACAGTGAATCAGACTTAGGGACAGAACTCAGAAATCCAGATCTCCAAAGCCTTGCTATAACAAATGAACAAGCAAACAAACACGCACTTTCTTTAGAGGTTATGTAGAGAACTTTCCATAATGTTTTTAGTATGTTAAACACCCATTCATGACAACAGGTTTTTTTTTTCCTGAAGAGAAACAAAACTAGTCGTGACCAAAAGACAGGTTCTTAACCTTTGAGAAAATCTTTTAGATCCAGGAACTCATTTGGACCAGAGACGTTGAGAATCATTTAGATTAATAGGAAGAAACGTCCTCTCATTTGTCATAATTATGGACGTCATTATCAGATTTTGAGCCTGAATTGTCAGACATATCTCTAGGAACTGCAAACATGTTGAGATATCACAGAACTGCACTTACTGTCAGATATAAAGAGCACTTAACCTTGCACTTGTTAAAAAGGGCTATGGAAAATGTAAACATTCCATCCAGGATGGTAAAATAGCAACTTACCTCCTGGATAACAAAATTATCCTGCAATGCGGTTCTTCCCTTTAGGACATCACCAAAGCTCTAACATTTTTAAAATGGTGTCTTATGGCTCTGCAAGAAGGAACAGGCTGTGGTGCTGAGAACTTACAGTCAAAGGCTGTATTCACACGGCACTTTTGTTTCGAAACAACCTCGTTGTTTCGAAACAAAAAAAACCATGTTCACACGACGCACAGTTGTTTCGAAACAAGGGGAAGCCCTTGTTTCGAAACAACTGTGTTGTTTCGAAACAAGTTAAACCCCATTTGGGGACGAAACAACCTTGTTTCGAAACGCTTGTTTCGAAACAACGCATGTGAACATGTTGTTTCGGAACAATAGGTTCCGAAACAACATTTAAAGGGCTGCCGCCTCAGCACCCTGGCCAGGGAACACTCAGCACCTTGGCCAGGGTGCTGAGGGGTGTCCCCTGGCCAGCAGGCACTGGCGGGGGTCAGCGCTGCCCGGCGCTGCTCCCCGCGGGTGCCTGCAAAGGGGGGCTGCAGGCACCGGCGGGGGTCAGCGCTGCACAGCGCTGAATCCCCCCGGTGCCTGCAGAGCCGGGCTGCAGGCACCGGCGGC
>ML682034.1:1619244-1712034 GCA_007922195.1 Podocnemis expansa
GCCTGCAGCCCCGCTCTGCCAGCCAGGGGACACCCCTCAGCACCCTGGCCAGGGTGCTGAGGGTTCCCTGGCCAGGATGCTGAGGGGGCAGCCCTTCAAATGTTGTTTCGGAACAACTTGTTCCGAAACAACATATTCACACGCATTGTTTCAAAACAAGGTTGTTTCGCCCCCAAATGGGGTTTAACTTGTTTCGAAACAACTGTGTGTCGTGTGAACATGGTTTTTTTTGTTTCGAAACAACCTCATTGTTTCGAAACAAAAATGCTGTGTGAACACAGCCCTAATCAAAAAAGAGTAACTCAGACAGCTACTAATAATAAGTAGCTAACAAGCTACAGCTTTTAAAAGAATAAATACAATTACAACAACCTTTCAGCTTTATGACATTTCAATATTTTTTACATTGTTAATCTAGATTGCCAAACTACACATATTTAGAATAAAACAATAGAACATATTAGGTATCAATGAAAATGTTACCTGGGATATTCCAGCCATTTTAAAATATGAAAGAGCAAGGAAGAAATTCAAGTTGGGGACAGCTGTGCTAATACCCCTGCAGCGACAGTAAATTGAAATCAATTCTTCAAGTGATGGAATGCCTAGGAAGACAATAAAGAATATTTAGCATGTCCAAAAGTTTTCTCTTCCTCTGTTTTTAAATTCTAATGATTTTTTTCACTAGTTATGCTGCTTGTTTATTCTAATAAACAATATTCATTTTACACAACAAAAATGTACTAGTAAGCATCACATCCTGATTCTCAAGCACTAATATAATGTTGTTATAGTTGGGAGCCAAATACAAATGACAACTGTTTAAATTCCAATCAAATATAAACAGAATGCTTTTTTGGGAACAGGAAATAAATATATATAATATTTGTTCTCAGCTTAACATTTTGCTTCAAGATAGCTGTTAGTGCGTCTAAGAAAAGTAGCAATCGACACCCTCTCACCAATAATTCATAACAATGTAAATATATTTGAACATATATTTCATATCTGTAGTCTGCTAGAATGTAATAAATATTTTCTTAATAAACTATGGAAGTTATTTACAAATTTAGTATGATATACTTAATATTGGTGTATCATCTGTTTATAAAGATAAAAACAAAACAGAAATTAAAAAAAAAATCATTTCAACAAATTACAATTACCTGTAGTATCCTGCAGACTCAAGGTACTCTCTTGACTTAAGTGTTTAATTGTGTTAGGCCAGAAATAAAATGCAATCATATAAGCTAAATCTGCTAAAGGATGTCCAGTGGTCGAAAGTTCCCAGTCTAGGACTGCCACAACATGAGCCTAAATAAATAGTAATAAAAAAAATTAAATGCTCAGATGAATATCAAAAGGCAAGCAAGTTCAATTAACCACACATTGGAATCTAGAGAAAATTAATGTTCATGTAAGTGAACATATTAATTGTTACTTATTCTATTAAAATAACATTATATATATTTAGCATCTATATAGCTCTTTTCATGCTTAAATCTCTCCAAAAATACTGTCTAATCTGTCTCTTGAGAGGCCTGTGAAGGAAGTAGGTAAGGAAATTCATAAACCTACTTTACATATGACAAAATAACACATGACCTGTTTGGTAACACGAAGAGGAGTGAGAGATGGAGCCAGGATTAGAACTCACAAATTTCTGATCTTATGTTCAAGCCACAGGTCCCTCTTTGTAATATAATGGTGCACAATGGAGTAAATCCAAGATTTATTCTATCACAATACAGGCAAATAATATTGCTTTGTTAGGATAGTGGGAATACCCTTGAAAACGTGTTCTTTCGCAGGCAGGAACAAGTGCCACCAGACTCCTTTTTTGTTTAGTGTACAAGAGGATATGGAACTTGCACAGAAAAACTGTAGCGGGCTTTTAATAGCCAGAGAAGAGGATTTTAAAAAATAGTATATTTCAAGTGCCATTTGACACACAATTGTATCTAATGCCTGTGTTCTGCCATTGTTACATAATTCTGTTCACCTTATGATCGAAGGCAGTGGTTCCCAACTTTTTCTGTGCTGTGGCATACTTTGATACCTCTAATTATTTGAGGCACACCCCTACATAGTTTACAAATGAACTCATAAATATTCATTAGCCAGTCCAACCGATCCACTCTCTTGAGTTGCTTTTTCATAAAAATTCTGTGGCACACTTGCTCAGGCCTGATGGCACACCTGTGTGCTGTGGCACACTGGTTGGAAAACACTGATCTAGGAGATTACCTTTCACTCCCAATTAAAGTGAGATACAATATTATACAGTATATGGGTGGGGAGGACTAAGGCAGCCCATGATTCAACACATCAATGACATGAAAGAATCTGGTTGCCTGCAAGAGAAAAGAGAATAATTCTCAAAGAAAGACTGATTATGGATTTCCAAGGTTACAATACACCAGTCTTGATTAGTATATCTCCTTACTTTCACATGTTTGGGGGTCTTTCCTCCTTTTTTTAAATGAGACTGCACATCATACATTTAGACCTTTTTGCTCTGTGTTTGTACTGTGGGGTCCTATTTTATGACAAGGGTTCTTAGGCCCAACATTAATACTAAGGCCAGGTCTACACTGGTGGTAAAATCCAGAGGCAGTCAACTGGAGTTATGCAAGCTGTACAGAGCAGTCTATGTAACTACTGTTGACTTGCTAACTCCCTTTCAGCATGGTTTCTTCACTGCATTGCAATGCTGGGAAAAGCATGCCCATCAATGCAGTTCTAGGCCAGCTGGTTGGGAGGTGGTATCAAGTCAATCTCCAGATTAATTTAATAGGGTCTTAACTGACCGCTAAGTCAATCTGGAAAGATTGATCTAGTGGTGGTGAATTTGCTGCCATCAGTGTAGACATGACCTAATAGTAAGTACTTATCCTAAACCACTAACATTAATGGAAGTCTTTCTGTTGATTTCAGTGGGTTTTGGATCAGACACCTGGGCCCCAATCCAACCCCGTGAGAAGGTTACATGTGCTCGAGTATAGCCATTTGCTGGACCCCAATTCTCTGTTAGGCTTTAGGAAAGTAAATTTTGTGGTTCTCTTTTTGAGCTGTATTGTCCAAGAATATTAATGGAGCAGAATTATTTGCACTGGGGGGATGTGAAAATGGGAAGCAGGAAAAGAAAGTGTAATGAATTGGGGCTAGGGAAGTGTATGGGGCAATACATACAGGGAACCTATTCTAAGCAGTCCTTAAATTTATCTCAAGAAAATTGTGCTCTGAAACACAAGTGAATATCTATTATGTAGGGAGGAAGGTAAACAAACAGCACAACAAGAACTGACAAGTTCCAAAGGGGTGGCTGTGTTAGCCTAGTTCAACAAAACAAACAAGGAGTCCTGTGACACTTTTAAAGACTAACAAATTTATTTATCACATGATGAAGTGGGTTTTTCTCCCAAAAAAAGACTGACGAGTATGCGTATATATGTACGTATATATTTGGGGTACCTCTCTTGGATGGAAAATGATGTTATCTATTCTAAAATCTCCATGAACCAGATTTTCTTCATTATCATCAGCTGGCAAGTTGTTCATCAACCAATCCACCAGCTGGTTCATAGCAGGAATGTTTATATGAGCAGATGAATCATACTGTCTTTTCCAAGTAGACACCTGAAAATATTAAAAAAAAAACAAAAAAAAAAAAAACCCTGAGGGAAAAAAATTAATATCAGCTATTTTAAAGCAGAACATTTGACAGCTGAGGGAGATAGCCATTCAAACTTCCTTTGTACTTCTTAGAAAGAAAGATGGTGAAAGAATATCCATCACCACATACCATCCCTCTTCTATAATGGTTTTATTCTTCAATTTTATAATTACAGATATGATTATGTAGGCAAGATGGTTATTAAACATGATGCACAATTTTTTACCAGCAGTAACAGAGACAAAGGCCAGTGTTGAGATTGTCTATTCACCAATAAACTAAATGACACTCATTTCTTTCTTTCTTCTAGGCTGACACGTTTATTTAAAGGACAACAATGCACTGTGCACCAGCGCAGGGAGCAGCTAGTAGTAGATGTGGGAATTAAAACTCTATGGTGAAAAAATGTAACTGGTAGGAATACATTTGATTCTATTATTGCCCCAACACATACAATATGCCATAACGAAGACAAGTCTTAGCTGGATCTAAAGGGTTTTCACTTATACAATTTGTACGTATACATTCCCCTTGTATTTTCTTTAGCTCTTCAGCCCCTTATGTCTGTTTCACCTTTGTTCATCGATCCAGGCCTTCAGAGCTCAGTCACTTCCAACTGCTTACTGATCACAGCCACTAAAAAGGCTTCTGTCTGCATCCTTAACCTCTCTGGTCCCAGCCAAGCTATTCTGATCTCTGATCATTGCTCGCAATGTCTGGATTGTCTTGACGATCCAATAAGGTACAGAAAATAATTCAAGAAGGTTTAATAAATAGCAAAAAATTGCACCTCTCAAACTTTGGCCTTTGTTTCTATCACTAGTGCAAGGCTGAGTACAAATTTTGTTTCATAACTTTGCTATGTGCTACACAAGTAAGCACAACCAAAAACCAAACAGCATGAATCAGCTCTTCAGAAATACTGTTCAGTAAGCTTTGATACATCCACATCTTCAAACCAAAACAAAAAATAAATAATCTTGTACTGATTCCATTTCTGAAGTTCAGGAAACTTCCTCTAAAACCAGCATAGAAGCAGATTCTAATGAGGCTTGACCACTATAGATCTACCACATCTCCACTGATGTTGTTCATGATTTATCCTGGTGTCAGAGATCAGATTCTGACTTCTAGGAATACATGATTAAGAGCCATTCCAGCTTGTGCCAAAAGGGACAAAGTCAGTCCCTATTTCAACTGGCACAGGTCATCCAAATTCATGAAAATTAATCTTGGGATCGCTATCCCTGTTTCTGGATTTTGACAGAATTGTGATATTCTTAGTAGCTTTAAAGGTGTATTAAGCTTTAAAGGTGTATCTGGAAAGGAAAAAGGGTACCAAAAGATAGACCTGATCTTTGTTGTATTTCAACTATCAATCCACTGGCACATGTCCTTCCAAATCTGAAGATATGATAGAAATGAACAGATCCTACAGTCTGATAATAGCACCACAGAATTAGCTAATATATTGTAAACACTTTATTGTATGTATTGCTATTAGACTAATTGTAAGATACCGAACAAAGTCAAAGTCTCGATTAGTTTAAGGATGTTGGTTATTTTTAAAAGACATTATATAAAGTATTGCAACCAAATGAATCAAAATGAAACCTGGAAATTACACAGCGAGTTGTTTTTTAAGACCTTTACCTGCCTCCTACAGTATCCTGGTCCTCTGCCATAGTCTTGGAGACCCAATGAATGTAAACTGAATGAGTGCAACCTGGCCAGGGTTTCCATCACAGCAACATACAAAGCAGATCGCTCTGCTGGACTGACTTCAGGCAGTGTGAGGTCTCGGAATATGCGACCCTAAAGACACCATAAAATAGATATTTGGTTAGATGGAAGGAGAGATGTGGGAAAGGTCATACAGCTCAGCAGCACAGGATATACACGATGCACTAACAGTCACTATGTTGGTGATTTCTTCCTCACCCACTTGTTCCTTGTCCAGGAAGATTTAAGACAAAATCCACCAATCTCACAAGACCTCCCTAAGCAGTGGATTCTGCAACATATATCTTGTATAATCTGAACTAGAATTCTAGAACCAGACACCCCCCAAACTCTGAGGTGTGTGAAAACCAGATCATGTTGCTTGCCTCCATCTCAAATATTCTTAATCAAAATAAGTCAGTGTATAAATTGACAAATGAAATGATAGGATCTAGTGTTATACTTCTTTTTACATTTCAAAAACTGTTAAAAGTAACCCAGTTACTTTTTGGGGGGGGCAGGGCAGAAAAGAGATGGGGGGAGGCAATCATTTTCCTTTGATATGGACCCTGTTATAATCTCTTGTATGAGACCTTGAGAAAAAGAAGAAGGAGGGAGGAAAAGGAAAGACTAGGCAAATTTCTACTCTAAACCCACTCACTTTCCACTGATTTATAGCAGGGCTTGACAAATCTGCCAGATACCTAGGCTATGTCTACATCTGCTTTTTTAGTGTGGACTTTCTAGTCCAAAGTGAAAAAGCCCGAGTTTAGTCCAAAGTAGCCTCGGGCTAGTTCAGACTAAAGTGGCTTTTTAGTTTGAACTAGCTGTGTGTCCTAGTTCAAACTAACTTTTTAGTTCATACTAGTAAGCATGGCTAGTTTGAACTAATGGCTTAGTTAGACCTTTTTTATTTTGAACTAAGCCATTAGTCCGGGTCTACACTGTGTTAGTTCAAACTTTAAGTTTGAACTAAGTGCTCAGTCCGGACCAAACACTCAAACTTATTAGTTTGGACTAAGCTGTGCTTAGTTCAAACTAAGAAATCTCTGAGTTCAAACTAGGCAAAGCCTATTGTAGACCTGGACTAAATTAGTCCAGACAAGTTTGCTTAGTCTAGACTAATTGGCTAGTGTAGACATAGCCCTAGGGGCCAGCCCAAAACCTTGGGTGTCCCTAGATATTTGGCAGAGGAACCCACTTGCACCACAAAGCAGTCACAGACACAATATGGTGCCTAGGATTTGTCAAGGCCTTGTTTATGGTTTAAATAAATGTACACAACCAATGCAGTGACTAGGTTAGTTTTTGCCAATTAACTGAAAAAGTAGAATTTATTTTACCATTACATAACATTGTGTAGTCTATAACCTTGGACTGTATTCATAGAACTAAAAACCTAACCTTTAAATATCTACTGTAGTCAAGAGTAAACGTATGTCCTCAGGAAAAAAATAAACCAGAGAAAACCAGACCTTTAAAAAAGAGGCAAGATGGAGCAACTTCCAACTTTATAGAAGTTACCAAAGCAAATATATTATTGCGGTTTTAAAATCAGAAATATCAAGATGAAGTTTCTCCCAGTAGTTCACTAGAGCATTGATCATTTCTTTCAAAAAGCATGGTGGGTCTAGAACCTTTCAGGGCCTGGGATGAAGAACAATCAGTTAGCCTTAAAGTCCAACCAGATCCCCTAATAAGTCTATGGTTCTCATACCAGTCATCTTGACTCATTTCAGGATGTATTTCTGATAACCAACTTCAGAAGATCAGGTTGAATGGAGACCTGAACACATGACCCTGCTAGAGGGAAACAAGCCTTGAAAAAACAGAACTCAATGAGTGCTATTAGTGATCACTACCCTTTTGGGGTGGGGAAGCAGGAGGAATCAAGCCATCTTTATATAAATGCCTAAAAGGGTTTAGAGGCCTCTTTGAGGTACCCAAGATTGAAACATTTGGTCAACGTTCTTCTTCCAAAATACAAAACTTTAGATACTTTAAAGCAGTTTGCAATGGAAATAAAACCAAAATGAAAACTACAAAAAAACATGTAACATAAGTTGACCAACCTGTACATGTTCCATCACATAAAATTCAGTTCCAATCACAGAAACATCACTGCAATACAGCAGAGGCTCAGGGACTGGAAATCCAGCTGAAAATAATGCTTTCTGCACACGATATTCTCGATCAATCTAAGAAAGATATAGTATGGTAGGCACAGAATAATTATCAAATTCTCCAAACACATTAAATTAATTTTTACATTGTATACAGAATACACAGAATATAGCATTGTGCCCTGCTAAACACCAAGCACTGTGTTATGTATGCAAAACACTGCACCCCATGAACACCTTTTGTGGTACGAACTGTGTAGCATTCATGTTCACCCTTACACGTTGACCCTGACTGTGTACGGTCTAAAGCAAAGTATGTGTGTCACGTAAGGCCGTGGTCGTCAAACTTTTTTCCACAGAATTCAGTTGAAAAAAAAATCATTTATCTGCACGATCCAACAATTACATCTTTGAGTAATGCATTCTAGTCGTTTAGTGGCAGTGACGGGGGTGCTGTGGCTCAGTTCTGGAGGGTCTGCGTCCCCATACTGGGTCCCGACCGTAAGTTTGAAAATCACTGATGTAAGGTGTTTTTGGAACGCTCATGGCATAATGAACATTATTATTATGCTAGTATGTTTCCTGCAACATCATGCACGTGTACAGATGTGACACTCTGCTATGTCATAACCCTAGTTGAAACACAGTGCTGTGGTTTCACACCCTGGAGAGGCATGTATACATGAACAATCTATCTTAAGCACCTAGGCTCAAGAGGGAAGTCTCACACCCCTTGCCAGATGTGGACGATAACCTGACCCCAGGGAGCAACAAGGAAACTGGCTAAAACAAAGAGGCACCTTTGTCTGAGGCTCTCCCCTGGAAACTATCTTCTATGCCACATCACAGACGGAAAACCTACCCACAGGAGGGTGGGAGGAGTTTGGTGTAAATCATCACAGCCTCCCTATGAGGTAAGCTGAATCACAGACTGGAACAGGGACATTAGTTTAGAAGAGGGGTTCCCAACCTTTTCAAGGTCAGGGACCCCTTCACACCCTCCAAAATGTTTGCACCCCTTCCCCGGCTGCAGCTGTTATTTTTTTCTTTTGGCAAGCATATATGCAGCACCGTAGCGGGGGGGGGGGGGGGGATTGCCTTGGCAAAATCCTGCCCCCGCCGTGGAGCGGAAGAATTGTGGCAGGGTCCAGGGGGCACCGCCAGATTTGTGCCCCCACTGCAAAGCAGAAGAGCTGCAGTGGGGGAGGCACCGTGGCAGAGTCCTGCCCCCTTTTGCACAGCTACGGCAGGGGGACCGGGAGCAGAATCGGGCTCCTGCCACAGAGCAGAAGAGCCACAGCAGGGGAAGTGCCCTGGCAAAATCCTGCCCCCACCATGGAGCTGCAGAGCTGCGGCTGGGGGGGGCGGGGAGGGGGAAGCAGAATCGCATTCCTGCCATGAAGCAGCAGCACCCGGGGTGAGGTTCGGCCCCAAGTCACCCCTCCTTTGCCACCAGTTTCTCCAAAACTTTTTCTGGTTAAAATTTTTGTGCAACCTTATGCAACTGAAATTATTGAAAAATATAGAATGAAAAATTAATTCATATCACTAAAGAGTTAAAAAGCTAAATTTGCAAATATAAACTTGAAAAGCACCTTAAAAGTTTTAAAAAAGCAGTTAACTTGCCTCTTATTATTCACTTTCCATAGCAGCCCATTTTACAATTTAAAAAACTTTGTCCTAAATTGTTTCTAACTAGTTCAAATGTGTCCCTTTATTTGTTTTACTTAAATGGTTCCTGTTAGTAATTTTATTCATGGTACACTTTATTTTCCTTCATTTTATTAGTGTTTGCTGTGTATTTTTTTTCCAATTTAACCCCTCTGTAAAGTGCAAAAGCCAAAAAATAAAGTATCTCGTACAGGGCTCACACCCACAACCTGCAGACTCTAAGGAACAAGAGAAACAGTGTCCCCACCCCCAATTCTTCTACAAGCTACTCTCAGCTCCCTATGGGTGCGGCAGACTGAAACTGAGGGACAAAGGTTTGAGCCTTGAGCTGAGTGCTTTTTTTTTTTTTTTTTAATACTCGTTGGTAGTAAAAAAGCTGGACCAAATTACCTATTTTTAGAATGCCTGGAAGACAGAGGACATGAGGGTAGAAAACATCTGCTAATGGTAACCCTATGTCTGGGAGAGGTTTTCCCCTGGAACCCCATCTCTGCCTGAAACGGCAACTCCTCACTGCCCTGCTTCCTCACCCACCCTCCAATCCTTAGCCGCTGGCCTGCCCCTTCTACCCCTCACCGATCCTTGGCTGCATTTCCAGCCTGCCTGGAAAGACCCTGAACTTGGGCCTCTCCTCTCACGTGGCTGATCCTCGGCCACACTGCCTGCCTGTCCCAGCTGGACCCAGGGCCTGCAGCCTCCTCCACCTGATCTCTGGCTGAGTGGCCAGCCTGGCCTGGCCTGGCCCGACCCAGGGGCTCCTCCCCCACCCCCCCCAGCCAATTCTCAGCTGCACCCCAGCCCACTCCAGGCCAGCCCTATCCTGGGCCTCTCCATGTGGCTGATCCTCAGCTGCACTGCTGGTCTGTCCCAGCTGGACCCAGGGCCTGCTGCCTCCTGATCTCCAGCTGTGCTGCCCGCCTGGCCCGACCATGGGGCTTTGCCCCCTGCCTTACAGCCGATTCTCAGCTGCAGCCCCAGCCCACCCCAGGCCAGCCCGACCCTGGGCCTCCCCATGTGCGCTGATAGGCTCCTATGCTGCTGACCTGTCCTGTCCCATGCATGTGCGGGAATCACAGGGGTTTTTTATATGTGCGGCCGCACAGCCACACGCCTTAGAGGGAACATAGGTTCTGACTAGAAATGACATCACCTGATCCCTTGAACTACAGTCCTCACTAATGCAGTGTGACACCAAAGACCACACACATTGATGAGAACATCTTTTTCCTTAGGTAACTTTCCCCTCTCTTCTTATATTGTTATTGGGTTGTGAGTGTGTATATTCGAATAAGAGAGCACAAGAGTTCATTTTGGGTAAGCAGCATTAACTGTTTCCTAACTCAAGTTTTAAGCTATCCTGCTTTAAACTCATAGTTTTGCCCTGAACGGTGAAGAACAACACCAATACCATACTACTCTATAGGAGAAAGTAAGAGCTGTTGACTACTATTGTATCAAAGGTTGGCGAATTAAATCAGAAAAGGAGTGCACAGTAGTCATTAAGCATACAAGAACTTTGGAAGAAGTCCAAATATTGCCTCCTGGGCAGAGAAGTAAACAAGTTTGGTTCTGTGTCTGAAACATCCAGCAAGTTCAGTAGACTACTTTGTCCTGAGCAAGATCCTATAGCTGGGGGCTTAGAGTTAAGCAGGTGGCAGTCTCCTTAAGCTTCTATATTTTTAAAAACTGATCATCTGCTATATTAACCTTATGGCTTGATCACTGAATTATTCTGATAACTTGATTAAGTGGTGACAGTTCATATCTTTCATTTTAGTTGTGAGTGTGACTTGATAACTATACTGTCTAAAGCTTAAAATATTAAGTGTTTATAGTAATTAGTCATTTGTTCCTCATAGTTATTTAACTTTAGCGCTGTTTACATTTTTAGTACTTTTTAAACTATGAAATGCATTTATAGTTTGCCAAGGAATTTGTTACTCACCTTGTGAGCTCCAGGCAAAAGGGGGCCAGGAGGCTTCTTCCTAAGCACAAAGGTCTTAAGCCCCTTCTGCAAGTAAAAGGTTGGATTGGACTGGCCTGCGCTACAGAGGAAAAGACATGAATTACTAAGAAACAAAGTTGCAAACATTTAACAGAAAGAATAACAGCAACTTCAAATCAGAACTGTGCACCTCATTGTTTGTGATGAAGATGATTTCCAGGTACAAAAAGGGAATTCACCTCACGGTTATCCTTTTAAACACACATGCTTACAAATCAGCAGATGACAGTCTAGAAAGTCACTAATTATAGGCTCTATCCCTAGCTCTGGAAACATGTTTCCAGTTTGATTTTGTGTAAGTCACAATTACTTTGTGCCTCTGGTTGCTCTTCTGTAAAAAGGAGGTAAGTCCCATAAAGATGTGGTGAAGACCACATAATGTTTTCACGAAGTCTACCGTCACTTTCTGAAAGTTCCCCATCTTCAAGTATCTGACGAAGTGGGATTTTCTCCCACAAAAGCTCATGCAATAAATAAATCTGTTAGTCTTTAAAAGTGCCACAGGACTCATTTGTTTTGCTGAACTAGACTAACATGGCTACTCCTTTGGAGCATACCAACTTCAAGATATACCTTGTATAAAGATTATTACAACAGTGGGTAGATGTGGCCTAAGGCCTCGTCTACCCCACAGAGTTTGGTTGATGGAAGGCAGCTTACTTCAGTGCAACTAAGGAGAAGTCTACAGTCAATTTTCGCTCCCACAGACATAATTACTTCCCCATGCTGATTTTAAAATTCCACTACCACAAGAGGTGCAGTGTCAACTTTGAAGTTGTTAGGTTGATCCAGTGCAAGGCCAGCTCAACCCATAAGCAAATAAGGCAGTGGCTTGGGGTGCCACTGCCTTAGGGGTACCACGGGCACCACTCCAGGGGTGCGGCGGGTTGGCCCAGAAGCCAGATCCATGCTCCCACCCCTCCCCAAGCCAGCCACTCTGCACCAGGGGGTGGAGTGAGCCAGCCCATGGGACGGACTGCGCTTTCTCGCCCCGCCTCTGGGCTGGCCCTCCTCACCCTTAGGGAGGAACAGCCAGCCCATGGGATGGGCAGGAGAGAGGAGCCCAGACTCTGGGCTAGCCCACTCTGCATGGGGAGGGGTGCAAAAGCAAAAGTTTGCTCAGGGCACCACAGCCCCTTGAGCTGGCCCTGATCTAGTGTCAATGCAGACACTGTGTTGCTTACATCAACTACTGCTGGCTTTCAGAAACCATCCCACAAAGCCCCACACTGGCAGTTCAATGATGCAAATGTGCTTGGTGCAGATGCAATCTACTGACACAAGGACCAAAGCGTAGATGTGCACATGTGCTGTAACTATTACAGCAGCTGTATGATGATGTACGATTTTGTAGTGAAGAAGCCCTGAGATTGTCACAGTTAAACACAAGATCAAACAGATTAGCATAAGCAGTTAATGCATATTTGATCTGTTTGATCTTGTATTTAGCTCTGACACTGAACACCTTTCCCAGATCTGAGCAGGAGCTCTGCAGCATTTTGCAATTCCGAGTTGTGAACCCCCCCCGCACCCCAAGTGATATAAGCTTTATCAGCATAAGCAGGAGTTTGCCCATGTCTCAGCAGCAGGAGAGAGCTTTCCCAACAACATAATAAAACCACCTAAAAAGTGGATGTGCAGAGGGGGGGTTTTCCCCCACACCCTTGAACTACAGATTTCCCAACATAACCAGGAATGCAGACAAGACCTAATATTCTGGAACCAACACTGCTACAGTGTAGACATAGCCTAAGGCCTTGTATACATTGGAGAATTTTGACACAACAACTCAACTTTTTCCATCAAAACAAGCCCACCATACACACTGGAATGCTCATATTGTCATCAAAAATACCCTGCTTGGGCGATAAAAAGAATGCCACTTGCACAAGAGTTCTAGTACCTTTCATGCAAACACTTTTGCACAAGAGCGTATGTATACACAAACTCAATTTTTTGTAGCAGTAAGCAGCCCCTGGAAATGTCACAGAATGCCAACTCTGACCACTCTGGTGTTCTGCTTGCACTCCGCTGGCTTGCCGCAAATAGCCTCTTCCTCTTTAAAGTCCCAGGAATCTTTAATTTTCTGTTTTCACTTCCTATTTGTTCAGCATGGAGAGGTAGTGTCTTGTTCCCAGGAGAGAATGAATGCTCCACCCAGCAAACACTCTCCCCTAAGGGCCACAACAGAGCTGCTAGACCTGATCAGCGTCTGGGGAGGGTTCACTATGCAGGCGCAGCCATGCATCAGAAGAAGGATCTTTGACACTCATGGACATTTTGCTATGACTTCTATTACATTTTTCTCTCTCTTACATCAATTCTAAGTCTACGCCTCTCATCAACCACCAGAAGGAAGGAAGAGAAATAATCCCTACCATTCACAGAATTTTTAAATATCGCATTTGGGTGCATTTTTCCCAACCCAATTCAAAAGATTTAACTTGCTTTTTACTAATATTGTGCTTTAGATCACACCTGTGCTAATTTCTCTGGTCCTTCTTTTTCAGACAATGGAACCGTAGCAAATCCTGTGTACCACAGAATTGTTAAGGGACTGTGCACTGTTTGCCATCTACTTCCAACACACACAGCGTCTGACAAACTGGGATTTTTTCCCATGAAAGCTCATGTGATAAATAAATCTGTTAGTCTTTAAGTGCTGCAGGGCTCCTTGCTTCTTTTGCTGAACTAGACTAACACAGCTGCCCCTCTGGAACATAGCAATAATCAAAAGAGTTCATCAAAGAAATTTGTCTTTAAATCAAATTCTGTGTATTTATATTGAAGTTGTGCCCAGTTGAATAGGCTACTGTTATCGGCTAAACGAACTTTGTACACAGTAACTGTCACACGGATAACAGGCGTTTACCCATTACCGTAATGTGTAATCATGATTTTCCTCCCTGTCTCCAACTCCACACTTAACTCACTGCAGCACAGCACAGCATAGACCTCTGGCTCTGGTCAATACCTGTATTTAACTGGTTTCAAAGGAGTGGCCACGCTAGTCTAGTTCAGCAAAACAAAAAAAGTCTCCTGTGGCTCTTCTAAAGACTAAGACATTTATTTATCGGATTAGCTTTCATGGGAGAAAATCCCACTTTGTCAGACACTTTGTTAATCTTTAAAAGAGCACAAGAGTCTTTCTTTGTTTTGCTGTATTTAACTGATGGACATTGATAAGCACATTTCAGATATCGTCATAAACACTGTTGTAATGAGTGTCTTAAAAATGGGCAAAATACCTAAACCTAGGGGCCATGTTCCAAAGGGGCAGCTGTATTAGTCTAATTTAGTAAAACAATCAACAAGTCCTTTGGCATTTCAAGACTAACAAATTTATTTATTGCATGAGCTTTCGTGGGAGAAAATCCCACTTTGTCAGATGCTCTGAAGAAGAGGGAACTTACCTAGGAGCTTTGGCTACATTATAGGTAATTACCCTTCCCAGCAATTCCTAGGACTGATCCAACTTTTGAAGATTGACCCAGGGGCATTGCTGGCGCTGGGCTTACAGGGCTCAAGCCCCAAGTCCCAGCACCCAAGCCCAGGTCTGTCATTGGGCTGCTTCCGTGGGTTGAGCCCCGAGCCCCAGCGCACCGAGCCCCAGCTCTTTCCTGGGCCAGCAGTGCTTCTGGGTTGACCTGACGTACCACAAACATTCACAGCTCCCAAAGCCATTCTAAAAGATAGCTAGCTTCACGCAGCAGCTGTGTCCTCACAGCCTCATACTGACAGCCACTGAGACACAGAAATTTGTCAATTTTAAAATGGATAGCCGTGTTGGTCTAGTCCAGTGAAAAAACAAGGAGTTGTGTGGCACCTGAAGACTAACAGATTTATTTTTTGCATGAGCTTTTGTGGGAGAAGATCCCACCTCCTCAGATGCCTCGAAGATGGGTGAACTTACAGAAAAGAATGAAACTAAATGCAAGGGGGTGCACCAAGTGCCCCATTTTAGAGGCAGCCTGCCAGTCTACCACTGCCACCCATCACAGGTTTCCAGGGCTAATTTTCCTGCAAAGCATCGCCCAAGCAAGGCTCCCTGGCTCCCCCCATCGCTTCTGGGGCACCACCTGGTGCCGTGACTCCCTGCCCCAGTAGCAACCCACTGCGATAATGGAGCATGAATTCATTTCTGTCCTGGGACTGGGAGAGAAAGAGGGAGAGGCAGCCTAGGAGGGGAGTCTCCCAGCTTGGATGGGGTTATCAGATGTCAGGCAAAAGGAGGACATATCCTCCTTTCTACCTTCAGGTCCTCCGTCCAGCAAGCATTTTAAAAATCCATGATTTCGCCCGGCTTTTTGCTTACAGGGAACACCCTATTTTTAGGGGGAAGCGTTCCAGGGCTCCCTAAAAACAGCAGAATGTGACATTAATACAGGTAGTCCTCACTTAGTGACCGGGTTCCGTTCCTGAAACCTGGTTGATAAACGAATTGGTCACTAAACGAGGAGCAGCCCTTACCGGTATTTCAGGCATAATGTACTTTACTGGTAGTGGGTTTTTCAACCATCGGTAGATAGTTTTAATGTCACCTTTGCATCATTTATAACATTTTTCATATATATTTTAAATGTTTTAAGCTCTAATGTACTGAACTTAGTTTGCATAGTGTACTGTAAATATAGGTAATCTGAGAGAGTTGATGCGAGTTCTCGTACATCGCCATAATACCAACTCATCAGAGAGCCGGTCATAACTCTGAGGGGTCACTAAACGAGTAGGTCACTAAGTGAGGACTAGCTGTACTGCATTTGCTCCAGGTTTCCTCCAATGTCCTCCTCTCCCTGCTTTGGGATCTGGTGACCCTAAGCTGGGGACTGGGTTACCTGTACTGCCTGACAGTCAGCGCTTCAGCCGGCTGCAGAGGAAACCTTGCCAGATGTCGGGACAGGTACAGCTCCAGGGCTCCCTGCTCAAACCTGTGCTGCTCCCTCACCGCCACGGTGCCAGCCTCAGCTGCCATCCTCGCCCTGCCACCCTCGCTGCGCCACCAGCGTACGCGCCCCACTGCTACGCCTCCCCGGAGCGGAGCGGAGCGGAGCGGAGCTGCGCCAGGCGACCCCCTTCCTCGTCCCGCGGACGCTATTGACGCAGCCTGGCTCCGCGTTCCGTGCGGCGTGTGACCAAGGCTGGAATTTCGCGAGTCAGCTGGTGCAGAAGGCGGGGGCGGGGGCTCTCCCCTCCAGCTGTAATGAGAGCAACAGTAGCTCCTGCCTTCTTCACCGGCCAGCTGTGTCTGACAAGCAGTCCCAGGGGCTGCCATCTGTCTTGGCACAGCCAGGATTTTGCCTTTAGCCCATCCATAGAGCTGATCTGGGGGGAAAAGGAGTGAAGTTTTGTGTATAAAACGTTGAAATGGCAGTCTTTTTGTTTGTTTGAATGCAGGTTTTGGGAGAGCGCAACGAAGTCCAGCCAGAGCTAGGGTTAGCAGGTACCAAAGGAGGACAGGGAAGTATGAAAGGAGGACACATGGAGAAAATGCGGTGTTAATGTAATATTCTGCTGTTTTTAAGGGGCCCTGGAACGCTTCCCGGTAAAAGTAGGGCGTTCCAGCATACTTTAACCACTGTAAGGAATAAGCCAGGCAAAATCATGTATTTTAAAATGCCTGCCGGATGGAGGACGGGAAAGTAAAAAGGAGGACATGTCCTCTTTTTGCTTGACATCTGATCATTAGAGCCCTGCAAATCCACGGATATCCACATTATATCCACCTCCGCGGAGACAACACAGGTATCTGCAGACCACTTCTTGTGGATGCAGATCGGATA
This sequence comes from Podocnemis expansa, assembly GCA_007922195.1. Taxonomy (NCBI): domain Eukaryota; kingdom Metazoa; phylum Chordata; order Testudines; family Podocnemididae; genus Podocnemis; species Podocnemis expansa. Next base: position 1,636,222 of record ML682034.1, read on the forward strand.
CGGATCCACATATTTTTATCGGCACAGAGCTAGAGCCCTGCAAATATGCGGATATCCACATTATATCCGCATCCGCAGATACAACACAGATATCCGCAAACCATTTCTTGCGGATGCAGTTTGGATACGGATCCGTGTATTTGTATCTGTGCGGGGCTCTACTGATAACCCTAGCCAGAGCACTACACTGCAGTCACATTGCGACAACCTACTTAAATGCAACGTATAACAGACAGCCACGCAGGGCTGTAAGTAGGCCAGAGTGAGCAGGACAAAGCCCCAGGCACCAAACTGTAGCAGGTGCAGGGGAAGGATCTGTCTTTCCATGGTGACTGAGGAAGGATCCAGCTCCTCACTGCCTCACAGGAGCTGGCTCCATCCACAGCCACCGCAGGGAGCCGGATCCATCCCTGGCACCTTCTAAAATTCAGTGCCAGGGGCTTCCAGCTCCATCTGGGGCTTGCCACCAGCAGCTGCGGACAGATCCAGCTCCCCATGGCCCCAGCAGCGGCAAGGAGTTGGATCCATCCCCAGCCACTGCTGGAAGCCAGCTGGGGACAGATCTGGCTCTCTGCTGCCTACCGGCATCAGCTGGGGCCAGATCTGGCACCCCACTGCCTTTTGGCAGCAGGGGGGGATGGATTGGGCCCCAAGCTAGATCGGGGCCCAGGTCAGAGGGGGGCACTTTTGGGACTGCTTGCGCCAGGTGCCGCTATAGGTAGGTTCAGCCCTGCAGCCACATTTCACTCGCAACTCCGTCACAGCAATTATGTTGTGTGATGTTTAACCTAGAACCATGCCACAGCACTGAGTGAAGAAAACATTGGGAAAGATTAGCTTACAAGTCTGCTGTGTGATGTTTAAATGATAATCATACTGTGATATCACAATCTTGTAAATTCTCCTGATTTTTATGACAATTCTTGAGATTTTTTTCCCTTAAAATTTCAAATCTTGGAGTCAAGCCGTTGCATAAAAATTGTGGCCTCCTCCCCCCCTCCCCCCCCAAGGAGTTTCTAGCCCTTGTGACTGGTCTGAAGGCAGTGAAAATGTGGACCTTAAATTCCTCAGCTACCAGAAGACAAATATAAAGAATCTAAAATGTGTTATTTTGTAAAATCTTATTTTTCACAGGTTCTGATTTTTTGGCATTTGACTCATGATTTTTTGAATGCTTAGGTTTGGTAATGCAGGATATTTTGCATCAAAATATTGCTACAAATGGAACAGTTTATCTCACTTATAGTACCAAGCTGGTGTTCTTCATCAGACACTCCTACATAATGAACAAGGAGTCCTGTGGCACTTTTAAAGACATACGGGTGTGCTGTCAGGCCTGAGCAGGTATCAAGGTATGCCATGGCTGAGAAAAAGTTGGGAACCACTGGACCAACAAATTCCAAAGGGGCAGCCGTGTTAGTCTAGTAAAGCAAAAAAAGCAAGGTGTCCTGTTAGTCTTTAAGTGCTGCAAGACTCCTTGCTTTTTTTGGACTAAAAAATGTATTTATTGCATGAGCTTTTGTGGGAGAAAATCTCACTTCATCAGATGCTTTGAAGATGGGTTCCAAAGGGGCAGCCGTGTTAGTTTAGTTCAGCAAAAAAAACCCCAAACAAACAAACAAAGGGTCCTGTGGCACTTAAAGACTGTTAGTCATTGAAGATGAGGAACTCAAAGCAACAGATGAAGTAGGATTTTCTCCCACAAAAGTTCATGCAATAAATACATTTGTTAGTCTTTAAGTGCCACAAGACTCACTCCTTGTTTGTTTTACTAGACTGATTTGTCCTACATAATGCTTTAGGTATGCCTCCTCCCAGGGGTGATGCTATACCTAAATATTAGGGGGGCGCCCTGGCCCCCACCGGCCGCCAGGGCCCCAATACATTCCCCCCCCCCCAGTGGCTCCCTGAGCCACGACCTCCTCCTGTGCAGAGCAGTGAGTCTCTCTTCCTCTACAGCAATGTCTCTTTAGTAAGTTGCCAAGGGGTCAGCCATGTTAATCTAGTAAAGCAAAAAAAAAGCAAGGAGTCCTGTGCCACTTAAAGACTAACAGATTGATTTATCACATGAGCTTTCGTGGGAGAAAATCCCTCTTCATCAGACATTTTGAAGAGGGGGAACGCATTCTGTAAGTCTTTAAGTGCCACAAGAGTCCTTGCTTTTTTTAGTCTCTTTAGTACTTGCAGGTGGCAAATCGAGGACTGTTACGGCACCAGGGCTATCAAACTGTCATTTCTTAGCTCTGCCTTTATGATTGTTGTTACGCTGGCACACTGCAAACAGCAGCAGGCTAGGCATGCTTCCAACCCATTCCTTCTGGCTGAGATGAATGGATACCAAAGCCGGGAAAGGAGGACAAAGTACAAAAAGGAGGACATTGGAGGAGACATGAAGACCATGTAGTATTAATGTCATATTCTTCTGTTTTTAGGAGGCCCTGGCACGCTTCCCCCTAAAAATAGGGTGTTCCAGCATGCTTGAACCCCTGTAAGTAGAAAGCCAGACGAAATCCTGTATTTTTAAAATGCCTGCCGGATGGAGGAAGTGAAGGTTAAAAAGGGGACATGTCCTCCTTTGGCCTGATAGCTGGTAACCCAACTTCCGGCAGCCCGGCCTCTTTCGTGCCCGGAACTCTCCTCGCGGGCTCGGCCGCAGCGGGGAGGATAGTGCGTGTGGCACGCGGGCGGAAGCGGAAGTGGCTCGCTCCGTTCTGCCCCCGGGCCGGGCGCGCCACGTGGGCGGTCTGGCGCTCGGCAGCCGGCGCTATGGCCTCCTCGGCGGCTCTGGTGGAGCAGCTGCAGCGCCGGGTGCGGGAGCTGGAGGAGGCGCTGGCCAGGGAGCGGGGCGGCGGGCAGGGCCAGCGGGCCCCCATCGAGAAGATGAGCCCGGAGGTGACCGACTCCAACCCCTACAGGTGACTGGCAGGGGGGTGCCACCTGCTTCATCGAGAGTGGAGAGGGAAGCTCCTTATGGTGCGTGAGGTGGGGGAAGGATTGGCACCCCCCTCATACCACTTTAGGAGGGGTTATTTATGAAGCCAGTTCACACACCTGCCCCAGTTTCCTTCACTAAGAAGTGGTGGGTTGTGCCCCCCTCCTCCTGTATCTCGTGGAGTCCTGCAGCACTCTAAAGACTAACAAATTTATTTATCACATGGTAAATCTTTAGTCTTTAAAAGTGCTGCAAGACTGTGTCCAAAGGGATAGGCCGTGTTAGTCTAGTCCAGTAAAAAAAACAACAAGCAGTTGTGTGGCACTTTAAGACTAACAGATTTATTTTTTGCATGAGCTTTCGTGGGAGAAGATCCCACTTCCTCAGATGCTGTGTCCAAAGGGGCAGTCGTGTTAGTCCAGTTCAGCAAAACAACCAAGGAGCCCTGTGGCACTTAAAGACTAACAGATCTATTTATTGTGTGAGCTTTCCTGGAAGAAACAGGACTCCTTGTTTGTTTTGTCGAACTAAACCAGCCATCTCAAACTCAAATCACCATGAGGGCCTCATGAGTAGAGCCCTGCATGGATACAAAAAGGTGGATCCTTATCCGATCTGCATCTGCAAGAAATGGTCTGTGGATATCTGTGTTGCATCCATGGATGTGGGTATAATGCAGATATCTGCGTGTTTGCAGAGCTCTAACTCTGGGAAGATAAAAATATGTGGATCTGTATCTGAGCTGCATCTGCAAGAAGTGGGCCGCAGATAGCCATGTTGTGTCTGTAGATGCAGATGTAGTGTGGATTTCTGCATATTTGCAGGGCTCTACTCATGAGGACTAGTACTTAGCCCGAGGATCACGCCTCTGAAACCTTTTCATACAATGATATTGCAAATATTGGTAACAATATTGTTGTTGCGGGCCCCAGGAAATAACTTTAGGGACCGCATGTGTCCCTTAGGCTGTGTGTTTGAGGCCGCTGAACTAGACTAACACAGCTACTCCTTTGGAACTTATCTGTTCCTCAGCGGTGATTGTAAGGCTCTTTTGTATTTCCTGTTTCTAAGAATTGAGTCGTTTACTGTGTGTTGCTCAGGGAGAAGTAACTCATAAGGAAATAGTATACAGTATTTAGCAGGAAGTGGGAATTGGGACCACTGGGTTTTGTCTTCTCTAATTTACTTTTAAACATTGGGTCACGTCAGGTCTGCTTCTCAGGTGCCGAGGACCTGCAGTGCCTATTAACTTGTGGATTTCTGCACCTCTGAGAATCAGTGCCTACAACATGTCTGTCTCAGTTGTCCTGAAATTATATTATAGTATATAAGCAGGTTAAATAGTCCTGCTTTTGGAAAACTTTAAATAATACTTCGTACTTATACAGGCATACAATAATAATAAAATAGCATAGATATAGTACTTTTTGTAAAGTACTTTAAAAAGTGCTTGTAAGTGCAAACCATTACTCTTTAAAATGTTCCAGCAGTAGGACTATGTTTAATTGTCCCCATTCTAGTTAAACAAACAAGGGGTTGTGGCACTTTTAAAGACTACCAGACTTATTTATCGCACCAGCTTTTGTGGTAGTTGTCGTCCTCACCTGAAAATAGCTCAGTCCCTCCAGATATCTTTTGTAGTTCAATACAGTTGACTGGAGTTAAAAGGTGTACCAGTATTGGTCTCTCTGAAGGCTAATTTATTTTTGTTTTCAGAGGCAGTTGTCAGATGTTTTCAAGGAGATAACTTGGCATTGGGAAACAAGTTGTTGCAGCCATATTAGTTCTCAAAATCTGTTGAAAGTGTTAGCTTCAGGGGAATGCTGTGCAACAAACAAGAGTACATTGATTAGTGTAAGTTATTTATATGGGACTATTCATGCTAATGAAGTATGACTTCTTGCAGCATTGGTGTCTTTGTGCCCTATTGATATGGGCAGGTTCCCATTCTCATTTAGTACATGTCCGCTTAGCAGTCTTTAAGTGTAATGAGCACAGTGGTCTTCAATTTATTCTTCATCTGGCAATCACCTTAGAATCTCAGTCTGCAGAAGAATTAAAGAGTCACTCTACTGAAGCCACCAGGAAATGTTTGTTTTTAGGCTGTTACTTGCAGAATGTGATAGCGATATTAGTGATGGATTGGCTGGATTTCATTCTGAAGTGTGCCCAATATTTCAGATTCCTGAAATGCATAAACTTTGCCAAGAAAACATGGAAAAGAAATTAAATAAATAGGAAATAATATAAACTAAGCTTATTTTTGTTCTTGATTGCAGCTAGCTACAGAGTGGAAAATTTAATTCTGTAATCTGCTTTAGTGACTTTTTTAATACTAGGTTTCAGGGAAGAGATCATAGTATCTGGAGAAAAATATGGCATTTGATGTCATTGTTGGTTTCAGAGCTATTAACTCATTTTCATTCCTTTTGAATCTGTTATGTGGCTTATAAAATAATTTTACTATTTTATTTTAGTCTTAATCTTCCACTCCAGTACACTTTCTAATTGTTTTTTTTACTCTTTTTAAAAATTAGTGTTATCTTAGAGGAATATGATGATAAATCTAAGCAAATTCAAATCCTGAGTCTTTTTAGAGAAGTAGTGTAAATCTAACTATTTTAGAAATAAAATTATAGACTTACGTGTCCCGTCTCTGTAGTCAGAATTTCACAGTAGAACGGGAGTTATCCAAATTTGACGCTAAAATTCCAGACGCTAATTCCATTTTGAGTTTTTCTGGGGCTTTTTCTTTGTCATTCTACTCTTTCAAATTTTTACCAGTGTTCAAATAATTGTATCCTAGTGATTTGGAGAGAGCTATCCTTGACTATGTAGATGTTTATTTTTGTTTTGTTTTTGTTGTAGCCGCCTAATGGCGTTAAAACGAATGGGAATTGTGAAAGATTATGAGGTATGGTTATATTTATTTTAGAAAATTGTTCATCATGAAGGCTAATTTGTATCATGCTAATCTGTACTTTATTTTTCTTGCCACAGAAAATCCGCACCTTTACTGTAGCAGTCGTGGGTGTTGGTGGTGTTGGCAGTGTGACTGCGGAAATGTTAACGAGATGTGGCATTGGTAAGGTAATATACATTTTTTTCACATACCAGTACACAGATGAACTAGTCCTATATATAGTAGGTACTGGAAGGTGGATTTCCTGTTTGAGTCTGTACCCACGTTAAAGTCAGTTGAAGCAAACAAGGGAATGATACTGAAGTAAACAATAAGAGTAATGAGTCTTTTGTGGTTGTATATTCTCTGTTCAGTTAGAATAGCCTTATCTAGAGCTTGGTCTTGTATGGTGCAGACCACCCACTGCTGGGTGTGCCGTACTCTGCTGGATCAGGTTCCTCCTGTACTTCTTTTAGTTTAGCCATAGAAAGTTTTGGAGGAAAAATGTTGTTAATAAAGAGGAGAGATGAATAATGCAGAGAAGGAAGTTTGAGAACTTCTTTTTCTCATAATACAAGAATAAGGGAACATTTGGTTAAATTGAGAGGCATTGAATTTAAAATCAGGTAAGTGTGTTTTTTCACGTAATACACAGTTAACACATGGAGCTCACTGCCACAAGTTATAGAGGCCAAGAGCTTCAGAGCAGTAAAAAATATATGCATGTGGTTAACAAGAACATCAAGAGTTAATATAGTACCATTTTACATTTAGAAGGGGATCTAAACATGAATGGTTTAGAGCAAAAATTGAGCTCTAACTCTTGGGGGTCAGGAAGAAACTTTCCTTCTGAGCAGGATATATCATAATTTATCCTAATGTATAATTTCTTTTGAAGCAGCTGGCAATGGCCTCTGTTTTAGACTGGATCCTTGAGCCTCAGGTCTACTGACCTGATATATTACATGTTCCTTTGTATTATCTAGTCATTTGAAATGAATAATTATTATCTACATGTTAGAGTTACAGCTCAAAACTACAATCAGAAATGTAGGATTGTTGAAAGGACAGTCACCAATGTTAGTGTCTATTGATGTGGGTAAGTTTTGCTGAACAGTGTCCTTATTTTAGATAAATGTGTGCTGTTAACCAACTGATGACTTGTTCAGAACTGTTTGGTGTTCTCAGGTCTTAGTGGCCAGCAATTTAGGGCGAAGTCCTGCAGTCCATACACATCCGTAACGCTTTGCATGTGAGTAGACTCAGTAAAGTGGACGGAACTACTCACGTGTTTATGGGATCAGAGACTATCACAATTTACTAGATATAATACCACCACGAACACACATCCATTGACAATTCCTATATATATTATATTTTTCATTGTAGCTGCTACTGTTTGATTATGACAAGGTGGAGTTGGCGAACATGAACAGGCTCTTCTTCCAACCACATCAAGCTGGACTAAGTAAAGTGCAGGCAGCAGAGCATACTTTGAGGTATATAGATGGTATCAAAATATGTTTAACATGGGAGGCTAATTCAGGCTCAAATATTTCACTCTAAAAAACATACCACAAAAGGAGCATGGAGTCCAAGAGCTGATCTGTACTAGACCTTTTGCTGGTATAATGAAGGGTAGATAGAAGGCATGGTGTGTTGTTTTTGTTGATGACCCTTTTCACACTGGAAATGCAACTGTAAAGATACATTCATACAAAAAAGTGGGTTTTGCCAGTAAAGCTTTTTATTCAGGAAACTGGTGTAAGCTACACTGACAGAAGCACTTTTTTTTTTTTTTTTTTTTTTTGCAGTAATCACTGTGTCTAGGAGAGTTTGCCGGCATAGCTATACTAGCAAACCTTAGGACAGACTGTGCTGACGTGTTTCTAAACAGTCCAGTAGTGCTTGTAATCTGTATGGGAGAGGGAGTTCTTTGATGCTACAACTGAATTCATTATCTTTGATTTTGATTTTCTCTACTAGGAATATTAATCCTGATGTTCAGTTTGAAGTACATAACTACAATATCACAACAGTGGATAACTTTCAACATTTCATGGATAGAATAAGGTAAAATGTTTTGAGGAAAGCATAGATAACCTCTTTTAATGTTTTTTGGTAAATAGAGTCTAAAATTCTCTCTTGGCATCCTACTTTGATTTGAATGTTAGTCCTCCGGCAGAAATACAATCACATTTGATGTAAAATGTAAGTATATAATGGCATTGTTTTGTTTTCTAGTCAAGTAATCCAAATATATCTTGGCAAATAATAGCTTTGTCTGACTTAAAATTAAATTTGTTCCATTTGTATGAGAGTGTATTTTTAGATTTTTTCAGCCCAATTGAAACTTCCATATGTTAACTTCCATGTTGTCATATGATTTTTAAAAAGATAACAAACGGCACAATGCCTGCTTCTGAAGAGTTTGACTCACTTCCATTGAAGATGACAGTGTTATTAATGTCGCATATTAATTCTGAAATGACTACAGATATGTCATGCAAAGAGAATCTATATGGGAAAATCAAAATTCATACTACGCTTCTAAGAGGTGCAAATTACACCCAGTTAAGCACTTCTTTTAGTCTAAAATATCCTCTTATCTAAATTTATGACTGCTTGGATGACCCTATTTCTAGGAACTGCCTTTTTGTTTAATTCTCTGGATGTCCCTGAACATTTTGGATAAAGAGGGTTTTATCGCCCTGAGACTGTTTGTGAGAGTGTTAATAGGATCCCGACTTTTTGTTGGATAAGAGTATAGTTCCCTTCAATCCATGTATGGAAAAGAATGAAATATCTTGACTGTCATTTTGCAAACCATCCTTATATATACTGTGATATTTACTTTAGTAATGGTGGGTTAGAAGAAGGGAAACCTGTTGATCTTGTGCTGAGCTGTGTGGACAACTTTGAAGCTCGTATGGCAATTAACACTGTAAGTACAGCACATGAGGTATGCAGATACACTGGATTTCCTAATGTATTCTTCTGTTGTTATTTACAGAAGTTATATGCGCCATAAAGAAGACAAAACCTTGTTAAGGAGTCTGTTGATAAATGTGAAACTAAGGAAATATGGGGAGGAAATGAGCTGTTTATTCAGTTCCTGGAGCATAAAGAGTAGACATGTAAAAAAGGGTACATGTGATATTAGGTAACGGTTAGTAAAGGAAAAATGTATTTTTAATTGAACATTATTTGTACTGGGATAGTTTGTAAATCATTACTAAGTTTACTAATGACTTTTTTGGTATAACTATGGAGAACTTTACAAGTGTTACAATATTTTAATGTACATTATTAAGGCAGTATACACCTTTTGCTGTACTGTTTTTCTTTGTGGTTGTAACAGATGCACTCTATTTTCCAAAACACCCATTACTGTTGTCATCCATCTGATAGCTTGATCTGCATAGGTATATAAAATGTTAATATGCAAATAATTGTACACAGATAATGAATCCATGCTTGTGTGCATGTGTGTAAAAATAAATAAAATTAAAGGGAGAAAACAGTAAAGAAATTGAACAGAAAATTCTACTAAACCATATTAGACTCTGGGAGTATGACCTGGCAATTTCATCCACAAGAGTTGGAGTCCGGTACCTGTGCAGAGCCCCACTGATTTTAATGAGGATCTAGACAGGTGCAGAAATCGGTCCACTTGGATTCTATATCCATATTTGGCCTTTGAATTTGATTGTTGTTAGAGTTAGTAAAAGAACATACAGAAATTGTTTGTATTCATACCTCTTGATCTGACAGATTTTTATCTTCTGGTTTTAGGAGGTAAAAGTCACAAATTCATCAGTCTAATGCATCATTTCTTTCTAATGACCTTTTGCAATATACTTCTATTTATTATAACTATAATTTATTGTAACGCTTGTGTGTGTCTGTATTTTCAAGGCCTGCAATGAGCTTGGACAAATATGGATGGAATCTGGAGTGAGTGAAAATGCAGTGTCAGGACATGTTCAACTGATCATACCTGGTGAATCCGCTTGTTTTGCGGTATGAAGTTTTTTACTGTGGGGTTCTTTTCTGAAAATGATTCTGTTGGATTGCTAGTTTTTGCTTTTTACAATTGAATGTATTGTGTGATGGTAGCTGGCTTTTCAAGGGTATATAGCCACGACTTGTTTTAATAGAGTAACTCTGGTTATTGCTTCTGAGTATTCTGTGGTTTTTATTAATTTTTTTAATGAGTTTTTTTTCTCTTTCCAGTGTGCTCCCCCACTTGTAGTTGCTGCCAATATTGATGAAAAAACATTAAAACGAGAGGGAGTTTGTGCTGCCAGCCTTCCGACCACTATGGGAGTAGTTGCAGGGATTCTTGTACAAAATGTTCTGAAGTATGTGAATGAACTTTCTAAATCAGCTTATAATGGGTTGGAGTAAAAAATCGAACAGGTTTCTTTCTGATACTTTTAAGAATTCAACAGCTCCAGGACTTTATAAACTTACAAGATGGGTGATCTTTCCAAGTGACAGATGTGGCTGTCATACTCGCTCATGTACAATGGCATTTGCTAAAAAGATTTCATAGAAAGATCTGTGATGTGAGGCTACATCTACACTGCAAAATTAAAAACAAAACCTTGGTTTGGTTTTATCATCATTCATCATTCTCCCCCTTTATCGTTCATAATCCTCCCCCCCCCCCCCCCCACACACACACAGGCCAGTGTAGAGGTATCCTAAGTTACTGGTTTGTTTGTTTTTGGAGCTACTATTTTCCAGAGATTTGTTTTTTCAAATGCTCTTTCACGATCCTTATTTTTCATTCATCTTGGATTACAAAATTTTGAGGAAAGGCAAAGCAGCAGGGTAACTTCCTGTTTCTATTGTACAAAACATGGGAAAAGTGTCAGTCCTGTATAATTTTGGTTCAGTGATGAGAAACAACTATATTTTTACTGTACTGTATAATAATATTTTCACCAATATCACAAATTCCACCTGTTCAAAGAACTAGTATTTCCATGAAAAATTTTGAAAAATTCTACATACATATTTATATTTCCCTTTCCTTATTTTTAACTCTGATGTTTTTATCTCTTAAATTCATATGCTAAAATCCTATTTTAGACAAACTCATTCTCGGGATAATTGTCCAGATGCTTTTAACTGTAGATGAGGAATTAAAATAATCCAGATCTTGTGCAGAAAACCAAGGCTTCAGTTTTTCCCTTCAGCTATGTAATTATAGTCTATTGACTTTAGTATATGTTGTGTGAATTTATGTAAAGATTGACTTTGATCCTCTAGTAATAAATGTCTATTTTTTGTGCTATTTTCAGGACTTCAGTCTGACCTCATTTTGCACCAAATGAATTTTTTTTTTTTTTTTTTTTTTTTTTTTTTTAGTGGAAGGGAGTTAAGCCAATGCTAATTGCTTTTGAGAATTACACCGAGTGAATGGGATTGGACCACAAGCAGGGTGGAGAGGAAGATTGCACCATGTGTCATTCTAAATTTACCTTTTCTTATGTTTACAGTTAAATCTCAACTGTCATTAGCAATCCATCTCTTGTATTTATACCTATGTAAATGTAGGGCTAAATTCTCATGGAGTGTAAGTCAGGATAGCTTGATGAATCTGTTTAATACCATGTGAGGCTCTAATGCATAATCTCTTAAGTGGATGTCGCTAATTAAAATGAAATACTAAATAATTTAGGTTAATGCTATATCATCGTTCGTGAGGGATATGAAATATTTTTTAAAATAACATCTGGAAGAAAAATGTAGACAACTCACTCTGAATCTATATAATACTTTAATTTCATTGCAGTTCTCATTCTGTTTTTTTCAGGTTTTTACTGAATTTTGGTATTGTGAGTTATTATCTTGGTTACAATGCAATGCAAGATTTCTTTCCGACTATGGCCATGAAACCAAATCCACAGTGCAATGACAAAAATTGCAGAAAACAGCAGGAGGCATACAAGGTAAAAATTCACCTTGTATTTTGGAAGGGTCTTACTTAATATATGCTGAAGATCTATGGTTAATGAAGCAGACCACTTAAAACTGACTAATGGTTGGTAAGCCATTTCCCTCTGGTGACACACAACTTTTAAAATTAGATTAAAAGTAAAAGATAAACAAAGACTTACAAACTTATCACTGCAAAAAACTTAATAAAATATTCACTTAGGTCCCAATCGTCCAATCGCTTATAGACATGCTTAATAGTGTGTAAAAATAACATTTAATTGATTTCTATAAGAAATGATGCTTTGCTTTCGAAAGAGTAAAAGTGATTTGAATAGTTGTACTTATTTTTTTAAATTAAAAAAAAATCAGGAGTGTCACTTTTGGTCTTTCCCTGTTTTAGCTGTAAGATTTGTTGAGGACTTAAAGATGATGAATATTGTGGGGTCTCTTAAACTTTTATTTAAATAGTGTGAGTGTTCAAAACCTTATCTTCCCCAAAATGTTCATTAGTCATTGATGGTGAATTGGGGAAAAGAATTTTTCAGGCCATATTTATAGATAGTAAAGGAGCATTTCCTTTTTAAAAAATCCTTTCCAGCTTACCCTTTAAACTTTTTCTGAAGGATCATAAACTATCTCATGGAAGTATTTAGGCTGAAATTACTCTCCTCAATGCTCCTCAAATTTAGGCTTTTCTTTTTCTTTTCTTCCCTGCTCTCCCCCCCCCCCATGTTTCTTCAGAAAAAAGAAGCTGCACAACCAAAACAAGTAGTAGTTGAACAGGAAGAAGAAATAGTGCATGAAGAGAATGACTGGGGTAAGCTATCAACCCAAAATTGAAAGGGCACCATCAGCAAACATGAGGAATTCAACTAATGTTTATTAAATATTATCCGTTACTCAAAAATTTCACTTTTAATAAATCTGACAATGAAACTAAACCAGTTTCATGTTTTGATCTTGTACATTGAACAGGTTTACATTTTTTCTTAGTACTTTAGAAGAATGTTTAAAGTATTTTTACTTTCTTTATTCTTAATATACCCCTTCATTAGATACTTGTATGATCTTTTATACTAAATCTTAATTTTGGGTACAAGTTCAGCTGCATGTCCCTTTTAAACATCTTGTCAATGAATATTCATTATATAACCATGTTTTCATAAAATAAGGTTTTTCTGTATTTATATGTAATATAAAAATTCCCTGTAAGAGCTTTAACAACTGCAAGAATTTGTGCTGAAATTCAGTGCATTTGTCAAATAATTGAAGATGTACACTCTTGAAATGGTTACTCTTTGAATATTGTATCTTTAGTAAAATGAAAATGTAAGCTTACTTTCAAGAAAAAAGTCCTCACAATGAACAACTTAACACTATGAAAGAGAACACCATAGGAGAGCTGAAAGTCTAATCCCTGGAGCCATTTAAAATACATTGTGGAGAAGAATTTCGTACTGACAGATGACCTAAAAGGTCTTTTACTGGATGTACTGTTAAAGTGCTTTTTTTGTATTTTTATAGACTGGTTGCTGCATTTTTTATCTAATAACAACTTTGGTCCTCTGATTACAAAATTGTTATTCAAACAATGAGTTTACTTTTTGATATTAAGGTATTGAGCTGGTATCAGAAGTTTCAGAAGAGGAGCTGAACGCTGCTTCTGGTCTGCTTCCTGACCTTCCAGCGGGAATTACAGTAGCTTATACCATACCAAACCAGGTAATGTTAAGTTTGTCTTTTTATAGATTTAACGTCTATATTATAAGTTTCTATAACACATTAAACTTGTTAGAGGAAAACATTGTAAAGCAATTGTCTGCTCTGTCCTTTAGAATGTAGTAAAAAGCATTCAGTTATTACATAACATGGTGAAAATACATGATTGCTATTAACTTATTACTATTTGTTTATGGTAAAACCCCACCTGTAACAATTCTAGATTCTAAAATAATTACACTCCTGTACATTCAATCCAGGTATATCTTAGTCAGATTATTACTGCTTGAGTCTGTGCAATAAAATTATTTTATGCTTTGGATTTATTAGCTTGACACTAGTTCTAAGAGCAATAGGAATTCATGAATTTGTTTCTCTATTTGTATTAACCATTCTGAAGAATTCCCCAGTTGTTGAGGGAGTCAGCATAATTGGTCACTATTACTTCTATCTAGCCTTAAAAAAAAAAAAAAAAAAAAAGGCAAACTACAATAAAACTCAATTTGAGTCTGAGAAACTTAACTTTGATGCTGATGCCTCAAGACTCATTTTCTTAAATCGTAATCAGAATGGAGTTTACCAGTGGATTTTGGGTCAGACAGAAGACTGTGTCTATTTATAGGTTATGCTGTAATGTTTGGGCTTGATTCTGCAAGCACTCTGTATTCTTAAATCCTTGGATTTTTCAGATCCTGTTAGTTTGCTTTGAAAATAATTCCCCCCCCCCTTTTTTTTTTGCTAATAGGAAGAGAATGTTCTACCTGGGGAAACAGTGGCAGAGTCTGAGGAAAGCCTAGAAGAACTCATGGCAAAGATGAAGAACATGTAGGCTAATCGGATACTGAACTGAATATATGGGAGCTTGTACTAGACCAGAATGAAGAAATATTACAGGAAATTCCAGTCTTAAATCTAGAGCATCCTCTTTAGCAGAATTTTAAAAACTTGAAGAGGGCGTTTCATAACTATCTTGTCTACTTACGTACTGTTTTAAAATATCAAGTTGTGCTACTCAAAGCTTCCATTTCTCCTCATGCTAGGGTCTAAATCTCCAGTGGAAAATTAAAGATAATAGGCAAACTGACCCAAAAAGTAAGCATAGCATGTGACAAGGAATGATGTTCCACATCTTGGGACTCTGGGGCAAGTTAAAGATGATGTAACCTTGCATGGTTGGAGTGGTTCAGGGAATTGATAATGGTGTCTTTAACTTGCATGTTACCACTTCAGATGCATGCCAGATTGGTGGTACTTAAGCATCCAACTGGCTGCTGTTCAATGGACTGCTGTCATCTAAGTTTGTAGCATGGCTAGCTGTGCTGTTCCTGTTTTGTGGGTAAACAGAAGGTTTCAGTGTCTTCAGATGTTATAAATTTTACTAGAAAAATTTTAAAAGGCTGAGTTCTTGTCAGTTTATCACATCCCTAAACAAGTATTTGTGTATACCTTTCTTTGTGTTTGATTGTGGCATGAGTACGTATTTGTAAAGTAACCGTATTTTGATATGAATTATTTGCTAATGACCCAGTTGACCAAAACAGCTGCCTAGCAGATCCTCACTGCAGCTGACAGCCATGCATTTAAATAATAATCCTTATGACTTATCACTTAAAAAAAAAAAAAAAAAAAAACTTAACTGCACAACAAACTTCAGTCTTTTCAAAAAGTCTTAAAGCCACTCTAATTTTAAAATCCATTAGAATTATTTGACTAGGATTCAGCTACTACTTTACATGGCTGACAACTTTATAAAAAGGCAATTATTTTCAATTTTATATAGTTTTTTAAAAAAGCAATGTATGTAAAATTATTGGAGTGATGGAGTTAATGTATACAAAAGTTCTTGACTTCTGAATACAGTTAGCAAAGCAGCATTTACTTACCCTATTCAATATTAGGTGGAGGAGTCAAAGACCTAATTGCAAAAGATTACATACCATGTTTAAAATTAGTTTAAAAAATAAACAAGGAGCATTGTGGTAGATAAGTTTACCTTCACAATTAAAGAATACTGTATTTTATAAGTTTGCAACTCAGTAAGCAAAAATGTACAGCATTGAAGTGCAACTTTGTTCATTTATTTTGTAAGCTACAGCATACCATCAGGTGTTAAATTTTTATCAGTGAATCTCAATGAGCTCTTGCCATGGGTCTGTACTATGAAGTCTCTGCTGATAAAGTAGAAGACACCATCCTTTTTGATGGGGTCTTCTATTATCTTATATAGAATTTGTGTATCATATACAAATGTTTCCATTTTATGTACAAACAGCACTTGGGGGACATGCTCTCTATAGAAGGGGAGTCAGCTATTACATCTGTTTCAGACACCATTACAAAGAAGTTAAATGTTCATCTGTCTTATCAGAAGGTTATAATTGTCTAGATAAAAACAGCTTTTCCGATACTGCAAAGACTGCATGTTTGCCATTCTTACAAGTTTCTTCTTTAATTAGGTTTTAGTGCTTAATGTCAGTTTTAATTTTGTACAGTTTTCTTAGCAGCACATTTCTATTCAGAAGTACTGTACAGGGGGTTTGTGGTAAGATAGGTGTCATTGCTTACTGTAAAAGGGAAACATTGGGAGAAGATAGCATCCCATTGAGATAAACAGCCTCTGCATGTTAAGACTATCTGAATAAGTAGATTAGGTCATGAATGAAGTTGCCTTAGTGATCTGCCACTTTGAACTTAAGTATGACAATGAGCATGTAATTTTCAAATAAGTGAATTTATTAAATTCAGTTGTTTGGAAACAAGAACAGACTTAATTGATCATTTGTGGCAAACTGGGAGAGACACTAACTTGTAAGTTTAATAAAAATCAGTTTCTTGCTCTTCACTGATGGCAAAATATTGTACATCATTTTCTCCTTATTAATACAAGCCTGCTTGTAAACTGGAGTTTTAATGAACAGTTTTTCTTTACTGACAGCTATATACCAGTTCCCAATTAAATTGGAAAAGAATATTCTAACAAACATAAGTAGATAAGATACTAATTAAAAAGCTTTAGCTAGAGATGACACATTCTTCCATCTACACTATTGGTTCATGCATGGCAAGCTGGGATGTAAATCTATAGTGCATTAATAGGCAGGGCACTAAGCAGCCATCTGGACCTTGCTGTCAAGCACTAAAAGTTCTAGAATGTACTTCCCTCTGTTTGAAATCAGAGTTTAAATCAAAGCACACTACAGAAATTTTAGTAAAACAAGGACTATAAAACTGATGTGGCACTTTTAAAGATTAGCAAATTTATTTACTGTGCAAGTGCCACCAGCCCCCATGTTTGTTTTGCTGCACTAGATTAACCTGACTACTGCTTTGGAAATTTTAGCATGTCGCCAGGGCCATTGAGTGTGCAGAAGCCTGGTTTGTTGTGCATGATCTGACTTTATGGACAAGCCCTCAGTCAACAGTCATTATCTAGAAACTCAAAAGGATGTGTTACTAAGAACCTAGCTTGCATAAAGCCAAAACACAAGCAAATGCAGTTTGGGCTATTTTCTTTTTGGTGTAAACACAATATATACTTTTCAAAACTACTGTGTCCCTGAATAACAAATTGATCCTAAAAAGATGGAAAGATACAATAACAAAATGTAGAAACAATCTGATTTGAACCAGTAGATGTTTCATTGACTCTACCTGCAACTGACAGGCACTCTTCTTAGAAGAGGTATAAAGAAAACAGCAGATGTTTTTTCTGGTTTTACAGCTACAGGCTGAACAAGTAACTGATCAAATACACCTTTCATTAAATGCCTCTGTTTAACACAGAAGTAACTTCACCACATGATCCATACAAAAGTTAGTATGAACACATGTAAACACATAAAATGTGTTTATTTTTAGTATTCATGACCATTGCTGTCCAAACATTTTTAATGGAAGTATGCTCAGATTTTAAAAAAATACTGTACAGTGAAAGTATTCATTACTAGCATTTTTGTATCAGTTTGCATCACTTTTGACCATGATCTAGGAAGACAGTTGGAGACAATGCACTTCTTAAACTGAAAGTGTCTCCACTTGATGAAGTTCGGGAAGCTGCTTTTCCTCCTGTCAGCAAAGTTTCTGCTTCTTTTATTTCCATGGCTCTCTTGTACAGCTCAGCAGCCTTCTCAAAATCTCCTCCTTCATAGCTTTGGGAGAGAAGTAAACCATAGTTAAATCAAAGCTGCCCCAACAACTCACTGCTTGTACTGAAATTTGCAAAAATAACATACAATTAAACAGCAAAAAACTTTGTTAGTAAAGAGTAAAGGTTCCCTCATGTTAGCTGGAAATACAGAGGTACAGGAAACCACATTAATTGGCCAATGGGAGCTGGTGCCAGCCACTGGGAATTAATCAGCATGCATTCACTACATAACTTATGGCATGGTGAAGAAATAAGTTGAACAGCTTGCAAGAACTGGCATTGTGCTATGATAAGATCTGGATCCAAGTCCTGCCATGCTGTCAAAGGAAAGAGGTGCAAAAACATTAAACATACAAGAAGTCCTGTGGCACTTTTAAAGACTAACATTTATTTTCTGCATGAGCTCTCCTGGGCAAAGTCCCACTTCGTTAAATGCCAGAGTGGAGGAAACTTACAGTCTGGCAGGGAAAGATAAATCCTGTGATTACATTTCACTGCATCAAGTCAGATTACTTCAGCAAATCAAATAAGTTGTATAGTTTCAAACACAACATGCTAGAAAGTGGTGAGGCTGAGAGAGGTGAGAATCATTGCTAGTAATGAAAAACAAAGGAGGAGACTTGTGGGACTTTTAAAGTCTAATACTGGTAGTGAGAAGCAATGTTCCCTCTAACTACTCATAGACTGTATGCACAAACAATTCCTTTGTGTGCACAAAAACATTTCTTTGTGAGCACCAATATTAGCACTATTGAATTTTTTTGTGTGCACTTTATTTTGTTGTGTGCACAAGTTTCATGACCTCTGTGCACACACACAGCTTAGAGGGAACAGTGGTGGGAAGGCCAATTCATGTCTCTACTAGGACCCAAAAAAACAATAGGAAATCACTCTAATCTCCCAGGCCATTCAGTAATGGACTTACCTGCATGTATCTTCAAACACATTTACTTTAGATGTAGGCTTCAAGTGTTAGAATTCATATGCAAGTCTGATATCAATTTGGGTCTGATAAAGACTTTTTTTAATGAAGCTATTCCCTATATTACAGAGGGGAAAGAAAAATCTGCCCTTACCTCAGCACAGCTAAGTTTTTTAGTGTTTCTCCCACACGAGGATGCATATGACCAAAGCTGTCTTCATAAATCTTTAATGCACGTTCATATAGCGGTAAGGCTTCAATTTGTTTTTTCTTTTTTGGTGGGAGAAGGAAGACAAGATGAAAACCATTTGTGTAAATAGGTACTACAGATACTATGCATCTTAAACTGGAGTTTCTTTGCTATACCAAAACAGTATTTTTTGTTTTGTTTTTAAAAACTGCTGTTTACAAAAGACTGAGGCTGAAACTTACATAGCAACCTAAAAGATTTGGATGCCCAGTTTCTATTAATTTTGATAGCTGGGGTCAAAGTTCCTTAAGTGGCTTTGAAAAAATCTGAAATGAATAGGTTATAAATCAAACACATTCTTGGGTTTTAGCTAATTGAAAGCTAGGTTTACAGATCCCAAACAACATGGCAGAAAAATGATATTTTTAAGTGTTTATTGTTATTGATACTAAGGAAACAGGTAAATGCAAGGATCTTGGTAAATGTTTATCTTTGCCCTAATGTTGGGTATACAGTGAAAAACAAAAGTCTACAACTGTAGCCTTATCAAATTTTAAAAACCTAGGCATGTTCACAGTTGTTCACTGGGCACAAAGAAGTGCCAGAATTTCAGTAGGTAAGGCTTCCTCTCAGTCAATAGTAGACCAATGTTTTAGATGTAGTTGTAAACTAGACTCCTTGGTTTTATATGATTACTAAAAATCCCATACTGTTTTATTAAAGATTAAAAGGGTTAAACATAACCTTAGGCCCCTGACTAAATTCTAATCAGTGCAATCACATTTCTCCTACAAAAAGTTTTCCCCACTAAATATGTTCTCTCTTTGTAAAAATGCACGAGACGCTGAATTCCCCGAGTGTTTATTTAAATACAATTACATTTTATTTATAAAATTGCTGAAATACATATGACGCGCAAGAGAGGAAAAACCTACCATCTGACAATAAAGAACAGCCAGGTTTACTAAGGCAGTAGCTACGCTAGGGTGCTTTGGACCAAATGATTTTTGTCGAATTTCAACAGCCAGCTCGTACAGAGGCACAGCCTTGTCAAGCTTCCCCTAGAAAACAAACCAGTGTTAAAATCAGCCATCTGGTTATAACTAGTTTAGCTGCAAATATAACTTTTTGTGACTAAAGACCTTAGAAAAGTTGTAATTGCTTTCAGGACAAGAATAATCACACACATTGTAGGATTGGACACCATGAGTATCTGCCAAAAATCATTCCTGTTTATCTGTTAATTAGTAATAATCCAACTGCTTTCAACACCCATTTAAATCCTTCCAGATACTACCTCTACCTCTGAGTATTTCTTAGGCTTTTTCTTGTTAACAAGGCAATTCTTCTCACTGTCATTTAAGTCAGGAGGGTTTGGGGGTTTTTTTTAGATTTGTTTCATTCCTGTCCATCAAAAATTTACTCCATCTACAGTTGTATTCTCCACCACTACTACAAATAGCAGAGGTGTGAGCAGTGGGAAGATTTTCAGCAACTAGTTCTAAAAGACCATTATTTTACAGGGCAGATGGGAAGGTAAACTAAGACAACTTTCAAAAAGAGGCATTTTCCATGTTTTAATTTTTCCTGCAAATTTTATTCCACACCCAATTTGCATCTCATTCCTTCTTTACATCTGATTCACTGGCTGTACTGAGTTAGAAGTCTAATTTTATTTTTTTTTAAACTTGGGGTGCATAGTAAGGACTATTGCTGGAATACAGATGTTTGATATTTAGCATGAAATGGAAATTTAGGAACACATCTGAGATAATCTTGGACTTATTTCTGCAGTTTTCTTCCAATTTCTTCAAAGCATCAACCACTATCTATGATTTTATATTGAGATAACTATGAATAAAGTCTACAACTGTCTACGGTCAAATATCTAACTATTCATATCCCTCCACTTCAGTTTCTTCCCTTCCACTAATTCTAGTGGCTTTCAATGGTGTTCATCCAAAGGATCACTCAATACAAGCATAGTAGTGCTCTCTGGTTGTGTCAGCTATCACAGTCTAAAATGGGAAAAGTTCACGTGATCCCAGCCCACTTCATAATGCTACCGGAAGCATCAACAGCAACAGACGTGTGCAGGAACACAGGAACAGTTTAGTTAAGAAATAAGTTTACAGGATTCTTCTAAATCAGAAGAATGGCAAAATGCAAGAGCATAGGAAAAAAAACCACACACACCATCACCCTACACTGGATCTGAACTCTTAGCTTAACAGTTGGAAGCTTTAAGGTTCATGTTCTCCCTAGTTGCACAGCTGAGGACAGATGGCAATATTCCTATGGATAGGATTCCCCTTTATATTGAAGTAGTCAATTGACAGTTAATATTTATCAATTATTTTGAAAATAAACACTATTCCTATTGCCATCATATTCAGCACCAGCATGATTGCTTTTCACTGAGGTAAATGAAGCAGAAATAACACAAGATACCCACACACAGGTATTTCTAAAGGCTATTCTAAAAGTTGCTGCCAGTTCTCTTACAAATTCTCAGGGGACTGACAAGGTTCCTATGTAACAATTATGAGAAATTATTTTCAAGTGCCAAAAATATGGTGTCTGCTTCTGGTTGGACTGAACGAATTCTTGCAAAGAATGCTACATACAGTGTGCAGATATGTATAGGAGCTCTGTGGGACAATGTTTACCTAAAGATAAGGTATGCTTGAATAGTATCTTCAGTGTATGGGGCACCTACAGCCTTCCCTTTAACTTCACTCAGGCAAACTTATTCAGCCAATATATTTACTGCAAAGGGAAAGAAAAAAAAAAAACCCTAGTCAACGGCTTTTAACTATGGGGAAGGGAAGGCTGTAGGTGCCCCATACACTGAAGATACTATTCAAGCATACCTTATCTTTAGGTAAACATTGTCCCACAGAGCTCCTAAGGGTTATAAAAACAGATACAACTTTATATGCTTGTATATATCCTTGGTGCATTTCTGGAAGATGCTGATATCCAAACTCTTTTTGATCACCTGCCTCCTGTGGGATGGCAAGTACAGGACCCTTTTTCATGTGATGTAGATGACAAACACCATACTTACCATCTTTTTGTAGAGTACTGCAAGGTGTTTCACAGTGTAAGCCAGTGAGGGATGATCAGGGGCTAGTGCTGTCCTCCTAATTTCTAAAGCTCTTTCATAGAGCTCCTCAGCTTTATCATAGTGTTTCTTCTCATTGTACAAAGCTGCCAGATTGTTCAAAGACTGAGCGCAATCTGAGTGGTCTGGGCCGAGGACCCTCTCCCTCATTTCTAGGGAGCGCTTCAGAAAAAGTTCTGCTGTCCTACAAACAAATTGACACAGCAATACACCTCAGAAAATTAAATTGGTGCATACCATCAAGGTTACTTTTGTACCTGCAGAAGTACCACTGTCTTTTAATAGAAATTTCAGCCCTCTTTAGTGAAACAAATACAGCAGAGCAACTCATTTAAATAGTCTTAGGCCTGGTCTGCAAACTTGGGTCCACAAAAGCTGCCTTCCTCAACCTAATAATGTGTGCATCTATGCTGCTAGGTCCAGTCTGCCAAACTCACTCACCTGTGTAACACTGACTTAATTACTCTAGAGCTGCTCTGGGTACTGGAGAGGCTCTCAACATAACTTCTGGAGCTCTGAGGGCCCACCAAAGTTAAAGAACATCTCTAAATTGATCCCATGCAGGGCCATAGCCCTGACTCATCACATTCTTTAAACTGGGGATTGCAAAGCAATTCTTGGGAGACAACTTTATGGGTGTCTTTTGCATTTCCTATTTTGAGGGTATCCTCCCTGTTGGCCAGTTATGTTGCTTTGGTGCCTCTTTATGATGCTCTGGCCCTTTCAAATATCATAAAGGCAACAAGACAGGTTCAGGATCTCACCTATTTTGTAAACATATACCTCATTTATTACTTTACTTGTAAGACTGGCATTTTGAATGCTATTTAACAAAATAAAAATAAAAAAAACAAACAAACAAACAAAAAAAACCCCACAACACCCACCCACCCTGCTGTTGGAATGAGAACTTTATAAAGCAGGCTGATGTAACAGAGAACCATGATTGAGAGGACATAAAAATACCTCATATATTTACAAATAGCAATGGTTACATTTACTGTAGGATCTGTAGTATTTAAGTTCTAAAACAGGAAATGCAGTGATGTGACACACTGTACAGCATCCATATGCTTGTGACACACTGTACAGCAGATTTCAGTTACTAGGAGCAAGTGTTCTCATAACAGAAAACTGTAGAAGAAAATGGGGATTATACTGCATTTAGTATTTGAGAGGTTTCAGACTTGTCACTGGGAATTTTTCATGTGGTTCCATCCATTGCACCTCCTTAGATGTAAGGCAGTGAGAGAAGGATACTATGACAACACCACAAACATTACTTACTCAAGATTATTCTGCAGATAATAAAGAACTCCAAGCTCATTGAGGGTTCGAGCATTATCTGGTGTATCTTTGCCTAACGTGAGCTCTTCCAGCTGCAAAGCTCGTTGACGAAGAAGAGCAAATCCAAACTAAAGCAAAAGCACAAGGTATTTAAAGTCCATCACCATTACTTCAAAAGTTTAACATCTACAATTGAAATTCACTCCTGTGCAGGAGGACAGAACAAGGCCTTTGCACCAAATACATCCTGTTAAAGCCCTATTTTGAGAATTAAGGGTTGCATTTGCCTTTCATCAATCCTCTCCATGGGGGTGAATTACACCCAGTAGGCCTTCAAGAAATCTGCTATTCTCTGGTTTTGCCCTGCCTTTGCAATGTGTTCTAGTCTTCTTAAATTTTTCAGTCCAAACAAACAAACAAACCAATCTGATTAAATTAATTGCTTAGATCTTAAAAACTCAAAATAGAATTCAAGCCAATGTTATATAAAACCATTATAAAAGATATTTATTATTGAAGGATTTTGTAAAGCTTTATAGGAAGGTTTGGTATTGTAAGTTGTCATAAATGATGTGGAGTAAAAGTAGAAAGTGTGGCCTGATATTTCACAGGCTGCTTTTATAACACTTCAAGCCCATACTAATAGTTTTAATAAAAAATGTTTGTGTCACTGAAGTCATTACGAAAGCTGGTGAAGTAAAATCCCTACAACTAAAATGTATTTTTCTTTAAACAATCGTGGTGGGAAGAATGACATTTTTGCTATTTTTCTCTACGTACTGTCAGCTCCGTACTTCCTAACAGAGTTCATGCAATATGGGTGCTTCCCTTCCTATGAGACAGCGACTGAGCCTAGAATTAGAATTCCCCTAGGAGCTTTATGGCAGGAGAAACAGAAGGAACAGGGAGAACACTCTTAAGGCTTCATCCCAAAACCACTACCAAGAATGGTGCTTACTACCACTGTCACCATTGGGATTATCTAGTATCATGCACAGTAGAATTATGTTGGCTGTTCTTCTAAAGCACTTTTTCTAGTGTCATTTCAATCACATGTAGTCTCAGCATAAAATCTGAATCCCTGAAGTCTGGTATTTGAAGGGTTTCTGTGTCTACTTATTTATTCTCCATCTCTCCCCACTATATTCAGTTGAGACTGAATGAGCAGAGACCAGTGTTGCTCCCAAAATGTTTAAGCTGACAAACTTTCAATTACCAAAAAAAATTAAGCAGCAGATTTTGAGAACATGTCCTCAAACACATGCTATCCTTCATTCAGCAAAGCCACAGTTTGCCCCTATTTGGATTAAATTATATATCAAATCTTTACCAAACTGCCTTTCCGCCTTGCTGCTTTTTGTCGCATTTTAAAGGACTTTTTCCTCAGCTGTTCAGCTTGTTCATATCTGAAAAGAGTTATTGAAAATGTCAGAGGAAAAGCACCACATATAACAATAGTATACTACATTTTGGGTTACAGTTTCAAAATACACCTAAGTGACTTATGAGCACAAGTCCCCCTGCAATTCACCTAGGTGCTTTTGAAATGTGCATGTTCTGCTGAAGATGAAAATATGCAAAATACTTATGACTGCATTAGGAGTGCAACAGAGTAGCTAGGTTATTCTAAAAAACAAACAAACAAACAAAGAGTCCTATGGCACTTAAAGACTAACAAAAATAAATTTGTTAGTCTAAGTGCCATAGGACTCCTTGTTTGTTTGTTTTACTGAACTCGACTAACACAGCTACCCCTTTGGATATAGGTTCTTCAGTTATCCATCCCTCTTAGTGGGTGTTGGAACCCTGCACAGAAATGCTGACTAGTTGCGGATGGCATGTCTTAATCCATGTGCATCAATTATTAAGGGTAAATCATTGTGCTTATATGTAAAACGGGGATAACAATATCATTCTACTCCACAGTGATGGTGTTAAAATTAAACAAGTAGGATTTGGATACATTTATTCTTTGGAGAAACAATCAAAGCTCTGCAACCAGACTTGTAAATTCTATCTACACATCTGCATAGGGCTAAGTTTTTGATGGAAGAGTTAAATATCCTTAAGGTTTTTCTTCCCGGTATCACCAGACACCCAGACAGAAGTAGGGAAGTAGGTGCTGCTGCTGTTAATAATACTACATAGCTCCCATCTTTGGGCTGGTAAAGTATTGAGAACTATTTTGGGTGGGTGAAGACTGCACCAATGCAAAGGCATTTTTTAAAAACATTGCTCTGCATTTTTTGAATATTGCACAAATAGGCTTTTTCCGAGATCCCCAAAGGGTCTCATCCTCTTTTCATAGAAACACACAGCTCCTACTAATATTAATAGCAATTCTGCACATGCATCAAAATGAAATTAAATCTATTCAAATGTATTATTGTGGAAACATGTATAGAAAATATAACAGACTCAAAAGACTGGCATATTATGACAAATTCAGGAAATCATCAAAAACTATTAATCTTACTTATTCTGTTTTTGGTATAATGTGGCAAGTGCATCCAGTTCACGAGCAACCCGGGGATGTTCAGCTCCATAAGCATTTTCAGAGATTTCCAGGGCTTGCTTATATAACTGCTCAGCATTTCCAAACTTCTTCCACTGCACATAAACTCCCGCCAGCTGATGGAGGGACTGTGCTACCCTTGGGTGATCTGGATCCAGTGCAGTCTCCCGAATTTCCAGGGAACGCTGCAAAGGAGCAACTGCCTGTAATAAAGAAGTTGAGAAAGTGATCAGAGCAGGCAAGATACTGTACAACAGAAAACATCTCACATTCCACTTGAATTGGGGTTTTTTTGTTCTTAAAATAAGATTCCCTTTGCTACCTAAATGTGCTTACCTGGCTGAGAAGGCCTAGATCCTTCAAGAATCGTCCCAGTGTCTCATAAAGATCAGCCAGACAGATCATACTTTCCTCTCCCTCACAGTTTTTCTCATATTGCTTTAGAGAGTCAAAATACTCTGCTGCCATTGAGCTCTTATCTTTCCCAACCAGCTGCCAATAACTCAATAATTCTGCAAAATGCCCCCTGTTTTAACAAGAAAAAATAAGAAAGAAGTAAAATACAGACCACCAAAAGTCAGAGCTCAGTCAGCTACCCAGCTGGATGGCAGGGTGCAAGGAAAGGGAAATGCCCATGTCAGGAATCTTCCCTCCTGCTGCAAAGTGGCTGCAGAATGGCTCTGTGGAGGCTACTGTAGTCCAACGGTCAGAATGACGTATGCAGCACCCTGCTGGTCTCCCAGCTTTGAAGTAGAAGGACAAAAGGTCTGCCTGACAGTGGATTCACCATCACATGTACTACCATGCACAAAGCACCAAAAAGCAGAGTTCATGCCAGACGGGTAACCTACATGCAGTCTATGTCCACTTGAGCAACCGAACAGCACTGGTTCGTGTGCCTTCGGTGCTTTGCAACCAGCCAGGGTATGGCATCTCACTAGACACCTCCCTATAACTTTATACTTTGCAATTTCTCACCACACTCTCAGTTAGCATCTTTTAGCCAGCATCCAGGCCTTCCTATAGGGTTACATCGTGGTCTAGTTTAATTTCTTCCCATATTGGTGCATTTTGTCATTTCTATCAATTTTTTTGAACAAAAACTTAGAAATACTTTTTATTTCATGCCCTTGACGGAAAACAAACCATTTCAGTATGTTTGTACATACTAAAGCACTGTATACTCTCTTACCTTTTGTAAAGGTTCTGGGATACAAAGAGGTTCAGCAGACACTTGTGTAGCTTTTGCTTGTTGCCTTGCTGTTGAAAAAGCCAAGGAAGTTCATCTGCACTTCTCCAAGTCACCCTGCCTTGACTAACAGAAGAAAACCAGCCAAAATAAAGTCCCTTTCCACTCCTAACATTGAAAATTATAGAGCTTGATCTGGAAAATGATTAGTCAAACAACAGCCAGAACTACATGTACATACCACCAGTTAGCCTTCCTCATATTACCAATACCTGACCCGTGCATGCAATTTCCCATTCTCTTTTGGTGAAAAGGAAGCCCATAACACTAAGATTTCTCAGACATACAGAAATCATGAAACCCAGGACAACACAAAAGCAAAATGGCCCAAAGCTATCCTGAAACAGGTCAGCACTCCCTGATTTGCTTAGTCATGTTTTCATGCAAGGAAAATTTTACTTAAAAAAGTTCACACCCTAGACTCTGTGCATGGCTTGAATTTGTAGGTTCTGTGTCAAAATGATGCAAAGGAGCTGAGGAAAGTATTACTTCCTCTACATAGACTGCTCTCGTATTTTCAGGCCTATGTTTCCCCTGTGTCCCCCTTCTTCATGTCAGATTAGTATGGCCACTGATCCCCTGACCCCAATACATGTCTTCAATAGCCCAACACGGTTTCAATCCTTGTTAGTGCTGAAGTACAGAGAATTTTGCTCCAAAGCCCACAGTGGATATACTTCAGTTAGAGTATAAAGCAGATATTAATCTTTTTCTAGACTAGAAGTGGTTGCGTCAGTAATAACCTGAACTGAACAGGATAAGATTTAATGTTATGTAATAACAACCTGCTTAGCTGAAGACAGAAAAACTGTAAGACACAGAATAAGAAGTATCCACTATAAAGACTATGATCTCTTGTGTTCTGAGGAGTTCTAAAGTACCTTAGCTGCATAGTGAAGTAGTCTATTAGCTTTCCTCTATAAGTAGAAACAATATTTTGACCTTCTTCCATGTATTCTAGTCTCACTGTTTCCCAAGCCTGAAAAGGAGAGAGGTACAATAATGAATATATGTCTGGTACATAATAACAAAGCATAGGGCTCCATTCAGGACACCAGGATACATATGGGAAACAAGCCTCTTGTGCTGAGGACTTTAAAATCTTTTGCTGCTAAAGGGATTTTTAACCTGAAAGCAAATCAGTAAAAGAGAGAGAGAGGGGAAAAAAAAAAAAAAAGAAGTTATAAGGTGCTACAAAAGCCTGAGGGATTTAAGTGGAGGAAATATATCAAAGTGTGGCAGAAGAAGTTGGGAGAAGAGGAACCCTGATATTCATTCTCCTCAGTAACAGTAATTTAACTGGGTGTTTGTGTTCCCCTTGATCTTTGAAAACACAACTCTTTTTAGATCCATTATCAGCATAAGTCTTGAACAGCCTCCCTGACTTTGCTGGGAAAGGAGAAGATAATGGAGAATAGCTATTACTGTATATTTACTTTTCATGAAACTAATAAGGTTATACACTGATGGCATCCAACTATAAACAAAGTACCCTACACCAGCAATTCCCAACCTTTTCTTTTATGTGGACGACGACATCATCATCATCGAAAGCTTTCATGGACCGCCACTTAAGCAAGCTGTTTCAAACATTTTTAACATAGCATATAGCTGATGGGAGTCAAACTTACATATCAAAGGAATATTAAAAATGCAGGTATTACACCAGGACACTTGTGAAGCAAATGACATTATGAATAATAATGTAACATCAAATATGAATACATAAGAGGTACATGGGATTATATTATTAATTTATCTCCCCCCCCACTCTCTACCATATATCCCCTGCAGTAACCCTT
Source organism: Podocnemis expansa (assembly GCA_007922195.1). Classification (NCBI taxonomy): domain Eukaryota; kingdom Metazoa; phylum Chordata; order Testudines; family Podocnemididae; genus Podocnemis; species Podocnemis expansa. Next base: position 1,664,966 of record ML682034.1, read on the forward strand.
GTGGACCACCAGTGGACCCTGCAACACAGGTTGGGAAGCACTGCTCTAGGTTAAAGCTCTTTGCTTTATGACAGGCTTAAAAATTATCATTTTCTCTTCCCCCTCAATTCTGGCTTGATTTTTAATAGACAATGTTTTCTAGGACTGCTAGAGTTACCAATGAAAAAAGCAATTTCTGAATGCTGAAATTCCAGGCTTTCAAGATGGTGACCAATATTGATCATCCTGCTAACAGTTCACAAGATAACAATTCTGATCAGGTATCAGTGGCCGAAGGGGGACGGAAGAAGAGAGAACACAAGCATGTAATCAAAATTATGTAATTTAAACGCTGATACAATATTTAGCTGATCACCAAGGCTGGAAGTTCATGTTCCACATAACTGGCAAATTAGGATCTCCTGCTTTATGTATTGTACAGGATTTCTTTCTAGTCTTGTTAATTCTCTTTAGACCTTAAAAATGGTCACATTCTTTCGACCAGCACGTTTTTTAGCACTACTCCTGGACTTTATAAGGGACTGGTCCTGAACTTTGGAGCAATGAATTTCTGATTCCAAGGAGGGAAAAAACACCAAACACCTAGCTTGGTTTTGCAACCATTCAGACAGTTAATGCAGTCTCCTGCCTCTCCCACCAAAGACTGTAGACTAAGTCACCGACAATTGCATACAAAATTAAACAAGTGTACATAGTATGTATGTTTGTCTATGGGAGGACAGCAGGACATGCTGATTTGATTCCGCTTGGAAACCTGAAGAAAATGGGATTCAAAGTTACTCCTGGAATTATACCAATATAATTAAAAGCAGAGTTTGGCCAAGTATTTCAAATTTAGTGGAGTATTATTTGCATCCATCTTAATGTATGGAATCTTACCTGGAGGTGCTGAAACTTAAGCAAACCACAGCCATATGTCAGCATGCACATCTTGTGCAGACTGTAAACAAGGGAGGCTAGTACAGCGCAGGATAGTTCAGGATAAATTTCCATCAGTTCTGATTCACTCACTCCATTGTGGCTAACGCTGATGAGACAGAGAACCTGTGTAGTGAACAAATTAACACATAAATGCATTTAACAACTGCTCATAGTAACTCAGTTATACTGAATCCCAAGACCATTACTGAATACCAGGTTTTAAAACACAATACAGGCTTTTTGGACAGATTTAGTACACTGTTCAGTCATCGGAGTTGGGATAGAAAACAGATTTCACAAATTAGTTTCAACCTGAGGATCAAGTTATGTATGTACAGTTCAGGAAAAATTATGCTGAATTACACTAGTGTCAATTTGGAGAAAATTTCAATGGCTTCAGTGGAATTACTCAAGATTTATATTAGACTAAATATAAGCAGTATTGCACCCAATATGGCTTATAAGACAATGACTAAAAAAACAAACAAACAAAAAAAACCCTCCAAAAATACTCAAAACCATGTCTCTAGTGAACACTGTGACTGAAGTATTTTACAAATATTTATGTGGTCTTCTATTTAATATAGTAACCATGTAAGGAATAGGGAGTATTTACTGATAGGGTAAATTATTCATCTTTGTGGTCCACATCAGTAAGATTATTATACAAAACTGTCAATTTTCGTTTTACTGGGGCAAATTAAATACATGTTACCCTTCAAAGTGTGTTCTGTTTAAGCAATAAGGGAACACCAAAGACTGTAAGTTGCTTGCTGTCATATGAACTATGTATACCAAAATTGCCTGAAAATACAATTATAAGTATTACTGCATTTACTTTCTGGGACAAATGCAACTTCAGTGAGGATGAATCTGGCTATTAACATTTTTTCCTTCTTAGAATAACCCAGACATTAGATATCGGCTCTTGAATGTTTATGGATCAATATCTTAACAGACGAAGCACATGATGGAGTTCTAGTTAGTGTCTCCTGCAGATCACCAAATCATACTAGAGAATAGGATGATTGGCTCTTTAGGCACCTATGTATAATGCAAAGGAAAATAAGCTGTGTTATTTTGATGACTTCAAGTTGAGTAAGATATGATGGAAGGCTCATGCTGCCGGTTCTAAAATGCCCTCAGAACATCTAAAAATTATAGATGGTCTTTCGTAATTCTAGAAGGGTTGCATCCAACACAGGGGAATTTTATATTAGACCTTTTCTTGACAGATAAAGTACTGATCACAGAACTAAATATTTTGATTGCCTTGATGCAAGTGATCACAGCTTGATCGTATAGGTTAAATGTAGAAGAGGACATAGTCCAAATCAGTGTTATATATACTTGGCACTTTAAAAGAGGCCAGTTCCACAAAATTGAAAACTATTATGAGTCACTCAGTGGGGAGAAAGAATGTGAACAGAAAGATGCAAATGATAATAGAGAACCATTTAAAAACATTTTACCCAAAAAGCCACAGTGGGGGAAAAAGGCTACACTAGTCAAAAACAAACCAACCTGATTTAACAAGGGTGTTAAAACAAATGGAAAAAAGGGAAGCCAATAGTAATGAATATAAATCAGAGACAATGTATTGTAGAAAATTGTTAAGGGAGGCAAAAGGAAAAAATTATGAAAAGTGGAAGTAAGAAGGATAGGCACTTTTTCAAACATATTTAGAACAAAAGAAATCCTAACTACGGTACTAGAGAGAAATGATAGAATTCTCAATAATAATGTAGAACAAGCAGAAGTATTAAAACAAATGTTGATGTTTAGAGTTTTGGGAAAAGCCAGATGATGTAGCTCACACATCATATCATAGGATGATGAAATACTTTCCATTCCACAAATAACTTGGGAGAAGATGAGACTAAAGCCAAATATATTTAAATCAACAGGTCCAGAATATCTGAGTTTTAAGAGTTGCTTGAGTAGTGCTTTGGATCATTAGAGCTCATTCTCACTAATTCTGGAAACTGGGAAAGTTCCAGAGGACAGGAAGAAAACTAAACTTGTCACAATATTTTAAAAAGATAAATGGGATGAAAAACTATATGCTGGTCTACCTGATATCTAGCCTGGACAAAGTATTGGAACTGCCGATACGGGATTCAATTAAAGAGCAATTAAAGGAGTGTACTATAATTAAGCTGACTGACACAGGTTTATGAAGAATGGATCTTACCAAACTAACTTGATTTATTTTTCTCATGAAATTAAAAAGTTTGGTTTATAAAGATAATGGTGTTGATAGTATTAATGTAATAGACTTCTATAAGACATTTGACTTGGTACTGCACAACATTTTGATTAAGAAACTAGAATAATATAGAATCTACATGGCATACATTAAATGGATTAAAAACTGCCTGACTGACAGATCTCAAGATGTATTTATAAACGGGGAATCATCTTGGAATGTGTGTTTCTTGTGAGGTCCTGTGGAAACTGGTTCTTGGCCCTGTGCTGTTTAGCACCTTTACCAGTGACCTACTGCAAAAGAAAATAAAATCATCACTGATAAAAGTCTGGATATGATGTATAAATTGGGAGAGTAGTAAATAATGAAAAGTGACCTAGACTCATTGGTAAACTAAGCACAAACAAAGAACATGCCTTTTAATACAGCTAAATGTAAACGTATACATGTAAGAACAAAGAATGTAGGCCATACTTATAGGAGGGGGACTCTATCCTGTGAAGCAGTCACTCTGAAGAAGATTTGGAGATCACTGTGGATAATCTAGCAAACATAGGCTCCCAGTGCACCACCATGGCAAAAGGCTGATGTATGGTTATATAAACAGAAGAAAGAATATCAAATAAGAGCAGCATTTATATGATCTTTGTATGTGGCTCTGGTGTGACAACTGCTGGCATACTTTGTGTAGTTCTGGGGCACACAATTAAAAAAGGATCTTTATAAATTGGAGAGGGCTCAGAGAGATTTTGGTAAATTGGACAGAAGAGCCACAAGCATGACCAAATAATTGGAAAACATGCCATCTAGTGAAAGACTCACTAAACCTATTTAGTTTATAAAAGAGACAGTTAAGGGTGACTTGATCACCGTTTGCAAGTACATACAAGTCTATTATCATAACTTTGATAATACAAAGCTCTTCAATCTAGCTGACCAAAGTAAAAAGATTCAACTTAAACAAATTAAGAAATAATGTGCAAATTTTTAACAGCAAGGGTAAGTGACCATTGGGACACCTTGCCAGGAGTTGGGATTCTCCATCAATGGAAATTTTTAAATCAAGATTGGATGTTTTTCTAAAAGATATGCTCCAGTTCAAACAGGAAATAATTCAAGTAAGTCCCATGGCCTTTATTATGCAGTAGGTCAAACTAAATAATCACAGTGGTCTTTCTGGCTTTGTAATCTAAGAACCTATGAATTATAGATTTGAATCAACCAAAAGCCTTCCAATACTTTCTTTGTAATTAATTTATGTAAATAAACATCTGCAGAAAAGTTGAACATGTTTCTTCAAAAGTTTCCATTATACCATGTACTTACCTCTCTCATAAGGTGTTTGTCTTTCTCATTTACCATGGACTCCTGAACTGATAGCAAAACAAGTCTGTACAGTGACACTGTATCTTGACACTGGAAACACTGTTGAAGAATTTCATCAATATTTCCTCTACTTCCAGCACTGAACAAATGGACAAGAGAGACCTTTTTCATATGTTAAAACTTGACATGAGAAGACAAAGCTGAGCTATTAAAAATTTCCATGTTGTGAGGTGTTCAGTGCCCTCAACTCCTATTGGCTTCAGAAGGCGCACATCACCTTTCAGAATTAGAACCCATGGAGCTTATCACCTGAACACATCCATCGGCATAATCCATAATAGCCTCCATTTTGTTATAAATAAAGAAGCAACATAGGATAATTTTATCAGGCAATGGAATGGGAATAAGAACATCATACCACAAAGAGGCAGAAATGTAAAAATGGGATGCTATTTAATATATTTATAAAGGTTATCATTCCACTACCAACTAAAAATAAAATATTTAAATAATAAAAATCAAGCAGCAACTGTAAGCCACCAATAACAACCATCCTCCCACAGAAACATCTGTGAAGTGAGATTGCTGGTCTTTTACAAAAAGATGTGTGCTAGATCAGCCACAAATTTCTGTGCTCAGTAATATTTTTTTTTTTTTTTGACACAGCAGGGAGGGTGAATCCTCTGCACTTGCAGGAATTACTGGGTGAAATCTTACATCCCGTATTAAGCATGAGGCAAGACCAGAGGAACACAGTGGTTCTCTTCTGGTCTTAAAATCTATGGGCTAATCTACACAGACTTGAAAACTGGACTACATAAGTGCAAACTGTAATGCACACCTAAGTGTTCCGTTCTAACTGTCCCATGTGGACACTGCTAGAAGAAACTGAAAGGTACCTACTTTGTGTTAACACAAACCTCTTTGAAGAGGACTGTGTTAACATCCACTAAAAGGTACCTTTTGTTCATGTTAGTAGAAGCATTCTCACAAGGTAGTTACAGTACTTTGGCACACTCTGAAGTTACATCTCCATAGTCCATACTTCGCTGCAGTGCAGACATAGCCTAAGATGGAAAGCATCAGGCACATCAGCAAACCCAATAGCCCTCTGGCAATGCACCCCTCGAAATAAAGGAATACTTTCCTATTAATATTTTAAAAGAGAACAAAGGGATTGCTGGCTACAACAAGAGCAGAAATGCAAAAGGATGGAAAGAGATTTGGATTTAGTTCCTGGATTCAAAAAGGGAGAATCATATACATATATTCAGGTTCAGTGGGCACCAAAATATTTAGCATGAAAACAGGATAGATCATAAATTCTGCATAGTGATACTTTCTTTTCTTTTTATAAAAAAAATGGAGAAAAAATACCTTTCTATCGTATTCTGCTAAAGTAGAACAAAAAGCAGTTCCGATTCAGTTGTACGTATTCTGACATGCTGATAAAACAATTTGTAATTTCATAATCTACAGATTTGCACAATAATGTCAGGCCATCTCCACTTACCAAGCAATCATTTTGCCCAAGAGAGAGACATACAAAGCATTGCAAGTTGTGGCAGAACGGCAATGTTTCTCAAGTTTCTTCTCCTAAGGTGAATGTTAAAAGAAACATTAAATACCAGTGCAAAACAAAGCACTCTGAAGAGTTAAGGATTTGATCCTAAAACTCAGTGTGGATGTCTGGCATTTTACAGCATGCAAAAAGCACATCATGACTGGCGTATAAAATGTTGCACATTCTACCATGTAGTGCAACAGATATAAATGGAAACTTCTTTTCAAGTTAAGGATCAAGTAGGGCTAGATCACCTCAGGAGATGACCAGCACTTTGTTAAGATCAGGCACCATAGATAGGATTCAAAACGCCCTCCTTGCATATGTCCAAGCATTTTTATTACAAATACGTATACTAAAACAGGAGGATGTCTGCAGAAAGAAGAGTAAAAGTGCAGTTTCCTTACTAATAATTTATACTATTCCATCTGAATTTGATGCCACCAGCCTGCTGATATAAATATTTACACCAATTCATGTTTTGAAGTAGAATTATGTAAAATAGCTATAGTTCATGAAACAAAACAATTTCCTGGGTAATGAAACATTTATGGAAAGAAAAAAAAAAGAAAAAGCTTTTGTCAACTCGTTTTACCCTTCCACATCTCCACTGAAATTCATACCAGAGAGAAATACTTTAAACAGAATTACAGCTGACATACCTGTTCTTTGGTCAATTTAACATCTGCCCGGCTACATTCTGCACTAATAAGCAATTTCACATCTTTATTATTAAGCGGCTCAAGATGAAGAGTCGGCCACAACCTTTTAGTAAAAGATAATAAAATTACATTCAGATCCATTAAATAGTATGTTAAAGAAAAGAGACCTAACACTTGAAGGAAAAAAAAAATAGAAGCTAACAGTGCAGAAACCTGAAGCTACATTCTTCTTTTTTTTAATATATTTTAATAATACAAAATCATATTTGCATTTTTAACTTTACCCTATTACAGCTGGAGTCAAAGTACTGGAAGTCTGAAAGTGCATATGGATTTGTTTTATATACATTATAATATGTTCAATGGGGGGAAATAAAAAGAGAAAGTTTCCACAGATTTCAGTGGGTACAAATCAGACGCATGTGTGTGTGAGAGTGAGAAACAGAGAATAAATAAATAGTGTGAGTAGAGTCAAACCTAGACTACTTTGACACCTCCCCCAAAGAACAACATACCTCCATGCCTGCGGGCATGTTTCCACATTCACGGATACAATGACCCTTACATTCACTGGCAGCGGATCTATCAGCCATTTCATATGTTTTTCAGCTTGCTTAAAAACAAGTTCAGACTATTAATTCAAAAGTGATTAAAAATAAATGCCACAAATCAGTATTATTTTGCCAACTGTTCAGCCCAGTGGAAACAAATTTCATTGCTCCCCATTCTCATAAAACTGTTCAGGACCATAGTTTTGATAGAGACAAACTCCCCTTTTTATGTGCACCAGCATGCTGACAACTTAACTAAAGCAAGTATCTTACTATCATGTTGACTCTTGCCACCTAATGTTTGGACACGTGACTCAAACTACAAATCAAGTCACAATGAGGGACCACTGTGAGTAAATAATGCAATCAGACACGCCAAAAGGTAACATTCTAGGACATTTCAGAAATACCACATTTTATGGATAAAACTAATGTTTTGTTTTTTTTTAAAATCCATCTAGTAAAATGGCAAATTATTGTCTATATATTTTCTTTGTACCATAGCAATCTTATTATTTTACTGCCTCACTGTCACCACCAACCTGCTGTATCACTCCAAGTCTATTTTTGCATTTATAAAGACATATAGATTGAAAATGTACCTGTATTTGATCTATAGAGTCAATAATTATAATAATGCTCCCTTGGTGACGAACAGAGAGTTTTTCCAGCCAACGAGGAAATTCTTCCAAGAGCTTAGCTGGATCCAGTGTTAAAGGTGACACTAACCAAGAATGTTGCATGAGCTGCAAAATTATATATGTGCATAAAAATATTGCATCTTAAGGAATGCTTAGTATAATTGGCGAGACAGAGATGGTACACAAAGACAAAAATCATTCATTCCTGGGGAGTAAATTCCAAACAAGTCCACAGACAGCTGTTTCTCCTTCATTGCATACAAGGAGCAAGAAATTTAAGAAAAAAAGAACATTTTTTAACATTCTTGTATATATTTAATAATATATGCCATAAATCATTGTCATCTAACCCACTGTTCAGCCCAGTGAAACAACCTTCAAGTTAAGAACCACAAAAGACCATGTGGCGAATAAGTAGTGCAGGAAAATATATAAATAAAAATGTGCGGGCTTTTAACAACACACGGAAGAGAGGATTGTTCATTCTTCTGAAGGGTTCAGTCCTGAGAGACCCTGAGTAACCTCTTTGGAAGATAAAGAGAGCTCAGATACTGGCAGGATCAGGCCCCTAATTATTTCTATACATATCAAAAACATACTTCTAAAACAAATTAACACAGAACAGCAATGGTCCAGTTGCAGTATGGTGCCAACTGGCAAATAAAGCTTCAGGCTTCTCAGTGCATAAACAGGAAAGATGTCACCTGCTTCTTTTCTCAGCCAGACGGCAGAAAATAATTAAAAAACAGGTTATGTGGCTTTCCTTAAAAAAGTCAATATTTTTCACTGAAATCATAACTGATTACAATATATTCTGAAAAGCCTCAGACATATTTTATTTTTGATATATGATGCACTCAGTAAAATGGGGGAAATCATGATCTGTATCACCCTCATTTTTTACAGACAGCTCCCTAGGAACTTTAAATATGCATAGATGCACACACACACAAATGAATAATGCTGTATATACTAAACAATAACAAGAGTACCTTTAAAGTAAGCCGTTTAATTATTATTGAAGATTCTGAACTAGTAGACATGGGCCTCCCAACAAAGTGATAGAGAATTAATGTGTTAGGTGAATGCTTCTGTTGCAGTTGAATCCTAATGAGGTTTAAACAAAAAAAGCACAGTCCAAATAGCCCACATTTTTGCAAATATATTCTTATTTCCAAGAAATATTACTACAGATTTGTCAAATGCAATGACATATTTAGCTTGGGATCTGCAGTATATAAATAATAAAATAAGACAATCTTCCATAATTATGTTTTACATCGGAATTTTCACTTTTGATCTCCACTGACTGAGGGATTTTCAGATACCCTCTATATTCACAGATTACAAAGATGACACACCAAAAGGAGGGAATCCTTGGGGGAGGACAGGGTAGTGATTACCCTCATGGCACCAATATTCAAGTGTTACTAATCTGAATACAGTCAGTTAATTTTATAGCAGCAGGTTCTATTCTAAATCATAATTGACTGAAAATGCAGTTCTGCAATAGATTTCTGGGTTTGGATCCTCCCTTCCATTTATCTCAGGAGGGAGACTTAATGGTGAACCCTCTCTTGTGCATAGTGCCACCACCACGACCAGAACAGTGCACAGACTCTGCTGTAGGAGCTGAGATTTGCAGTTTCTGCATGGCACTGTCCCCTGGGGGTTGTAACTGGTGTCTACAGTTGAACAACTATTATGTCACTGAAAAGAGAACTACACTTTACAGGGTTGCTTTGGAACTTTAATAGTTTCTAATGCTCATTTCTCCTGTTATCAGTCCAATGCTGTGCTGTTATTTTTTAAAATTATATTTCAAACAAGATTAATCATTTTTTAAATTACCATTTGGATAGGAGAAGAGATTTGCCAGAGCCTGGTCCTCCAGACACGAGAAGAGGTGGGATAGGTCCTGGTGCTGCAACTAAATCATTTAGACGTTTGTAGTACTGCAAGACAACAATTTAAGTCATGAGGGCTCCAATATTAAAGAAATACATACACTAATCGATTAATTAATTATACTGATTAATACATCCTCCAAATATTTAAGCACACGCATAACTTTAAGACTGTTTATTCCCAATGAAATAATGGCAACTAAGAATAAAACAATGTATTTATGGCTATAAAGTGGTTTTGTTGTTGTTTTTTAAATGGGAAAGAAGATTGGAAAGTGCTAGGATTACTAAAAAGTATAATTTAGTACCTTTTTCACAGAAAGTTCAAAAGTAGAAAATAATATTTTAAAATCAGTTTGGGGTGAATTCGCAGCACTAAAAAATGTGATGGACTAGTGGAACTTGTACCGTAAACCCTAGCGGGAGAAACTATGCAATTCCCATTGCACTTCTGCTAACATATTGCAGTCTTGGCTTCCCAGAAGCCAGTGGTATTCTAGACCTGGATTTCATGAGAATGTTATTACCAACTAAACAAATGATAGTGTTGTGGTTTTAGGAGCACAGCAAATATCCATTAGGAACTCTGAGGCAAAAATTCATTTTAATGTGTGACATACAGCAAACTCACATGTACACCTCCAGGTGAAGAAGGATGGGCCAATAGTTAATGCATTAGGTTTATGCCCTACTGCATTACAGACTTCTGAGTGATCTTGGGCAACTGACTTAGCCACTCTGTGCCTCAGTTAACCATCTCTAAAATGGAGGGTGATAGAACTGCCATAGAGTGTCTTAAGGATCAATACAGGAACTCAGATACTATGTTGATGGGGGCCACATAAGTAATTAAGATAGATAGACAAGGACAAAAGGATAGTTTTCTAAAACTCCATGCCACCTTTTGCTACAAGTAATTACACTTGATTATATGGAACTAACCATTTTTAGCAGCTATAAATTCTTTTAGCGCTAGAAGTACTGAATGATCTGAATGAAGAATAGCAGAACACGTTCCTTACAATTCCAATTAAAGGAACCATCTCTATGTTAACTTTTTCATTTCCATTTCTAAAATAAGTAAATCAAATGTACTGGAAAAACAGCATTCAAACGTCTCTCTGTTCTAGCTTTCATGTCTGTTGCAGGCAGCAGAGCAGACAAGGTCAGATTTGCCAATAATGTATGGTACAATATCTCTCAGTGGGACATGGACAGTTATCTGCAATTAACTCCCCAAATTTGTTCCCTACTATTGCACTTTTGCATGCCAAAACCCTATAAAAGAGATTTTCTCCCAGTACAGCCCATCCCCTGAATGCTGCTGTGACAGAGTATAGGAACTCAGGCAGGAGTTCCCTCAGTACAGGCACTGGATGGGACAGTTATCGGTTCACTTAGATCAGGGGTCTCAAACTCAAATCACCATGAGGGCCGCATGAGGACTAGCAGGTTAGCTTGAGGGCCGTGCCAATGAATCCTTTTCATGAAACAATATTGTAAATAATGATAACGATACTGTCGTTGCAGGCCACAGGAAATAACTCTAGGGGCCACGAGTTTGAGACCCCTGACTTAGATCTTATCTACAAAGAAATTGTACCGCTTTAACAATTCCCATATATTCTTAAAGTGCTACTATCTCCCACTGTGAATATGGTTACAGGCAATTGGAGCTCAGTGGTTCCCAACCTGTGGCCTGGGAGCCAAAAGTGGCCCTCGGAAGCTTATCAAAATGGGCTCCAGCCCTCCTCCTGCTGGCTGCAGAAGGGGGCTGCTGCCTAAGGACCCAGGTGGAATGCATTTCCACAGTGCTAAAAGACCAGCGCAGACTCCTTGCTGCAACCAGTCCCTAAATGCTGGGGACCCTGCTGGAGTCAGAGGGAGAGGAACACTGATCTTCCATCCTCATGACAGCAGACAGGAGACACTCCCTAGGGATCCAAGTTACTGGATGTGTGTGATTTCTCTGCTGCACTCAGGGAGACAGGAGATCAGCAAGGAGACAATCTCCTCACCGAACTCCTTCTGTCCAGCTGCATTGTTGGGAGGGAAGGGAGGGGGATGGACATACTGCTGGCAGAGACTGGTAGGCCTTTAGAGCTGTAAAAATGGTATTTGTGGCCCTTGGGCTAAACAGGTTGGGTATCACTGCTATAGTTTATTCCTGAGGGTGAAGAAACAGCTACGCTGGTGTAAAGTAGCTTAACTTCGCTCTAACCATGGGTTACATTGTTTTCACTACAGTGGTAGAAAAATCATACCTTTAACCAAAACAGTCCAATAAATATAAAAATTGTGACTAAACCAGGCCTAAAACAGAACTCTTTGCAAGCACTGAAATAGGTACTAGAGTCATAGTGCCTTGTACAACAGCCATTTCAAGAAGCTCTGGGTTGCAGCACTGTTCAGCAGGTGATTCAGGGAAGGCTTCTGTAATTTAGAGCAGTTACATGATATGCCTAAATTACAACATAGGCATTTTGGCTCCCAGTCACTTCAGAATCTAAGGGACACAATGATAGCTTACACCGCTGCCCCTCTTCCTCTGGGTTGTGCTTTTATATGCTGCAATTCCAAAATGTGCAAGCACACTGTGTTAGCTGGCTCCTTTAAGGAGCATAGCACAACATGAAAATACAATGACTTATTCAAAGATCAACATAATTGCCCACCAGAGGTACTTTCCACAGGTTTCTCTAGATGTTTTAATTCAATTATTTCTAAGTGTAACCTTTTTTGACAGCACTACTTTTACAAATGCTTGCAGGTGAGGCAGTCCAGGAAGTACTGAGTCTTTCAGTACCCCTTTACTCTTAATTTTACTATGTTTTTCTTTCACACAGCCTCAGATTCATTAAGATTGTGGGACTATATCTGTGTTTCCCAACTGGTATGCCATGGCATAGTGGTGTGCCGTCAGGCCTGAGTAGGTGTGCCAACAAATTTTTTGAACTACTTGAAGAGTTCTGACTTGGCTCATGAATATTCATGAGTTCATTTGGAGACAATATAGTGGTGCACCTCAAAATAATTAAAGGTATCAACGTGTGTCACAGCAGAGGAAATTTTGGGAACCAATGAACTATATGATCATCTTTTCATTATCCAAATCCAACAGACATAACTTCCTGCATCGAGCCAGTGCTTTCATTTTTTGAGACCTTTCATTTTGACTTCAAAGTATACTACTTTATACACCTTCTGAAGCTATGTGTACGATGACAGTGGCAAATCTGGTGCCGTCATATCAATTTTTCCAGTTCAATTGAGCAGCAGCGAAGACGCATTCAATTGATTCAGAAGTTGATCTAATAAAACTACTTCCAAAAAAAGCATAGTGCTAGGTTGACGGGAATATATTTCCTATCGGTGCAACACAGTGGAGAGCGCATGCTAAAGTTGATGGGACTCATGCAAGCTTTTCTGTGTAGTGTGTGTAACTTGCGTTGACTACCGCCAAGTTTTGCTGATAGTGTAGACCAGGCCTAATAGAACCCCTTAACTCTAGCTATTATTCATATTATTCATATCATATTATTACGGCAACATTTCCCCCAAAAGAAACAAGGACAACATCATCAATGACATTTTAAGACAGATGTTCTTGGCATTGTTACAGAAACTAAATGTCGTCTGCCTAACAGTTATGGTCTCCTCTAGGCTAAGGTGTAAAACATTGTTCTCAAATACAGGTCCTTCCATACAACAGCATCATTACGACACATGAAACAGAAATAGTGACATTTATTTCCCTTAACCCATAGATATTTCCGCTTACTTTCTCAAATCCTAGTTCACATGTTGAGTTGGAAGCCTGCTGGAAAGCTTCCATCTGTTCTTGCTCATCATGTGCATCCCACAGTACATCTCCAAAAACTTCCTCTTCTGGTGCAGTAGATTCTTCTTTATTACCCAAATCCTTGCCTTCTACTTCTGTGCTTTCACAGCCCAATATATCCTGTGTAAGACACAAATCACATGGAAATACTGAAACTTATCCTTTAAAATTAAGTACTAACATTGTCCCTGACTCTTTCAAGTAGGCAGTGTGCACCTTTCGGCTGTCATTTTGGACTTACATTTGTGGCATGAAATGCTTTCCATGCAGTATGGGCTGCAACAGTGTTGACATATACTGGCCAGGACAGTTTTAATGTACTATATCCCTTCCCACTTTAGGTAACAGCTACTTCCATCACTGGAGCAGATGAATGAATTCTGTTAAGGACAATGGATCTGCACCCATTTATGCTAGCTGAGAATGTGAGCAAATCAGTCTTTGTGAAATTTTACATTGAAATTTTAAAAAGTTGATTTCAGTTTTCCCATAATGGAGGTTGCCTACAGTAGCATAACTCAACTTATTTTATTCAGTTCTACCATTCCTTACTTCCAGGAATTATTAATGCAGAAACATATGGAGGCCTTTGAATTATGACAAAACATCATTCACTTGTTTGTAGTGACAATAAATAGACTGTGGATTTTCTACACTGCTTGCAGAATATTGGCAACATGGCAATTTTGGAAAGCCATGAATGACACTGCCCTTTCTGCCCCTTTTACTAAGGGGATCTGGTATGCTAACAAGAATCTATCATTAGAATTGTAAGCAGGAATAGACAAAACAGCCTCTCTCACATGGAATTCCATGCATCATGTGCTCTACCTGTTTAATGATCTTTTCCACATAAGTATAGGTTTCATACGCTCCTTCTTCCACTCCTCCCATGTGATCAATGAGCTGAAAAAGTTAATGGCAAAATGTGAAGCAATGCTGGGCCCTACCATTAGAAGCAGATGCAGTTACTGAGGCATATACATATAAAACATATCCAACTCATATTCTCTCCAGAGCAACATTTGTCACCATTCAAAATAAAATGACTTTGGGGGCTTCTGCTCTGGACTTCAAGGCAGGATTTCATTTAAAAATGAGATGCTTTCACCTCAGGAAATCTATGTCAGTGGTGGATAGGAAGGCTTCAGGAAGAGCTAGGAATAGAAAGAGCTCCTTCTCTTAGGGAAGCTAGGAGAAGACAAATGGAGAACGATTCTCCAAAGATAGCTGCATTTCATTGCTAACAAAAGGTGCCTGTAGGAAGAGGTCAGCGTCTAAGGGAAGATGGCTGCCAGGAAAGTGTATTCAGGCAGAGCCTGGGAAGCCTTGTATGCTTTATGGGATTTGTTTATTTATTCTTTATCTGAGAAGCCAGCCAACAGGCAGGAGGATGAAGAAACTTGGAAATCAGACTTCTTTTGTTTAGATGATATCCAAAAAAAATAACACAGGAAAATGTACAACTCATGATGTGGTTAGGTTATTTCTCTAATAGGAAATTCCTGTAAAACATAATAGGGATTAACACACAATATTTAATAGTATTCTATAGGAAGTAAGTTTAAAGTATAGAATTTAAAAGGAGACTGTCTTTTATATACACTTTAAAAAAAAATCCAAAGAATTCTACAGAAGTGTTGTTTTCCCCTAGAATACAATTAAAAAAACCCCAAAACCAAACAGCTATTTTCTATTAAATTTTATATGACTTTTTCATAAGGATTCAGTGAGACATTTAAAACCAAATTTTGGTCAATTGCAACCGAGCTGTATAGTTTAGAATAAAACTCTGCTCAAGTTTCTGTGGAGAGGCAGTGCTGAATTTTTTTAATCTATAATTTCTTAAAATTCAACACCATACACCTGTTCACAATGGACGTCCATAACAAAGGACACCTGGTTTCTCACACTTAATGCAATTGCTCATAACAGCTGAAGTTACAAGTGTTATCATACAAAATAAGATAACAAATCTCTGAAATATAACAACCTTCTACCACCTGTACCTTTACTTTGTTCACGCAACAAGCTTGGTCGGTTAATTGCTGCACAGGATCTGAGCTGACTTTGCCATCTTCTATTCTGCGGTAAATCAGCCGGGGCTTTCCTTCAGGATTTTTCAATAAGGCTTCTTCACAGTCCTCCAGCAAACAGCTAGGTTGGAAATCAGCATTCTTGAGCTATATTACACTGCTGCAGTAAACATAAGCTCTAAGGATGGGTTTCATTGCACAATCTAATTGACTTGTGGCATACCCTCTACCACAGGACAGCCAAACATTGAAACATATGATATCCAAAGTCTGGGCCAAGAAAATGGAGAAAAGTTCTTTTGTCGCTAGTTGTACCATAGATATTAAGGTTCTTTCAGTCGCAGGTTTATACATTACTGCTTTTTAAATTTAAAACAAGTCTATTTTCCACAAACCAGGGGTGGACAAAATTGGCTGACAGCTAGGCACCAACAATTTTACTTTTAGTTGCCAGAGGGCATTCCTACATTACATTTCTGCAGTGGAGCTAGGCAACAGGCTACTAAAACTAGTAGCCATGAAGACCAGAAACACAGATTCGTTGCAACAAGCTATAAACTTTCTCATATTGGTACTCAGATTAAACATAGTGGTTCTGCATTTATCTTTTCATACACAAGAACATATTCATGTTATCATCATAAATGTCATTTTTACTGACATGCTGCCATCACTTACAGCATGCCCTATCCTGTTTGCTAACGTTATGTCAAAGTTAAAACTCCCTTTGTCTTCATTGAATGTAGAACCAGGCCTTTAGTTCAGACTCATCACAATGGACAACTTCAGTCTGGACAGTGCACTCATACTTGTATGTGTACAAAGGAATATCTACTATCTACCTTGCAAGTCTATTATGCTCAGTCTCAGGGGACACTAAGAAGCAAACAGGTGTAATCTTCCCAAAGGAGGCATTATAATCTTAATCTCACTTTTATACAAGAAAATATTTAAATTCATATTGTTGTCAGGAAGCTCTCATTTTTCTCTGAGATATATTGTTCACCTGAAGTCAACTGCTGGTGCATGTGTGCCTCACACATGTGCGATTGGATTCTTTTGACCAACAATGTCATTTGGGCCTGAAATGTTCTCAGTGTCTTTGTCTTTCCCCTTACCCTTACAAAGAAACAAAGGGCAGAGGGGACCCAGCTTTTCCTCAGTTTCTTTTTTTTTTTTTTTTTTTATAATCACCTGTGCCAGTAAGATGGAATCATTACACCATCTCCGGCTATGTCAACAATGATGGCAGCAAATTCACCCGTCAGATACATTATCCAGTTCGACTGAGTGGCAGTAAAGACATGCTCAATTGACCTGGAAGTCAGTCTAGTAAAACCACTAGGTCAAGGGTTGGCAACTGCCGGCACCCGTGCCAAAAATGGCATGGGGGCTGAACCTGAGCGGCACTGACCGCGCAGGCTGTGCTTCCTCACTGAGGGGCGCGGCCAGCAGGGACAAGGAAGCTGCGGCACATGGCTCCTAGCCCCTGCTGAGCAGGGCTAGAGGAGAGCAGGGTGGGTTGGCTAGCCTGGAGCTGCCGCTTCTTTGGGTGGGTGCCGGCCAGTGCCACCCCTGCCTAGGGTGGGTGCCAGCAGGCCTTGACCCCTGGAGGCTGCCTGTCACGTCAGGGGCAGGGGGCTGTCACCTGAAGCCTGGCCCCGCCCCCCAGCCCTCACTAAGGGTGCTGTGAGTAGGGCTGGCATGGAGGCCAGCAAAGGTTGCCGACCCCTGCACTAGGTGGTGTGGTGCTACATCATCGAGAATGAATTTCCCGCAGCACAGTGGAAACAACACACAGAAGGGAAGTGATGAAATCAACGGGAGTTATGCAAGCTACTCTGCATAGTTTGCATAACCCCTGTCAACTGACACTGAATTTTGCCGCCAGTGCAGACTTGGTCATAGTCTGCCTGATTCTTTGCACACTATGCTTGTTTGTCTGCAGTGTTGTCAATTAGCAAGTTGTTAGTTAGCATTTTTGCTCATTAGTCCCCTCCCCACCACAATCTAAATCAGGTATTTATTTTATAGGTTAGACACTCCTGCATCCGCCCAGCAGTTAGCAAAACAGCAGAAGGAAAAATCATCAGGATTCAAAACCTAACCCCTTCTGTGACACTTCAGAAGAGACACTGTAGGTACCTTTTTTGGTTAGGAGAGAGGGACACAGTGCTGAGTGACATTTCATATGTCACTCTTCCTCTAAGCATACTCAAAAAGCTAAAGGGATCTCACCAAAATGCCTGATCAAAGCTATTTAGAGTTCGGTAGGAACCATTTATTCATCTCTCAGCGTTCTTTCCCATGCCTCACTCAACTCCAGAGGAAGCTAAACTTCAGATACTTGATGTAGTAAGGGCACTGTCACATTACATTAATAGGCCAAAACCTTTCAGGGACCCACCTAGACTGTTCCTAGCCCCTTGATAAGAATATGGGTCAGACAATATCCTCACAGAGTTTACCATTATGGCCATCCAACTGCATAAAGCCATATAGAAATGACTACTCTATATATAGACTCTCTGTATATGACTACTCTACATATAGAAATGACTATGCCTATTTAGTATTTTCATTTTTATTCCTTTTTCCTCCTCCCATCCTATACAGCAAAAAGAAGGGCTGTCAATTAATCACAGTTAATGCAAATGATTAATGCAAAACAAAATTAATTAGTTTAAAAATTAGTCATGATTAACTGAAATTTTAATCACACTGTTAAACAATAAGAAAACACAAAAATACATTTATTCTGAATATTTTGGGTGTTTAACATTTTCAAATGTATTTTAATTATGACAGAACAGAATGTTTGGTACTCTATATGATTTTTATTACAAATATTTGCAATGTAAAAAAGATAAATAAAATAATCAATATTTTTCTATTCACCCCATATAAATACTGCAGTACAATCTCTTATTGTGAAAATGTGACTTACAAATATAGATTTTTTAATAACATGACTGAATTCAAAAACAAAATGTAAAACTTTAGAGACTACAAGTATACTCAGTCCTATTTCTTATTCACTGACTCACTAAAACAACAAGTGTTTTATATTTACAGGAGATAATGCAGCCTGCTTATTTACAATGTCACCTGAAAGTGAGACTAGGCATTTGCCTGGCATTGTTGTAGCTGACATTGCATGATATTTATGTGCCTGATATGCTTAATATTCACATGCCCCTTCAAGCTTTGACTTATAGATTGTTTTGATTTTGAGTGCAGTTATATTGAAAAAAATTCTGCTTTAGTAAATTGTTTTTCTTCTAATAAGACAATCAATTATCCATTGTACAAGTGGGGGTCACTGCATTACCAGTTCTTATAATATAAAAACCCATAAATTTAGTAAACTATATCACAATAGGCTAGCATAAGATTGCAGTGAAGAGCCATGAAATTCACCTAGAATTGAGTTGGAGACAGCAAAAGAACATGACTGAATAAAACAGATGTAATAAGGCAGGAGTATCAACAGATAAGCATAAAGAGACGCGCACAAAAATAGATGTTCATACATGTCATCTCTAATTTCTATAATTCTATCAATACGAACAACAGAAAGCTGTTCTTGGAAAGCAAGATATTTGTATATTATGATAGTTATTTTATATTGTATTTTAATATAATCTAGAGCCACAGGAACAGGGAAAGTTCATAAAGAAGGCGCATTCTCTTAACTGTCTGCACCAGAAAATTTGAAGCTTGAAGGAAGACTTGTTAGAAGAAACTAGCTCAAGAAATGCTGGATATTTTAATTTTAATTAGCTATGAGTTGTATATAAATTATCAGTTTCTCTTTTCTTTACCAATCTGCAAAAGTATTAACTTACCTTGGCAAAGTTAAATGCATGAACAAAATGACTAAGGAACTTTTCTCAATTTCCCACTTCTTCACAGCCTGGAAATGATTTCCATTTTCAACTGGAAAATGAATAACTTGAAAAAAGTACCCCATTGTTTCACATTTTCTTTGAAGTTTTGGTGAGTAGTTCTGAAAGGAAATTTAAATTAATTTACCTTATGCATTTCAGTAAGGAGCTCTTAGAAAACCTCAATTCTTTTCAACATAAACCTTTAAACTGAAATCCTTCACAAAACTGCTACTAATTATAATGGGATCATAATCCAACTCCTAAACCTTTTAAGAACTGGTCTTAGAATTACTTATCAATTAACATAATTTTTGTGCTCTTCTCACCCTAATGAAGATGTCCACTTCAGGTAGAGTCTCATCTGTGTTAATAAGATAACACCTTACTGTGTTACTCCACAGAGAGTGGGAAAACAGTGGTGTGACCTGCAATAAACTGGCAACAGCAGCATCCCAGTCATCTGTAAACAATACACAAAGACATGGGTCTCCTTATTTTGTTACACCACATAACAGTTTGCCTCAACGCTCTCTATACACACCCTAAAGAAATAATAAACTTCATTTCACAGGGTATCTTTAATACTAATATATCACAAAATACTTCAGATTTAATTAAAAGTTAGATTTAAATAAGGTGCAGAATTATAAAATAAAATAGAAAATAGAATTATAAAATATAGCAAAACAAAATAAAATAGAATATTAAATATATTCACATTATGCACCTATCATGTTTCTTTTAAAATAAGTGTTTGTGAAATTTAGCTAAAATGTCCTGTTTTGTAGGCTAACATTTCTTTAAACTATGTTTTAAGCAGTTTTGAGGAAGCTGATAGAGATGTGAAAGTCTTAACACTCTGGCATTACAGAAATGTAATTTTGTATTATTATGAGATCTTTAATGGCTCACTACTATCTTGTAAATTCCTGCAAATGTCTCCTGAAATATAAAACACCATTCTTCTGATAAGCTGAATAGTGAGTTACTAACCATCTCTTGAAAATGACAAAAAAGGTTATGTAATAGTAAAGTGGTGTCACAAAGCAATATTTGCAGAGAAACCCAAAGTTCAGCTATTTCAAGTCTGAGTAACTAATTTGAACTGAGTCTGTATCACAGCTAGTACTGAGATTTAATATAACGAATCAAGCCCAGTTAGAAAGCGACGACTGCGGTTACTAACTAGAAAACACTGGAATGCATAGGCAAATCAGTGATACTTTTTCCCATCGTACAAATGTAATTCAACATGCATAGGCCTTGATCATGCAGTTTGAGCTGTGTGGATGGGACCTCAAAGTCATGCAGACTTCCTTAAGTCAATGAGATTCTGCCTGGAAATGTCTTCCTGTACAACTTTAACTGAAGGACTGGGACCATAGTTTGTGACATCATGCACGTGTCCTAAAGGCTGAAGAATTTGAGAATTTCAAAAATAAAACAAAATTGAACAAGATACAGGCACTCTGTGCTAAAATACATCACATGTAAATAAATTTTTCTTGGTTATGTTATTCAAAGTAGGGTTATCTAAAGCAATATTTCTCAACCTTTAGTGGGCTGGGGAACGCCTAAAGATATTACAAACAAGAAGTTTGGTGCAGAGCTTAAAGTAAGGGGGAATGCACTGGAACACAGTTCCAGGGCCCCCTATTTTTAAGGCTGGCAGTGCTCTGGAGCCCCTAAAAATAGAGGAATGCACTGGAACGTTGTGCTCCGGGGCCTCCCTAAAAACAGCACAAGCAGCCGGAATGCAGCGTTCTTGTGGCTCCACCTTAAACCCTGCTCCTCCTTAAGCCCAGCCAGCAGAGAGGTGCAGCAGGCTGGGAGTTTGTGAATCTCCCCGTGCAGGGCAGAGCAGCTTGTGGCTGGAAGCAGCTCCCAGCCAGCATACAAACAGTGGAGGTAAGGGGTTTGTGGGGGGGCTGCTAGGAGTTTTCTGTGTGTCCGTGTCTGTGTATTTGTCTTGGGGTGGTTGTGTGTGTGTGTGTGTCTGTCTGTCTGGGCGTAGCTGAGTGTGTGTGTGTCCATCCAGGGGTCGGTTCTGGGGACAGGTACTGAGGGCCCACCCATGCCGGAGGGTTCCGGGGCCCACCAAATTATACTTTAACCCCTGGTCTGATGGCACTTTTAAAGACTAACAAATTTATTTATAACACGAGTTTTCACGGGAGAAAATTATATTTCATCAGGCTCTTGAAGAGGTGTAATTTCTCCATTTTCAAGCATCTGACAAAGTGAGATTTTCTCCCACGAAATCTCATGAGATAATTAAATTTGTCAGTCTTCAAAAGTGCCACTAGACTTCTTGTTTGTTTTGCTTGAACTAGACTAACATGGCTACCCCTTTGGAACTTGTCATCATGCAAAGCACCTAAAGGTTTAATTACTTTAAGCGGAACACCTGATAAAACCACTTTTGAAAAAGCTGGTAACAGTGGTAGGAGATTTAAAATGCCCTAGTCACAGCAAACCTTCCAGGAGTGCATCAGTGTCCACTGCCATGCACCTGGAAACTTTGCTGCAGCTGGAGAATTAAATTGCTCTTTCCACCTCCCCACTCAGTCCCCCCCCCAACTGGGAGGGGTGGTCAGCGTGGGTCACAGAACACCCGACCCGTGTCTGAGGAGCACCAGTGTTCCATGGAATACCAATTGAGAAATGCTGATCTAAAGCCTCTTCTTAAGCCCTAAAGCAATACATTAGTATTTGGTATATTTACTAGGAAACACTGATATTCAGTGTCATAACCTAAGAACACTGCTACACAACATTGTTAGAAGCAAAAATATTGAACACGATAAGGTGTTCCTTAACTATATTTCCATTTATTTAATGAAAATAAGTCTTTCGAAGGAAAATATGGAATGAAAGACACAGTAAATAACTAACATAAGAATGGATGCAAAAGATCTCCATGGTCAACAGTTCTTGTATAGAAACAGCCCACTTGTTAAACCGGCTTAGCAAACAGCAGTTCCTTACCTCTATTTATGTTTGCAAATGGTCCTTCCACATCGATAGAACTATGAGCAAACTCAGGTCCTCTGAAAGATTGTTGAAGATGCATCATGCTACCTATGGATGGCTCACTTCCCAATACTCCGCCAGTCCAATATTCAGATTGGGCTCCTGTAGCTTAAAAGTAAATAGAAACTGATTTTCGCTAACTGAAATACAAAATCAAGCCTAAATACTTCAGTTAAAATTTGCTGCCAAGTGCCACTAATTGAAATTCTTCTCCTGCAGTAGGTTTGCTTTGTCTAGTGCAGTTCTAAATCACCACTCCCTCTTTAAAGTTACTTTAAAGCTGCACTGTCGAAGAAATAAGCAACAAAAGTGTTTTAGTCCATTGGTCTCTCAAAACTGAGGACCTGATAGTTGATTTCAAATGTTGTATTAGGTCACATATAAGGAAGAGTTTGATAGTTTTATTGTAATCATTTGTGCACATCACAAAAACCACCACACTGTGCACAAGTCTCTGTTTAAGAAAGACCCAGGACTAAACAGCAGAAAAGTGTTGCAAGTCAGGGATAACACATTTCTTAGTTGGGTGGAAAAGCTTTATAGTGACATTTCATATTATGCTTGGATTACACCATTGCCTACTAATCTATTACTTTCAAGACCACTAAATTGCGAGTAAGTTAAGCAAGATTTTTTAACAGGTCATATAAAAAACAAAAAGAGGGCATATAAAAGAAAAAAGGAGACAGCATACACAAGAAAGGGGTAGGAATCATAGGCTTGTTAAAATCAGTGATGTCATTAGAATTTAGCAGGTGCATTAAGTGCTTTGCAGAATCAGGGCCATACATATCGTTATGAAACATTTCTAGTTCTGAAGATTATTCAAATCACTTCAGGCTATGATTTGTGTCTGAACTTGTTAGCAAAGCAGGGTCAGATTAACAGGATTTGGACACTCGCTCTTAAGGGAAATGCCAAGAGTTGCAGGAAGCCATTCTGATGATCCCTTATCTGTAACTAACCAAGACCTTTGCAGGATACTAACCAACCAAGGGATGTTGTGTTGAAGAAGATGCCATGTTTCAGATCAGATGCAAAACCAAAAAACTAAATGTCTATGATTGCTAAATATGCAGTGTTGTTATTTACAAGACTAAGGCTGTTCAAAACTGACCTGTCAAATTCCAATTTGATATTCTGCTTATTTAACTGTCCCTTCCAATTTCCCAAGGATTTTGTTCATTTTTCTGTCGTGTGGAGCTGATAAGCCAAATTGGAACACAACCTCTAGACTTGTGAAAAGGAGATCACAGATGGCAGGAAACTCAATGAAAACACAAGAGAAGCAGAAAGGCTCAGAAAAGGTAGGAAGTCAAGCTGTCATTTATAACCCGGGCTATTATAAATGGAATTAACAGAAATGGCTAATTTATTTAGGGCCTCCAGTGACTTCAAAAATACAATTTAAATTGTAAGCTATCTATATCCTTCATAAAATATTTCCTTGTGCTTCTAAAACCTGCATTATAAAACTTCACAACCCATATTTTATGTATATTTTTCTTTTGCTGTACTTCATACCATTTTATCTTTTCTTATTTGCTTGCTAAAAGTAGCAGATGGAATTCTTACCAGTGACTTCTGTGCAATTGTCATCTGAATCAGACTCTTCAGGATCCAACACGTGGATCCCTTGGGCTTGCAGTCTCTGAAGTTTTGTCTCCAGCTCTCGTTTGGCTCTTAGTAAATCCTGAATCTCATTTTCCTTAGTTTCCCTGAAAATCTAGAAAAGGGAAAGGGCCTTTTTTAAAGTAAAACCCAATTCTTACTATTTTATCAGAAGTCTTGTGTAGATGTTTAACATATAGCCCCAACTCCTGGATTCATGTGATCATCTGTCATTTTTTAAAAGGGAGTTTTGAGCCCCCTGTTGTGGTACAGAAAGGCTTGAAAACGTGAACCAAGTGCAACCAACTGTCTCAAAATCATAAAGGAACCCCACATTTATTATTTTTATAGTCATGACTTTTAGATCAATTTCTTGATTTTGGGGGTTACTGACTCGGGATTTTCTATGTTTGGGATAACTAGTACTAAAATAAGCTCATAAGTAATATGCACAGTTTTAAACTGAGTTTTAAGAAAAGCTAACTTTTTAAACAACTAGCCAGGTGAGTAAGAGAGCTGTAGACTTTGTAGTTACAAATATAATTTAAAACAAAACAGTTTGAAAGCAATTCTTGCCTTACTTATTGATCAAAACATGAGCTTTGTTTCCTCTACTACCACTGATGACATCAGTAAGCCCTAAAACAGTGCGAAGAAATGCAGTCATTGTCTAATTCTGGATACTAGGAGCAGCATGAGCTGCAGAATGGGAAAACCAGAAGGATCAGCTTGGCAATTAAGCCTTTCAAGCACCCTAAGGCAGGGGTTTCAAACTGTAGGGAAGAATGTGAGAGCTTCTGCTGTCCTGAAGCTCACAGCAGGAGCCCCAAAGTTAGCTGCAAGGGGCCAACAAAGAGAGCGCTAGACAGCAGAGCCTCATCGCCAGCCCACCATCTCTTTAGCAACAACTATCTTTCCTGTCTTCCAGTTTAGTTTCACATACTGTCTTTACAACAAGCTGTTGTACATCGCTTATTACACTTGTGTAATGTTCTTTCATATCATTGTGTGGTGAAAAATGGACCAGTACATATTTGCAAAAGACAGTAATGTTCCAAAATGAAAGCCATAAGTTGAAATGGCTAAAGTTAATAGAGAGGGAAAAATATCTGCAAATACAAGAAAATCCGATGAAGTGTATTTGGATTTTGGTATTACTTCCACTGCAGTTGATGGAGAAATTAGACCTCAATGTGTACTGTGTGCAGTAACTTTAGCAAATGATAGCCCGAAGCAAGCAAAATTAAGACGCCATTTAGAAACAAAACACAATGAGCTGGTTGGAAAGAAGAGATTTTTGAACAAAAGATACAAAAAAACTAACAAACAAACAAAAGTCAATAAAAAATGTGGTATCCACCATTGCAAGTGCTTTAAAAGAATCATATTAAGTTGTATATCACATTGCCAAGAACAAAACTCCTTACACAACCGAGGAAAAACTGATCCTCCCAGCTGTAACTGACATTCGCAGGATGATACTTAGTGACAGTGCATCAGAGAAGTTAAAAATGAACCTGGTGTCAGACATCATAGTCAGCTGCCAAACCTTTGACATATCAGAAAATATGAAGGCACTGCTGAGCTCTTGATTGCAATTCTCACCAGTGTTCCCTCTAGGCTGCGCGCATGCACACACGTGCAGAAGCCCTGACTCCCTGGTGCACTCCTCATTGCTGGTGGCACAGGGCCTGCAGCTGCGGCTCCTTGACAGCCCCCAAGCACTCATTCTTCCAGCCAGCGAGGAGCTGTTCTGCGGAGTTTAAAATCTTCCCTGAACATGCTCAGGGCGGGAGATTTTAAACTTCCTGGCGCAGCTTCTTGCCACCCGGAAGAATTGCAGCAGCAAGGGGCACACTCCCCCTTGGAGCAGTTCTGGCAGCTGGGGGAGTGGGCTGAGAAAGCCAGGGAAGGGGTGCCAGGAGTCTTGGCAAAGTGGCTGGAGCACGCCCAGCTCTGTAACTTGGGGAAGCCCCCCCCCCCAAGCCGTGGGGAACGTGCTGCAGGGGAGCAAGCAGCGCTTCCAGGACTAGGGCTGCCAGATTTCTCACAAAAGGAGGACATGTCCTCCTTTTTACCTTCAAGTCTTCCATCCCACAGGCATTCTAAAAATGGGTGATCTTTTCCCTGCTTATTTTTTATGAGCAGAAGGTTAAAAAAAAACACGCCCAACACAAGGCTCGAATCCATAAACCTTAAGAGTCTGCTGTACACATGAGGAACAAAAGAACCTGCAGCAAAACGGGGGGGGGAGGGGGGAGGGAGTAGACACATACCATTTCCCCTGTTCTTAGAGGGCTCTATAACCAAAGCCTCTGTGGTTCAGTTGGTTAAGCAGCTGACTTTCAACTTTGTGTTGTGGGTTTGAGCCCTGTGCTGGGTACTTTTTTTTTTTTTTTTGGATTCTTGCTCCCTACAAAAAGGCTAAATTAGGGAAAAAATATAGCAAACCCTAATAAAATGAAGGAAAATAATGTATAATGTGAATAAAATTAGTAACAGGGACAAATTAAGTAAAGCAAATAAAGAGGCACTTTTGAATTGGTTAGAGACAATATACGCCTTTTTTTTTTTTTAATTGTAAAACAGGCTACTGTGGAAAATGAAAAAGCAGCAAGTCAACTTTTTTGCAACTTTTTAGGTGCTTTTCAAGTTTATATTTGCAAATTCAGTTTTTTTAAACTTTTTTTAGTTTCATGAACATTAATGAAAGGGTCATGAAAAACTTTCATTTACTGAAAAAATGAATTTTCGGTACAAAGAAACTTTTTTTATTTTAAAATAATTTAAAAAAATACCAGACTTTGTGCTGTTTTAATGCTGCATTTATTATCATTACCATTTTCCATGACATAATATGGTAATGACAGCAATGGTCCCTCTAAGCCGATGACACAGCTGAGCAATTTATGGATATGCTTGTGGGGGGGGGGCAGTGGGCAGCAGGGAAGGGGCGTGATAAAGGTTGAAGAATTTGCTCAGCTGCATCCATAACTTGCTCAGCTGCATCATCACCTTAGAGGGAACATTCAGTCTCTCACAAAACAAACAAAAAACCCCCAATATTGGAAGATTTTTTTATTCTGCACTACAATTTAGATGCATGTAACTGGAGGTGTACTGTTTAAAATTTTAAATGACTTTTTAACTTTTCATGTGTTGATGTCAGAAGCTGCATAAATGGAGTCTCTTCTGTGCCTGCAGGTAAGACAGGCTTGAAAGCCAAAGTGTTAGAAATTGCTCCACATACACTGTGGATTCATTGTCGGATACTTTGTGAAGCCCTTGAAACACGGATCAGGAATTTACTGACGTTCCGAGTTCTGCTATTAAAATTGTGAACGTTAGCAAGATGTAGCCCGCAATGGCACATCTCTGCAATGCTTTGCACAGAAATGGGAGCACAGCACACAGTTTTCTAAGTTCCCCTATCTTCAAAGCATCTGACGAGGCGGGATTTTTCTCCCACAAAAGCTCATGCGATAAATAAATTTGTTAGTCTTTAAGTGCCACAAGACTCCTTGTATGTTTTACCAACCTAGACTAACACGGTTTCCCTTTGGAACATGGCTTTGTTGTTTCACATAGAATTCAGATGGCTGTCTAAAGCGTTGCAACGTATTTATGAACTGAGAAATTAAGTCTGACCTTTTCTGTTGTATTTGAATTTCAGCAGTGCAGACATGCTGTATGATCCCTGCTGGCTTGTGTTTTTGGCTTACTCTGCTGATATTTTTGACAAATTGAATTCTCTAAATGGTGCAGTGCAAGGAGTGGAAAGTACTATTTTTGACCCGTATAAGATATTGGCATTCAAGAAAAAGCTAGATCTCTGGAAAACAAAGATCAACAGGGTTTTAAGCATTCCATTCCTATTGTTAGCTGATGCTATTGACGAAATAGAATCTGAGTTATTCGTGTTTTGGAATCAATGCAGAATCATTTGACTTCTCTCATAGTCAGTTTGGATAAATATTTTTCTATAGGAAATGCACCCTCTGGATGTCTCACTTATCTAACTTTTTCTAGCTGAGTCAGTTACTTTCGCCCATCTCTCAGATGATATTCCAGAAAAACTGATTGGATTTCAGAATGATAGGACACTGGAAATTCAATTTAAAAATAGTCTTTTGAGAGCACTTTTGGTTGAAAGTTGGCTCAGAACCAACTTTGCTAAAGTGTCTGATCAAAGCACTTTTGCTGTTTGAGCCCTCTTATTTGTATGAGATCAAATTCTCTGCGTGCTAGCTGTGCGAAAGACAAAGTACTATTCGAGATAAAGTACAGAACCACCTCAGAGAGTTAGTTTCAAAAATCATCTGACCAATTGATAAACTATCTGCAGAAAAGCAGACACACCCTTCACATCAAATATCTGTGTATTTAATAGGCAATTTAATTCAAGTTCTATTAAGGGTTTTATTAAGTTTATCAATATGCTATCAAATGTTCTTCTACAATTATTTATGTATGGGTTGAAGGTGGAGTTGCAAAACTTGTAACTCAAAGAAGGCTCAGCTCAAAAGTTTGAACACCACTGCTCTGAAGGGAAAAAAAAAAAAGATTTTAATCTTCACTTGGCTCTTATATTTTATTAGCAAAAAGATGTACCAGTAGTGGATGGGTTACTTTTTTAATGAAAACTAAAAACATTGATCATTAAAAAATTAAATATAAGTATTACTGAGAAATAACCAAATCAAGTTTGAGCCCACAATTTATTTTTCTGTAAAACACCATGTAACAACTTCTGATCTGCATGTTTGTTGCCCCTTCTAAGTATGAAATTGGCATAAGCTGATAAAAACACAGAAGGTCAAAGGGTGCTGAGCAATGATAAATTTTCTTCCTTCCATTTTCAAAACTGTTATTTTCTACCAGGAATAAATGTTTTTAAAAAACATTTTTACAGGTACATTTTTCTACAATTAATTTGGAATAAATAGTGGACTAAGTTCCTGTTCCTACAATGAATTCCATGCGAGCTGACACATCGACCTATGCAGAACCAACCCACAGGAAGCTCACCAAAGAATCGAGGTCAAAATGATTACATTACTTTTTCTTGGTCACTTTTCTAGGGGAGAAAGTGAAGATGCTTACCTTGAACTGTCTCTTGACTTTATCTCGGTCATGTTCAAATGTAGCTGCTCTCTCCATTGCTTGATATTTGGCTTCTAAAGCACTCTCTTTCTCTCTTAGTATTTTCTGGTAAGTTTTCTGAAGTGCCTGAAAATGTTTAATATTTTATTTCTCTGAGAGGAATTTATTATTGCTATAAAATTTAGAATGTTTTTCAGCTGCGCACAGTTTAGGCAGCATATTCAACAAGGTTGGTCCCGTAGCCTTTTTAACCCTCAATTCAGTGAAGAGCCTTTTTTTTGTTTGTTTTTGTTTGTTCAGATTTAAACATTACACTACAGTGTAGAAACCCAAACTAGTTCACAACGCAATCCTATGATGAATGAGAAACACATTACACTGAAAGCAAATTTTCCTGCTCAAAATCTACTGCAGCTGCATTGACTTCATTTCTACTTCAGTGCAGCTGTGAAAAAACCTGGAAAGAAAAGTGAAATTGACCAGCTCAAGCTGGAAATAATACAAAAAATATACCAACTGTACAGATGGTGAAAAGTAAACTAGATGTTCCACTTTATGACAAAGCTAAGTTATTATTAAAGACATCTGGATTAACACAGGTAAAGAAACTGAACACATTTTTAACAGCCATTTCTTTTTTTAATTGCTGATTTGTTCACGTAAATAAACGCCAGCTTGATGGGAAATATTTAGACTGCAGTCATGAATGTTATTTCCATCAAGCAACATTTAAAAATTGGAATTTTATAAGGGTGCAGCTCAGCAGCCCCATGGAGTAGGCTGGAGAATATTGTGAGGGGGACAGGGTGTCCAGATGATGTTGGGAAAGGGAGGAGATAAAAGAGCAATGTTCCCAAGGCTAAGACTAGTCAGGGGGAGGGAGGAAGTCAGTGTTCAAATCAGGGCTAAGGGGCCTACCCCCTGATTCAGAGGGAGCATGCAGTATAGTGGAGAGAGTTGGATTCTGTTTCCTTCCAACACTTAAATCCTGAACAACTCTAGACAAATCTCATCTTCTCTTTGCCTAAGTTTTTCTATCTGCAAAATGGAGACACTCAACTTAGTAAGTACTTTTATGATGCACGGATGAAAAGTGCTATGCGACAGCTAAGTATTATTTGTCTTAGGGCATGGGTTCTTCACTTCCACCCCTTTCCTTACCAACCACGGCTTGGGTCAGTACGGTTATCGCTTACCTGGAGTTCTGCCCTTAGCCTCTTGTTCTCTAGGTCCAGTTTGGCTTCCTTCTTCACCATGGAGGCCACCTCATTGTTCTTACTGACTCGGAAGATCTCGTATTCTTTCTTAAGACGCTCATACTCAGCCACGCACTCCAGCTCCTGCACCGAGGCAGTAGATTTGAAGCTGGCCCCAATGAGGCCTCCAGGCCGGGACGCACCCACCCGGCGGAAAGAGCTGCGCAGCAGGCGGGCTTTGGGCTTCACCTCCACTGGGATCTCACAGGCTTCGCCGCCACCCCCCCCCGTAGGTGTCTTCAATCACTTCCCCGCTGGCGCCCGCCGGGCTCACCAGGGAGGAAGCCGTCCCCATGGTCAAGGACCCGGCAGGACGCTGCCCTCACTGTTGCTCCTTCTCCATGTGCTTGGCAGCTGGGCTCACCCATGGCGGAGAGGCGCAGGCCACTTGGTCCATCTTTAGCTGTTTAGACCAAGCCAGCGCCATGGGGTCCGCACCCTGGCGGCAGTGAGGGGTTTTTCTTGCCCTCAGCCAGAGCTTAGCAAATAGACCTGCTTCAAGTCCCAATTCCACCCAGGGTGTGTGTGCAGGGGAGAGGGCTCAGCTGCCTAGGGGGGCACCCAGGGGCCAGCAGCCCCCCCAAGGAGACATGAATAGCCGCCGGCGGGGAGGGGCCGGCCACAGCCCCGGGACTCCGTGCCCCCAGGCCGGGGGGCTCAGGCAGCCACAAGGGCCCGCTGCGCTGCAAGGGCCGGGAGGGAGGGTGGTAGGAGCCAGGTGGGGCGGCGCGAGCGCGCTGCGTGGCGCGCGGGGCGGGTCGCTGAGGGGCCGGGCTGTGGGAGCGGCGAGTTGCTAGGCAGCCGCGGTCCCGGCAGGAAAAGGAAGGCCTGTGAGGCAGGGCCGCACGCCTTGATTATTAAACCTCCCAGAGCCGCACTGCGGCCTGTAGCTGGAGCCCAGGCCCGGCTCTGCCGTGAGGCGTCAGGGGACGGTTCCTAGGGGCGCCCTGAAGGCCAGGCCGGCTCCCGCCTCCTCAGCTCTTTCCTAGCAGCTCAGGCCCTGTTAGTCAGCATGGAGGCAGCGCGCACTTTAAATCCCTCTGCAGGCAGCTGCTGAAGGTTTTTTAAGCTCCATGAATGAGATGGGGCGGCCTCAAATCAAAATTTGGCCTGGGCGCCACAAGCCAGGGCCGCGCTACCCGGTAAGCCGGGTGAGTGTTGGAGGGGGTGCCGATGTTTGAGGGGTGTCAAAAGGGGACGGCAGCGTTGCGCTCCCCTGATGATGTCGCTCGTCTGCGCTGGCGTTGCTGGGCTGCGGCGGGGCGGCGCAAACCCGAGCGCTGTTCCTGCACAACTCGTTGAGCCGGCCTTGCTAGAGCCCTGCGTGGATATGGATAGGTGGAGCCGTAGCCGATCTGCATCTGCAAGAAATGGTCCGCGGATGTCCATGTTGTACCCGTGGATGCGGATGTAATGTGGATAGCTGCGGACAGGGCCGTCCCTGGGGGTGTGTGGCCCCGGGTGAATTGCCGTCTGTGGGGCCCCCACGCTCCCCACTGGCACTAGGGAGCGGGGCTGGCCAGCTCAAGGGAGGAGCAGGCCCCTGCACCGGCTGGCCCATACCAGGGAGGCAAAAAGCAGCAGCCCAGGACAGCGCTGCTAGTCTGCCCCCCCTGCTTCCACCCTGCTTTCAGCTATGTGCCAGAGCAGCATGGGCAGGGGGGGGGGTGGAACTGGCAGTGCTGAACCAGGCCGCTGCTTTTCATGGGCTCACCCAGTCACCAGAATGGGGCGGGGGGCAGCAGTGCAGCTGCACGGGCCCCCCCCCCAAAGCATGGGGCCTTGGGTGGCTGCCTTGCTCGCCCTACCTTAGGGACAGCCCTGTCCCCAGATATCTGCATGTTAGTAGGGCTCTAGCTCTGAAGATAAAAATACGTGGACCTGTATCCAATCTGCATCCACAAGAAATGGTCCACAGATATCTGTGCTGTATCGGCAGATGTGGATATCCACATATCTGCAGGGCTCTACATATAGCCATATACTTTTACCTACCCCAAAATTGCTAAGTTTAAAATTCATTGCACACTTCAATTTTATCATAAAAAGAGAGCAAATGTCAATCCTACTAATGTCAGATGCTAATAATTACTTCCGGTTACAATGACAACTAGGCCTACCTATAGAGTAAAACCCTAGATTCTCCCTGCCATCCTGCCCATGTCACCACTTCTCCCCGCCCTTTCCAACCATGCTGTGCATCTCTGCACCATCCCCCAGGCCCCAACCGTGCCATGCTTCTCTGCACTGTCCAGAGTCCCTGACCATGCTGCTGCTTCCCACTGTCTCTCACCATGCTGCACTTCTCCACACCATCCCAAGTCCCCGACCATGCCGCTTGCCCACCGTCTCTGACCATGCCATTGCTTGCCCACCATCTCTGACCGTGCTGTTCTTTTCCACATCAACCCCGACCATGCCACGCTTCTCCCCACCATGCTCTTCTGCGAGCTGCACTTTTTCTTTGAAGAGCCACATGCGGCTTGTGACCTGCAGTTTGGCCATGCCTGCACTAAGGCAAAAATACTGGGGGGGGGGGGCACAGCACCAAAAAAAGCTATCCTAGTACAGTGTTTCCCAACAAGTGTGGCACAACACACAGGTGTGCTGTCAGGTCTGAGCAGCTGTGCCACAAAATTTTTTGAAAAACTACTCAGAGAAGTCTGGATTGGCTCATTGGCTCATGAATAGTTAATGAGTTCATTTGGAAACTGTATGGTGGTGTGCCTCAAAATTAATTTAAGGTAGTAAGGTGTGCCACAGCAAAGAAAATGTTGGAAACGACTGGCCTAGAAGAGCTGAGGAGGCTGGAGGTGAGGTGCAAAGCAGCCACTTTTAAACGGTGGAGAAGTTTCAGATAAAAAGTAGGAAGACGAAGAGAGCGGGGAGAGGAGTATACCCAAACTGGCGGGCGTGGTTAAAAGAACAGTCTGTTTCCACCAGAACTAATTACAGTCATGAAAGTGAGGGAACCAGCCCAATAAGCTCTTTGGGGCAAGAACTTGTTTTTAGTTCCTAACACAACAGGGTCCTGGTCCATGACTAGGGCTCCCAGGCACTGCAATAATACATATAATAAGAAAAATAATAGTAGTTTTCATGTGCACTGAATCCTCCTTTCTCTCATTTTCAGGGGACCCTGGCCCTTACCATCCTTTGAAATGACAGTGCTAATTTGTTGTCATCTCCCAAACAGAAGAAATCAAACTGCTTCTATGTTAAGGGTGATTTGTCAGCTTCTGTGTTCTAGCAAAAATATTTACTATTTACTTCCACTGTATGACCCCTTGGAGTAGTGGTTTTCAACCACTGTGTCACACAGCGGTAAGTGTGTTGTGAAGATCCCAGGCAATGGGTGGACTCAGCCTGGGATGGGTGGGCTGGTTTGTCAAATAGTGTCACAAAATGCCACCAAGCGTGTCATGACCTGCAAAAGGTTGAGAACCATTGCCGTAGAGGGTTGCCACCAGTTCTGAAAATCACAATTTATAGCAGTGGCTCTCAGTTTTTCCAGACTACTGTACCCTTTTCAGGATTGTGATGCCCTAGGCCCTGATGCTCAGAGCAGAGACATGTAACTTAGCTTCATTTGCCCTGTTGCCATCCCCAGCCACCAAGCTGCCACTTGTGACAACCCTAATCTCATCTTGTAACCCTGTTGGGGCTTGTGACACCTAGGCTGAGAAACAGTGATCTAGGTGAGTTCATATACCCTCTTGAAGACTGAGGCATTTCCCTCCACCTTCCTTCCCTGAGTTTTCCCAGCATCCCCGCCCCCAGTTGTCCGTCACCTCATTACATGCAGTGTTATGAATTTACTCAGTGGTTAGAATTTTGAAATGCAATTGAAACATTAGTACACACTTTAATAGCATGCACAGTATACAGTAAAATGCTTGTCCTTGAAACAGCATAATAGGTCTGAAAAGTCTGAATAAAGACTAGCTTCCCCACACTGCTGATGGAAACAGAGCCTCGTGGAATGTAAAGATGGACTGTCTCAACTTGCAATGATTATTAAATGGCCATGGTAAATGGTAGTTCAGCTTGAACCAAATATCCAATCAAGGTCTCAAAAAATGGTGTCACGTTAACAGTATTTCCTTTTTTTATTTAAGCCTCAGCAGCAGCAATTTGCTCAGCATTCCTTTTGGGAGTGAAATAATTAGGCAGCTTGTGATGTCATTCACAAATCAGTATGGGTTAGAATCATTGTCTGAGCTGTGTTGCATCATAGCAGTCCAGCTACCCATCCAGTTTACTGAGTTCACTGGGACAACTCACACATGTGTAGATAATTGTGTTTTCAGAATCAGGACCCATATTTGTAAAGCCTGTCCATGATGGCTACTCCATGCTTTGGGCTTTAAGAGCAACTACTGCCCCTTGACACCTCCATATGAGAGTTCTCACTCACTGGATCCATGTTACCACAAATCCAGTGATCCCCCTCCCCGATCATCATCCTCTCTACCATCCTGTCTACTCCGTTTTGAGACAATACAGATTCCCCATCCCTGGTATACAGGAGACATCCATCCCTTTCCCATAAGCAGCCGCTCTGCCCCTATTTCCCCCTTACGCAGAGCACAGACAGCAAAATATTATTTGTATTACCATAGCACCTAGAAGCCCTGTCTCTGGACCAGAACTCATTTGTGTTAGCTAACCACCACCTTGGTTCTATAGGGTTCTCCACAAAAGGTAAATTTTACACTAAGAGAGTATTATTAGTCAGAGGCCCTACAGACTGTTAGCATGTCGTTGTATTACTCCAGTGTTGTCAGAGAACACTTCGCTGGAAGCCTCTCACAAATAAGTAGCTAATGCATGAATTTTCTGTACATCTTGCCGTATTGTTTAAAAAACAAAACTTTGTTTGCACTGAAATAACAAAATCACTGAATAATCTAAAGCAGTGGTTCCCAACCTTTTCTAGGCTGGGGACCCCTTTTTTACTAAAAATTTTTTTGCAGCCCTCCTGTGTGGCAGTGCTGCTGTGGGGCACAGTGTGACTCCCAGGGGTTGAATGCAGCACCCACTGAAGAGATCCAGCCCCCACTGGCAGAATGAGGTCCCTCCCTGGCCGTGCATCTCCCTCTGAATCTTCCCGGCCCGCTGGCCTGTTCTCCCACTGCTCCCCCCCCCCCCGCCTCCCATTTCCCCATCCACCCCTCCACAGGGCCCCTTTGCCCGCCCTTACCTGTCTGGAGCTGCTGTCACCTGGCCTTCACCCAGGCTGCTGTCCCTGAGCACACTCTAAAGATGCTCCGGGTGTGGGAGTTTTAAAAACTCCCTGCCTGGGGAAAGCTCCCTGCCAGCCAGAAGCCTGGGTCTCCCTGGGAACCCAAGACCCGGGTGGCATCTGGCCCCAGCTCCCAGCCTGTCCACGGACCCCTTGGAGCCACTCTGCGGCCCCTCCAGGGGTCCGCAGACCCCAGGTTGGGAATGACTGATCTAAAGTTTGTAAAGATCTATTTGAAATTAATCATGATATAACTTTTATGTTCACTATATCCTGCAATATTTTAAAATGTATGTTCAGGTGCCTAATTTGTTACTTAAGTTTTCATACTCCTGCCTTTATTTTGTTTTAGGATATATTGTTGACCACGCACGAACAAAATTTGTAGACATGGATTTGTCCCCTGGAGGTAACTGGAGCATTAAGAACTGCAGTGCTGTATGAAGTTTTCTACACATCCATTCTGTGCAAAGCTTTTTACTCGTGGGAAATGAAGGTAACTAGAATTTTGATTATAAAGCAAGTGGCCTTGCCTCTCACACACATTCTTGTGCTGTTTTATTGCCCTGAGATTCACTGCAGCTCAGAATTAGCAGATGTTCATTTTACAAAAGAACACATATCCGGCATCTAGGCACATATGTATTCCAGTATTATTTAGTATAAAGAGGTAGAGGAAATAGCAAAGAAATTTGCAGCTGGAGACTGGAGTGAGTTTTTCAAATCATAGATTCCCACAGTTTGGCTACATTTTATAAATAAGAGTTTTGCTGTGATTGGAATAACTAATTGAAAACAGGATGCTCTAAATGGAAAACAAGTGAGCAGCTCAAAGCTCTTATTCTTTGTAAATTCAGCATTTAGAAAATTAAGCATTACTGACAGAGGCAGAGTATTAGGAAAGCCTTTCACAACTCAGTAGTAAGTTGTGGTGGTATTGTACCAAAACCAATCAGCTTTTTATGATTTCTTGCATTATTCAAAAATGTGTCTAAGTGCAATTTTTTGTCACAACATGATTAAGAGTTCTAATGTAGATAAGTGGCAAAAGTAGTGCAGTGTGGTAATTTTAAAAATAATTGTTTTTATACCGGCTTATATATGAGTCCACAGCACTCTCATCTGTGGCTGTGAAGTGGTTAGTCTAAAAGTTAACCTGATTCATCCTGAGTATTGTGGCCCGTGTAATGAGTGGAAGCTTGGATAGGGTGAATGGTGAAGCAAGTTATAGCCTGGCTAAAGGATTTTAATTCTTTTCCCAGTCACCTGAGAAGACAGAATGCAGAATTTGATATTTAGTGCAAAAAGAGCTGAGCTTCCAGTTAATCAGCATCTCATTTTTGTTGGGTTTATTTTGAGGGTGCAGGATGTTATTCGTGGTCTGATTTACAAGAGGTTGGATGAGATGATCTGGTAGTTCCTTCTGGCCTTAAACTATGATTCCCTGTGATGGAAGCCCTGATTCAAAGCTCACTGAAGTCTTTCAGTTGACTTCAGTGGGCTCTGTGCTAGTCTGTTAAAATGGCTGTTAGACCATACAAGTCAGTGCAGGAGACAAAAATAGCTCTGTGGTTAGCCAGAATTCACCATTAAGCCAGAGGTTTATGGGTTTAATTTTCTGAATAAGACTTGGAATGAAGACATAAAAAATTAAGCCACTTCCTGTCTGTTTCTGGCATCTGAGAGTTAAAGCTTTCTGAGACATTTATAAGAGAGTAGTTGTCCTGGTTGATCAGATTTGTCCTGATGGTCAAGACTATGTCTATATGCTGAGTACAAAATGGCTATCATGTGTGTCTTGTCCATGGTAGGTTACAGGGATTTGTTAGTCTTTAAGTGCCACAGGACTCCTTGTTTGTTTGTTTGTTTTACTGAACTAGACTAACACAGCTACCCCTTTGGATACTAGCAGATCACGTTTCTGTACCAGATATGGCCTGATGACAGAGATTTCTTCTCAGGGATGCACTAAATGTGTTCACTATAAGATCCTTTTATGTTCTATCAGGAATAACTGATGTTAGTTTAGCCTTAAATTACGGTATGTGACGCACACAGATCACCATCTGGTGGCTGAATGTTATAATAAAGTTTAGCATTCCGTTAAATGCTTTTCACAGCACCATCATTTCAGATGATGTAAAAAGCCTTTCACAGTTTTACAGAAGTTATGCAACCCTAGAATATGACCAGCAGTACAGAGAAAATTTATATGAGGAATAAAATAAAGTAGTAATGAAGTATATGCTGAACATTGTATCTAATGCATCAATATTCCTATTTTCCATAGCACTCTGATTCTTTTTGACATACTTTATGGCTATATGTTGCAATTTATCTTATTTATTTATTTATTACTAAAAGAATACACCTACATAGGTACTTAATTATAAATTACTAGAACAAACACACATCATATAGTTATTCAGCTCACTACATCTTATGTGGTACAGTAATTTTATTACATTTTATCAAGCTAAGCTCAGTGTGAATATACCAAGAATCCGTTTCTTG
Organism: Podocnemis expansa; assembly: GCA_007922195.1. NCBI lineage: Eukaryota > Metazoa > Chordata > Testudines > Podocnemididae > Podocnemis > Podocnemis expansa. The sequence continues at coordinate 1,703,276 of ML682034.1, forward strand.
AGCCTCCTGAAAATTATGTGAGATAAAATTGATGGAGAAAATGATACCCACTTTTAAAGATTCCATGCCTTTACATTAACACTTGACCACTAGAGGTCAGCAACACTTAGGGAAAAGATGGAGATGGGTGGTTTGGTGTTGCTTATACAAAGAAAATGTGAGATAAAAATGACATGTTTCTACCTGTGACCAAGCCACCTAAAGAATTAAGACACCATAACAAGAATGCTGTGGAAGATGTTTGGAGTCATGGTAGTGATGGGGGGGGGGGAGAGAAGCAAAAAGACAGTATTGCATTTTTAATCTAGGACCTTCCCTATCTGTCATACTGTATATAGAAGTATTATGAAAAGCAGTCACCTAACACAGGAGCAGTAGAAGCCAAACCCTGGTTCTGTTAAAATCACTGGCAGTTTTGTTATTGACTGAAAGAAGATCAGGATTGAACCCTAGCTGCTTTTTGCAAAATTAAACAACTTTCAGGGTTTTTTATTTTGTTTTTTTACATGATGGACTGAATGCCCTAAAGACTTTTAAAATTTCATTAGTCAAGATAGTTAAGAAATGATTAAAAACCATCCAAAGCAAAACAACCCTTTCTTCTAACTACACCATAGGTAAATTCAGCATTAATTATAGCCATGCTACCAAGCTATAATACAAGTGCACAGGAAATGTTTTGATTTAAAGGACTTAGTTTCATACAGAATAATGAGACTGATAATTAATACCTAAGTCTCACCTTGACAGCTGTAAGATGTCAAAGCAAGACACACTCTTAAGTTTGTGTGTCAAGTGACTTAGCAATAAAAATCAATAAAAATCTTGGCCAAGCCTGTCAGGAAGCTTTGACGGATTGTCAGTCTGAATTGTCTGCGGACTGACAATTGAATTGTCACAGATCTACAGAGGATTTTATACTCTAGCTCAGTGGTTCCCAACCTGGGGTCCGCGGACATGTTGCAGGGGGTCGGCACAGCCTCTCCCTACCAGGGCCAGAATCCAGCTGGAGTCCTGATGCACCCTACCAGGGCCGCCTCTCCTCGCCTGCAGCAGGATCCCAGCAGGGGGATGAGGCCGCAGCGGCGGCAGGGGGCCATAGCCACCATGGCTCGGCTCCGTAGTGGTGTGGGCCACAGTGGCAGCGGTGCTGCACGCTGGCTGTCCCAGCAGCACCGCCAGAGTGGTGCAGGCCAGATTACATAATCAGCTAGGGGGCCACAAAGATATTTTTTGTTAAAAAGGGGTCCCCAGCCTGAAAAAGGTTGGGAACCACTGCTCTAGTCTTTATACGGTCTCTGGGAGCACCTTAACATAGGCCCTGGGCTTAGCTTTTCACAAGGGTGTGCCACATGGCTCAGAGACTGACCCTCCTGGATACAGCATCCCTCTTTCTTACTCTGTGGTCTGAACAGCAGGTCCAAATGAGTTCAGACTCTTGAGCAGAGATTTTTACTACACTGCTGCTAGCAAGGGTATGCAGTAATACAGGGCAGCTTTTCAAAACAAATCAGCATTTGTTAGTTAACTGAATGCAAAATATGAGAGTTCTTAGGTCACCATTGGAAAAGCAAAGCTTATGTCTTGAGCCACACTTAAAAGTTAGGTTAACATAGCTAAGTTGGCCAGAGGTGAATAAAGTACACCCAGCTATGCTGACCTAATCCCTGGTGTAGAAGCAACGAGGTTGTTGGCTCATTCTGTGACATGGTGTTCCTATTGATGTATGCTGTATCTACACTACAGGGTTATGACAATTTAGCTATGCCAATATAATCCTTGTAGTATAGGTGCAACCTAAAACATTCTGTACTGGCAGAAACAACTTCCCCAATAATACATGCTCTTCTGGAATCTTCTTGTGTTTTCTGCCTGCTTCTTTTTGGGCCAGCATCCACACCTTGGCTGCTTTGTCTAGGTGCTAGAGTTCTTCCATTCCAGTTACTTACAAAGAATTTGAAAGTTTCTGTTGCCTGCTGGTCATTAGAAGTAAATGATCCAGTTGTTGGATCTTTCATTCACATGTGTTGATTCCATTCATATTTTGATGATACATTTGGGTCCAACCCAAACACACTTACTGTATACATAATGTCCAGCTGTGCCTTATTTCTCTTGTCTCTAGAGTAGAATTTAAACCCTACACATTCTGTGAATAGCAATACAAAGTGAGTGGATAAACTGATTATGCACATTATTCATAAAAAATTGTACAAGAATTCCTACATTTTTCAAATGGACAAGGAATTAAAATCCCAGCAAAAGAATGAATACTTAAACATCAACTTCAATAAATGTGCATCGCCTCTGACTTTCCTAGCCATATAGTCACCTTCTTTTAAGTCAATATCTGAGCCCTAGTCTACACTTGCCACAGTTTTCGGCAGCAGTCGATGAGAGAAATGCAAGGTACATAAAATACCTCGCTTATCTACCATCAACTTATTACTCCCACTTACCCCCCCCCACACGCCATGCTAAGGAGAATGGAAAAGCCGACCAGTCACTTTAGCACTATGCTACTTTCTGGGCCTGCAGTTATTGATGCGAACTCCAGAGTGATTGAGCGCATCTTGGCAGACCACTCAATTGAACCCAGAAGAACGCACTGATGGCAGCGATTTTGCTGTCATCAGTGTAGACATACATTGAATCTTCCGTGTGGTCTCCAGCCTGGGGGGGTTGTTGGTGGTGAGCTCTTCTATTTCCTACAGCTCTTTCTTGTTTCACAAAGGCTATGACTACACTACAAAGAGCTCTCCTGATGACTTAATTACTCCATCCCCCAGGAGTGGTGGTAGCTATGTTGGTGGGATAAGCTCTCCACACTAATGTAACACTGTTCACGCCACAAGTTAGGGTACCGTGACACGTGTTGCTCATGAGGGTGGTTTATTCACACCCCTGAATGACATAATTTATGCCAATCTAAGCTGTAGTATGTGCATGGCCTGAATATAAGCGTGGAATGGGGTTTAGTGGTTAAAGATATTTCCTGTGAGTCAAAATCACAGACTGTTTTTCCAGCTCTGATATTAACCACGTGCATGATATTAGGCAAGTGACTGAGGCCAGAATTAAAAAAAAAAAAAATGTGTAGTAGCTTTGCATGCCTGATTTTTGAGTATCAGATTTGAGACACTGGTGGTCTGATTTTCAGACATGCTGAATACCCACAACTCCAACTGACTTCATTTTCATTCCCAATATTTAGCTGTCTTAATGTCTCTGCAGATATTTTCTGCTGTTTTCAACTAGCTGTTTGCTTAGCATAAGAGAGATCTCTCAAACCGAACTGGTTACTATGGTTATGTGTTATTTGCTGTTTGTTGAGATAAAGTACTAGGGTTCATTCTAGGCTGACTTGCCTTTGTAACTGTCTTTGAAGAATCTTTTAATAGTATTCACTTCTTGACTCAAAGAGAGACAACTGCTCCCCTCTGACTGTTTTCCAAACAGTGAAGTGGGTGTAATACTTTTCTCTCTCACAAGGTGTTATGGGTCTTTAAGAAATTATTGTAAGGCAATTCGAGATCCATGTACTGTATGAAAGACTTGAAATAAGTATAAAATACTGTTAGTTTTTTTATAGGTGAGGTAGCCTTAAAAAAAAGGGTTTCTTGCACACACTTCTTGACAGATAATGTGCAGCAATGCTGTTCAGCAGTGAGCATGAACAGGAAAGAAATACAGGCATACAGCAGCAAAGGGAAATAATGAAAAATTATTTCCCCATACCCACTGTTTTAAATAAAAAGGATCACCTGAAATTAGTCACTTGGTTCCATACTTGGCTTATTTGAAGCAAACAGTTGCAATTCACTAAGGTTCCAGTTCAGCAAGGTACTTATGAATGCACAAATAACTGAGTGATGTTGAAGGCTATGAACGTTCTGTATGCTCTGGAAAACCATCCTTGCAGATTGATGTGTTTCCATGTGATGAATAAGTCCATTGGGTCGGTGGTTGTGGCATAGATTTTACTGGGCCCTCCTGCTACACATTTCAAATCTTTTCCATGCTGGGTGGATCACTGTCTTCCAGGACCTCAATCCAATACCCATCGAAGTCAGTGGGAGCCTTTGGAAATTGACAAGTCTTTCCACTGACATCTGTGAGTGTTGAATCAGACCCTGTGTTCACTGTGCCGAAGAAGCAGTCTCTATTTGGAATTTTTAGCAATTCTACCACTGGAGTAGCAGCAATGCGCCTCCATGGCTGATGTATTAGTGACAGGTGGGCTGAGGTATTTTTGCCACCATGTCATCCAACCATTTTTTAAGATTGACCTACAATGGGAGGATTACAGAAACATTTTTAGCATAGACAAGGCCAACAAGGACACAAAATGAAATAGGTGGTATCTAGACCTCATATTTCAGTTTTGATCAGAAACTCCTCAAAAAAGACATAGCAGTATGTTATCATGTAACTAATTTGATTGTTTTTTGTTTACATAATACCTATCTTGCAGGGTACCGGGTGCTCTCATCTCCCTCCTTGCAGGACCAGGCTTTTTTGTTGTTGTTGTTGTTTTTAATAACCTGTCTTAACATTAATATTTCCTCTTCCCTTAATTCCCAGAAATTTCATAGTATAACTGCAGGTGCTGGTTACCCTGTAATTCTACTGTATTCAATTGTTCATGTGAATGAAATGGATCTTCTTATAAACAATTACCCTCAATGTGGAATAAGACGGCTAAAGCGAATGAAGAAACAGTCTTGACAATTTTTCAGGGAGTGAATGTTCTTTGAATCCCCAAGAAGTGATTTGGGGTTTCTTGCTGCATGGAATGTTAATTCTGTACATACAACCTATATCTGAGAGTTGAACAGTGCAAAATTTGATTTCTAAGCCACAGCCATTAAGTGGCATGATGTATTTGATTAACAGCTTTATGTAGCTTTCTAGTAAAAGCCTTAAACATTTTTTTCCATAATATGCCATTCATGGTGTTTGAGTTTCATATATGGAATGAAACTTGATGGCACTGAAACTGAATGGTGTTGCTCTTTCTATAGCAACTGAAGCAGATTTTGTGTCTCCTTGAGCTACAACTGGCTGGCACAAACATAGACAGTATAACCACTATGTAATATGAGTCACTGGACAATAGTGATGCCAAATACACTCTTTTTACACATATTCCATTTTGAAAATGTTACCCTGATGATCCTAAGAGATTGTGGAGGTCATATATATATATATTTCAGTTTTGATCAGAAACTCCTCAAAAAAGACATAGCAGTATGTTATCATGTGACTGGATAGCATAGTGGTTAAGAGCGCTGTAGTGGTTAATATCGACGCCCTTTGATACGGGAGACTGGGGTTCAAATCCTGGTGGGTACCTGTCTACCTTCCCAGTAGGGGTCCTTGGGCAAAAGACCCCCTAACGCCTCACTTGCCTACCTCGAATATGAGAGTGACACGAACTAGGAGAGTCATGCCGGCTCGGACGTCGCCTGGATTAACAAGGTCTGTGCCAGATGTTAGGGAACCAGGACAATCTGACGATAAGTGGGCTACTGGAACAAACCATGCATGGATGAGACAAGAGAACCTGGAATTGATGGAATGCTACTACAACAGCAGACCTAAGGAGAGGGGATATATGAAACGTATGAGGGAACTATGGATGGACAAAAGACCTACATCCACACTAACTGAGAAACAGCTAGTTACCCAACGCTTCAACATAGTAAAGAGGCAGCTGCTCTCACAACTGGAGATAGATCAACTCCACATTACCTCCCAGACTCAAGAAGAAGCCCCAGAAAAACAACTCGATGTGCAGCCAACACCCGAAGCTGGAACTTCACTGCCACCCCCTCCATTACAGAGCACAGCAGCTGCTATGAGGCATAAGATCATGGATAAACTAGCTACAGTCAACCCTCGAGACCGATTACCAAGGCTTGTGGGAGAAGTACCATCAGATAGTATGTTAGAAGATGCCAATAGAGCCCTAATGACAATTCCTACTACCACCATCACTGAAACCAATGAACTGGTATATGCTACAGCCTCTGTAATCCTGGAGATGCTTGGCTACACAATGAAGAAGAACAGCAGTACATACCCTCCCTGGAAAATGAGGTTGGAGGATAAGATCAAGGCAACCCGGAGAGAAGTTAGCCAGCTGGTGGAACTACAGAAGGGTGTGGAGATTAAGGATAAGACTCGGCTACTGAGAAAATACAAGGGCCTGACTCCATCTGAAGCCCTAGAGACTGCTAAGCAAAGGCTCACAGCACTGGCCACCAGGCTAAGGAGATACACTAGAGAAGCAGAGGCCAAAAAGATAAATGCCCTGTTCTCCAAAGAACCATCCAAGGTGTACTCCCAACTGCAGTGCAACAACACAATAACAGCAGAGCCACCAACAGCAGAAACTGAACAGTACTGGAAGAACATATGGGAGAAAGAGAAGACTCATAACACCAGTGCAAAGTGGCTGCAGGACCTGAGAACAGACCACAGCAATCTCCCAGAACAGGAACCAGTCACCATCACAATAGCTGACATCCAGCAGCGGGTCAAGAACATGAAGAGCTGGACAGCACCTGGCCCGGACATGATCCACACCTACTGGCTAAAGAAACTAACAGCAGTGCATGAACGCCTAGCAGCACAGACGAACCAGCTGCTAGCAGCAGGCTCCCACCCAGACTGGCTAACACAAGGAAGGACAGTGCTGATCATGAAAGACCCCCACAAGGGAACAGCACCATCCAACTACCGGCCAATAACCTGCCTCCCCACTACATGGAAAGTCCTATCAGGCATCATAGCCGCCAAGCTACAGGACCACGTGGGCCAGTACATGAGCACAGCTCAGAAGGGCATTGGGAACAACACCAGAGGCTCAAAACACCAGCTGCTCATAGATAGAGCAGTCACCCAAGACTCAAGGTCTAGACAGACCAATCTGAGCACAGCCTGGATTGACTACAGGAAAGCCTACGACTCAATGCCGCACACATGGATCTGTGAATGTCTGGCGCTATACAAAGTCAACAGGACACTAAGGACCTTCCTCAAGAACTCAATGGGACTGTGGAAGATAACACTGGAAGTCAACTCAAGACAGCTTGCACAAGTGGCCATCAAGTGCGGCATATACCAAGGTGATGCGCTGTCCCCGCTGCTGTTCTGCGTTGGCTTGAACCCCCTCAGCCAGATAATCACAAGGACTGGATATGGATACAAGTTCAAGAGTGGAACTACCATCAGCCACCTCCTCTGCATGGATGACATCAAGATGTATGCTAAGAATGAACGAGACATCGACTTGCTAATCCACCTGACACGGATCTACAGTGAGGATATTGGGATGTCATTCGGACTGGAGAAGTGTGGCCGGATGGTAGTAAAGAGAGGAAAGGTAGTCAAGACTGATGGGGTGGAACTACCAGCAGGCCACATAGCAGACATACAGACCAGCTACAAGTACCTTGGTATCCCACAGTCACATGGGAACCATGATGAGGAGGCAAGGAAGACAGCAACATCCAAGTACCACCAAAGGATAAGACAGGTCCTGAAGAGCCAGCTCACTGGGAAGAACAAGATCCACGCCATCAACAGGTACGCCCTGCCAGTCATCAGATACCCTGCCGGTATAGTGAGCTGGCCAAAGGAGGACATGGAGGCTGCCGATGTGAAGACCCGGAAGCTCCTCACAATGTACGGAGGTTTCCACCCCAAGTCCAACACCCAGAGACTGTACGCCAGCCGGAAAGAAGGCGGGCGGGGTTTGGTGAGTGTCAAAGCCACTGTCCTGGATGAAACCCAGAGCATCCAGGAGTACATCAGTAAGATGGCACCCAAAGATGAGCTGCTGAGAGAATGCCTGAGGCAGCAGCAGCAGACATGGGAGGAAGATCAAGCAGAAGAAGTGCCATGGCAAGACAAGACCCTGCATGGAATCTACCATCGACAGATAGCTGAGGTGGCTGACATTGGGAAATCCTACCAGTGGCTGGAAAAAGCTGGACTAAAAGACAGCACTGAGGCACTGATCATAGCAGCACAAGAACAGGCACTGAGCACCAGATCCATTCAAGCAGGGGTCTACCACACTAGACAGGACGCAAGGTGCAGACTGTGCAGAGAGGCCTCAGAGACAGTCCAACACATAGTGGCAGGATGTAAGATGCAGGCAGGAACAGCATACACTGAACGGCATAACCAAGTAGCTGGCATTGTGTACAGGAACATCTGCACAGTGTATGGGCTAGACCCTCCCAAGACCAGATGGGAGATCCCACAGAAGGTCATGGAGAACAACAGGGCTAAGATCCTGTGGGACTTCCAGATCCAGACGGACAGGCAGGTACTGGCCAATCAACCAGACATCGTGGTAATAGACAAGGACCAGAAGACAGCGGTGGTGATAGATGTGGCAGTGCCAAGTGACAGCAACATCAGGAAGAAGGAATATGAGAAGCTGGAGAAGTACCAGGGCCTGAAAGAGGAACTAGAGAGGATGTGGAAAGTAAAGGCCAAAGTGGTCCCGGTGGTGGTAGGAGCACTCGGGGCTGTGACTCCTAAGCTGGGAGAGTGGCTCCAACAGATCCCAGGAACAACATCAGAGCTCTCTGTCCATAAGAGTGCAGTGCTAGGAACAGCTAAGATCCTGCGCAGAACCCTCAAACTCCCAGGCCTCTGGTAGAGGACCCGAGGTTGAGGATGACACATACCACCCATAAGGGTGAGAAGGGAATTTTTATATATATATATATATATATATA
>ML682034.1:1720587-1748647 GCA_007922195.1 Podocnemis expansa
GTGTGTGTGTGTGTGTGTGTGTGTGTGTGTGTGTGTGTGTGTGTGTGGTTTTTTTGTTTTTCCTAATTCAGAGCCTACTTTATGTACTAAGTACTTTGCAGAAAGATAGGAAGTCAGAATAAGAGGCTAAAGTACAACAAAGGATGGAGGATGGTTGGGTTTCAGGAGACCCGTCAGTGATTGAGCAGCAGGGTTGAGCACATTTTGTTCAGTGGCTTTTTGTGTGAGTTCTTGGTGATGGGTTTTGTTTTTGTTAAAATTTACATGAACACATTGGAACACAAAGTTTCAGTAGCTCCCAGTTTTTTACACAAAGGATGGTGGAATATCTTGTGCTCCCTTTTCAAGGCATGCACCTCTTTCTGTTGCCAATGGTAGGACCAGAAATGAGCCCTCACTGTGTCAGTTATTTAAACTGACAAAACAATAGCTGTAGTAAACAATCTCCAGAGTGCCAAACAGGCCCCCTCTGCAATTCTATGGTAATGAAAAAGGAAATGTACTAATATAAATTATAAATTTGACAGAGAAAATAATCAGTCACAGTGTATTACACATGATACCTCTTTGCCTGCTTGAAACCTCACTAAATTCATCAGGTAAAAATAATTGGCACAGACGTGTTTCTTATATTAGTCTAGTCGTTTAACTCTTTTAGAAATAGGTTGCACTTCATTAGCTGTCATGAGCATAATTTATATGATGTTTTTCAAAGCAAAGAGTTTTACATACAAGGCCCAATCTATCTGTCCTTTAAGTTAATGGTACTTTTTTAACACTGACTTCAGTGGGAGGAAGATCAAGGTAACCTAAAAATGTATAACCCTGCTCACTGAAAGAGCAATATATGTTATATTGAAGGATTCTGACAGTGTGCATTAAGTAGCTGGAGAAGGGACTTATAAAAAGGGAATTTTTTGTCGGTCATTTAAAATCAGACCTGCTTCAAGTATTCAGTTTGTGGAATGCATTGACTTTGCATTGCAATTATATAAAATCACACATTTAAAAAAGTATCAAAATAAAACACTAGACAAAATCAGGGACATTTGGAGTTAAGGTGATGCAATTGTTAACTAACTTTCAAGTGCTTATTTAGTTTGTGAAGGGGCATGATTTTCTTTTTTGGACTGACAGTGTCCTGCCCACAACCTTCATAGTTGGCAACCTTTGTTCTGCTCCAAGTGTGGAATTTTTTGCAAATGATTTATTGAGATAATTTTAATTTTTGCAAAGAATTTGTGTCTATCTTTAAAATTCCATTTCTGGTCCACACACCCTGCCCCAAACAGTGGTGTGTTAGATTTGGGAGCTGCACAAAACCGAAGATCTGGGTAGAAGCTGTAGAGTGTCTTAGGGGTGGGGAAGATGTAGTTGGATGTTACCTGCTGCTGGAAACTCCTGTAGAGGGTAGAAGGTGCTGGGAGTTAGAGGGTGCTAGAACTGTTGGAGGGTTTGGAGGTTGGTTGGCAGCAGGAGGCTTGGGTGTAAGTGAGATGATGTAGGATTGTGGCAGGGTAAACCTGGTGCAACTGCCATTTCTGTGGGATAAGACAGTTGCTCTTTAACTGGTCTGAATATTCAGCAGAAACACTGTAGTTTATGGTGATGTTCATGGCCTGAGTTGCCATGTCCTTGAGTGCATATGAAAGGCAAACCCTTGCTGTGTTCTCATATCTTAATATTTTAGTTACAGATCATGGGGAAATTTTTCAGAAGTGCTGTAGTGACCAGGGAGCCTAAGTACCATTTTCAAAAATAACCTTGATGCTTGGGTTGATGTTAAATGAAGCTCAGACTCCCAAGTTACTTTTAGAAATGGGACTTTCATGTTATGAAGTCACAAAGGGACTTTTGATAATGGTATCCTTAGTGAACACTGAGAATAGGAAATAATGCTGTTTTACTTCCCTGATTAAGTTGCTCAAGTTGGCCCATGCTGAGTTCTAAGCATCAGTGCTGGCAGCACCAAACTTTGCAAAGGGAAAATAAAGAAAATGTTGAGTAAAAAATATATGAGGAAAATATGGATAGGCCGTAGCAAGTCTGTTTGTGTAATTCATTTCTTCTTAAACTCATATTGATGACCTGGGGCATTCGATTCTCTTTTTCATTTTGTAAGTATATTTGGTAACATGTGCTACTCCGAGTGCAGCATCTCATAAGAACAGCCATGTGGGATCAGACTAAAGGTCCGTTTAGCCCAGTGCCATCTTCCAACAGCAGCCAGTACCAGGTGCTTCACAGTGAAGGAATAGAACAGGTAATCATGAGGTAATCCATTCTGTCAGTTATTCCCAGCCCCTGGTAAACAGGACTCTCTCCCTATCCTGGCTAACAGCTGTTGATGGATCTATCCTCTGTGAATTTATCTAGTTCATTTTTGAACCCTATTATTTAGTCTTGGACTTCAAAACATCCTCTGGCAGGGAGTTTCACAGGATGATTGTGCTTTATATAAAGAAATTGTTTCTTTTGTTCTTTTTAAACCTGCTTCTTACTAATTTCATTTAGTTCTTATTTTATGAGAAAGCATAAGCAAACACTTTTTTATTTACTTTCTCCACGAGTCATGATTTTATAGTCTGCTTTGATATTCCCCCTTAGTCATCTCTTTTCCAAGCTGAAAAGTTCCAGTCTTATTAATCTCTCCTGATATGAGAAACTTTTCCATACCCATAATAATGTTAGTTGCCATTTTCTGTAGCTTTTCCAGTTCCAATATCTCTTCCCTGAGATGGGGTGACCAAATCTTCACATAGCATTCAAGATGCAGGCATGCCTTGGCTTTATAAAGAGGCAATGTGATGTTTTCTGTTTTATTATATCTATCTCTTTCCTAATGATCCCCAACATTCTGGGTTTTTTTTGATTTCCACTGCACATTGAATGGATGTTTCCTGAGAGCTATCCACCATGACTCTAAGATCTCCTTGTGGAATGGTAACAGCTAATTTAAACACTGTCATTTTATATGTATAGTTGGGATTATGTTTTCCAATGTGCATTACTTTGCATTTATCATCACTGAATTTCTTCTGCCATTTGGTGCCCAGTCACACAGTTTTGTGAGATCCCTTTGTAACTCTTCACAGTCTGTTTTGGACTTAACTATTTTGTATAGTTTTGCATTGCCTGCACATTTTGCTACCAGACTGTTTATGCCTTTTTCCAAATCACTCATGTTTTAAGTATACAAAATTTCTATTTTTAAATATAGCATTTGCTTTTGATTAATGTGAGATTGCTTCTCCTCAGTTTGTTGCCTGATTTTGCCATTTTGTCTTTTTCCTTTTTTTCCCCTCTGTGGTGCTTTGCTTGCCACTGTATTTGACTGGTATCCTGGGCATTCTTATCTGAGGTAAAGTATGTCCACCCCAGAATGAAGTTTTGACTGTTCTTGGGTTCCTGTGTGTGTCTGTTAATTTCTAGCGTGCCCAACATTGTGCTATCAATGTACCAGTAATAAAGTTAATGATGACCCACCCATCCATGCTCATTATTGGAAGCTGGTTCTGCTGTTAGCGCTAGGTTTTTGCACAGTCCTTACTCTCAGGGGCCTTGTCCCTTCAGAGGTTAGGAGTAATTCCCACTGAACTTGATGGACTTGTATCCTGTGGTGGGAAAGTCAGAGAGTATGAGGTCTAAGACAGAGCCAATCCTCTGTACATGATTGCATAAAAGAAAGATTTTTTTTTTTTTGCTATCTTTGTGATCTGTGCACTTGCACTGAATAAACCCAGTCTGGATCTAAATGTTTCTTGGTGAAAACTAAAATACTGATTTAGGTATCAGCTGCAGCCAGTTTAACACAGTGTTTCAAAAGACCATGACAAACTGTTGCTTTTGCTAACCTGCTTTTTTTCTAGAAAATTGATTTTAATCTAATTTATTTTTAAGCATAGTTAATGGCCAGAAAAAAATACATTTGAATGTCCATTTTTGTTATGAATACTATGAAAAAAATGTAAAAATGATAGAAGGAATATAGATTTGTAGAAGAATAGCAGACTCCTATCCAAATAGCCCTATTGTCACATTTCAAAGCTTGATGATATCTGAAAAGGAGATGTTGCATTTTAAAGAGCTCAGAAATAATGAAGCCATTAAGATATGATTGTACCTTCTCTAACAATGCTGTTTCTTTTATAACAACACAAGTAACTTAAAAAGAAAAGTGTTTATAAATAAATAACAAATATGCTGTGAAAGGTACAAACCATAGGCAACATCAGTAAGTGTAATACAAGAAATAAACAGAAGAATCTGTTTTCCTTAATCAGGCAGTTCACGTAGTAAATTTCCTAGGGAGACATAATCCTGTTTTAGTACAGCTTTTTTGATAGTACATGGTACGGCTTGAACCTAGAAAACTCTTTTGGAATTTTAATGTCTCCTTAAATGAGCTCTGAAGAGAGAGGTCTTGCAAAGACGACTTTGCATCAGTTCTTTTAAACCTTCCAAAAAAAGAGAACAAACTCATTTCAGGCACATCAGTTTATGCATGAAAAAGTCCACATTTATGAATGCATTTTCTGTTTAATCAGCCTTAACATATGTACCTGTAAATTTTGCGGATGCATGTTTAGAGATTTCTTTTCAAATAAACAAATTGAGACTGAATCTTATAAGTTGATCTCGGTAAGTGGATGCCTCTAGCCTCCTGGAACACATTCATCAATGTGATAAATCCTCTATCACTTGGAGTCTTTAAACCAAGATTGAATGACTTATTTCAGCCATGTGTGTTGACCTACAAGCAGGGCCCAATTGGGTGATATTCAGAACTGTGTTGTATTTATAGGTCAAACTAAATGATCACAATAGTTCTATTAAATTTCAGAATCTGTTTATATAGTGACTTTAATGGGGCCTGCATGGGTATCAGAGTCCGTCTATTCAAATCAAATTGAAAAATTAGTCCTTTGCACATATTGTCAAAGATAAGGAAATATAGGTACAAGGCTGCTAAAGAAAATGCAGGATAATAATATTAATAGAAATAAAAATGTATTAGTGTATAGCAGGGGTGGCCAAACTTATGGAACTCAAGAGCCACAAGTTGATTATTAAACCTTCAAGAGCTGCACTGAAGCATACAGCCATATACTTTTACCTACTAAATTGATTTACTGACATTCTTCCATGAGCCACACCTTTACATTTAAGAGCCACAATTTGGCCATGCCTGTTATATAGTAGTGCTTTAAAATATAAGGAAAGAGGACACTGCAATGCATTCAGTATTATGATTGTGTGTTATAACACCATATAGTTGATGCACATACCTAGAAAGGTGGTAGAATCTTCCTCTTCAGAGTTTTTTAAAGGTCTGGCTCAAAACAAACCTGGATGGGATGATTTAACGGAGGCTGGGGAAGTTGGACTAGATGACCTTCTGAGGTTCCTTCCAGTGCTAATCATCTATAATGATATACATTGGGGAAAAGAATGCTTCCATTGTTGCAAGCGGTAATAAAATAAGAAATTCTATTTGCCACATTTAACCCTAATTCTGACACTCTGAAAATTTTCAGTGCTTTAATTTACAACCTGAACTTCCTTTAAAGTGTGTGTATATGTAAGCATAAACACACTTTAAAGAATGTTAAAGTTGCATCTTCATTTACACAAATCAGTTCTTCTATTTACGGCATTCACCAAAGATGTTTTTGATGGGTATTATTATTTATAACTTTTATTGTAGTGACTAGTGATGGACTGGGCATTTGAAGGGATGGAGCAGGTCTGGGATGGGAGAGCAGATGCTGTGCTCCAGCCAGAGCACCTCTGGGCCCTGGGGGTAGCAGCCACCTCACGCTGGCCAGGGCGCTGCTGGTGGGTCCACATGTGGGACTTAGTGAGCAGAGTGGCTGCCATGCACTGGCCAGTGCGCTGCACTGCCCCATGTGGTGGGAGAGGTATGGGGATGGGAAGCACGATAAGCAGCCCACTGAGCCCTTCAGGGCTGTAGCCCCTCAGGGATTTGCCAGAGTTGTCTGATGGCTAGTCTGCTCCAGTAGTGGGATTTAGCCGTAGTCTACGCTTAGGGCACTTTTTGGCAGCAATCGACCGGCATTTACCCAAGGCATGTAAAATGCCTTGCATAAGTGCTGGTGACTTTCTAAGCTGCTGGGACACGCTTGGGAAAGCCGACCGCAAATCCCTTGTGGTCAGCTTTCCAATACATCTCCTGGGGGCCCAGACTTCTGGCTCCGACTTCTGAGAGCGCAGCAGCGAGTTCATACTTGCTGCTAAGCGATCCCAGAATGCTTAGCTGACGGCAGCAATTTTGCCGCTGTCAGTATAGACATAGCCTTAGAAGCAGGGTTCTGTTGTACTTGGCACTGTGCAAACATGTATCAAGTGATGTTCCCTGCACTGAAGTCTTTGCATGACAAGCAGAGCCATAACATGGTGTTTTGCCACCTGGGGCACGTTCTGATCAGAACGCCGCCCTTGCCATTAGTGGTGCTCAGAGCTGGTGCTGCAAAGCCACCCCCTTAATAGCCCAGCTCTATTGAGTTGCTTTGGGCTGCCTGGGCCTATGTCCCATCGGCCCCACCATAGTTACAGCCCTTATGCCAAGTATCAGATCAATGATAACAGATGGCAGAATTGTGTCTCTTTCTAGATTATCATTTGCTATTGGGGGTTATAATCTAGTTTTTCAAAACATAGATTTTTTGTATGAATTTTATACCTAAATTTAGTTTAGTGAAAGAGGAGCATATCTTATCTGCAAAGAGCCACCAAAGTAATTTTAAAATATTCCATTCTAGTACATTCTATTGCTATAGCATGATCTTATAAGATGCTGAAGACTTCTCACAGTCTCCTTAATAAAGTTGTATTTTAGGTGATCTGCTTAATAGCAGCAATAACTAAGTATTGCTACACACATAGGCAATTCTTTGTATCTGTTAGCAGTATAGTATAATACGTCTCTCCTTTTTTAATTCGTCTACCCCATCATGTATGGCTAATGCACAATGACATTATTTATCAACAAAGAGGAAAAGGTTATCTTTTCAGCTGATACTTCTCTTTAGCCATGAATGTGTGTCTGGAAAAATGTAACAGCCTCCAGTCAATTGTGACCATAAATTTCAGAACATCTGTCTTTTCCAAAAGCTGAACTGTCCACCTTAGAAGCTAACAGACAAAGGATGGCTCCAAGTATTGTTTTCATCACAGCAGGATTTTCAAAGATGTGAAAATAATCTTTTTTTCGTGCTCATGGGGACAAATTCTGTCATATCAGTGGTCTAAGTCTTAAGGAATTGCATCATTTGTCACTGGATCTTCCAAAACCTCTCACTGCTACTGTTGGTTTTGAAAACTGTACTAGCAACACCTATCCTTTGTTTAGCTTTTGAAGTGGACAGCCTAACTTTGAACATAGATCAATATTGTTGCCATAGCAATATAGAATTGGAAGGGATCTCAGGAGGCCGTCTAGTCCAGTCCCCTGCACTGAGGCAGGACTAAGTATTGTTAAGACCATACCTGACAAATATTTGTCTAACCCAACAGTTCTCAACCACTGTGTTGGGACACAGTGGGAAGTGTGTTGTGGAGAGCCAGGGAGGTGTCTGGATTCAGCCTGGGGAGTGTGGGCTGCTATGTGCTGTAGCATTGAGACATGCTGCCAAGCATGTCACAACCCACAAAACGTTGAGAACCACTGATCTAACCTGTTCTTAAAAAAATTCCCAGTGGCACAGATTCCGTAGTCTCCCAAGGTAATTTGCTTGTGTGCTTGTCTACCCTTACAGTTAAGAAGTTTTTCCTAGTGTCCTAAATCTCCCTTTCTGCAATTTAAGTCCATTACTTTTTGTCCTGTCCTAAGCTGTTAAAGAGAATGATTGACTACTGACATTGATTTGCAGGCAAAGAATTGTTAAGGAAGCAGTGGGGAATGGGGAAAGAAGCACAAGAAGGAGAAAATAGAGAAGCATGAAGGAAAAGTGACAGGATGAAGAAACTTGGTGTATCGACTTCTGTCATTCATATCACCATGGTATCTGAGTATCTTTCAAGAAGACAGAACAGGAAGCTATAGGGAGCAAAGTAAACAAGAGAATGGAGTGAAAAGAGACAAATAGAAATTAAAGGGAAAGAAATGGTGACTAGGAGAAGGAGGAATTATAGAAGACATAAATGATGTAATGGATGGGCTGCAAACACTAGAAGGAAGTGTAGAGGAGAAAAGAAGGTATTTATCATGCTGTACATTTTCATGGGAATGGAGAACACTTCCATCACATGGCAAAGCTTTCAGTTTCTCCATTACCTTGCTCATATTCCCCTCTCTCTCTCTCTCTCTCTCTCTCTTTCTCTCTTTCTTTTTCTTTTTCTTTTTCTTTTTCTTTTTCTTTTTCTTTTTCTTTTTCCTGCTTCTGATCTGAATCTGGAAAGATAAGGCAGTTTCGTGGGAGTCACTGTAATGATCGTGAGGGTTCATTAAAGACGATACCACTGAATGAGTAAGGAATAGAACGTTAATCATACAGACAGGTATCCAGCTGTGTACCCGGGAGCAGCCGTGTTAAATCTTCTCTGGGGCACGTCTCCCAATTCACACAGCATTGGCCCATGCTAGGGAGTGTCTCTAAATTCACAGCCTTCTACAAGCATATCACTACAGTCACCATGTTACGGGCATAATTCTGTATCTGTAGCTCCCTACACAGTGCAAAGCAAACTGTACAGAGTACTTCACAGTGCAAGCTATATATAAGGAGATCGTCTCATTAGGTAGGGTAACAAGTATACATTTAATACAATCTACTTTTTTTTTTTTTCTAGTGACAAACACTGTTGAATTCTAATGTGAGATTTATTTACATAAATGGGGTACTGCATCCTCAGCTGTTGTAAAATGTGACAGTCCCATTGACTTTGCTTGAGCTACAACATTTTATACAAGTTTGGAGTCTGGCCTGGAGACTTTGACAGATGGGACTGTGCATAGGAATCCCCAGTGGAAAATTTGCACAGCTTTACAAGGCAATAATCCAGTTCTTGTGGAAGGAAATTATGAAGTGAAACTCTGGTGTTTTTTCCCCTTATTTTTTATTAACTAGGCCTACGCCTTGGTTAAAATTGAAGCACTCTTACTAGTTTAATGTTTATGCAAACTGAGGAGTCCTGTGAGGACAATAATTGATTGCATTCTTTAATTCTTTTCAGTGAAAACTTTGCAAATTCAGCTTTGTTTTGCTTCAGATTAAGGAAAATAGCCATAGCAATGAATTTAGTTGTTCAGTCATTTAGCAAAACAAAAGCTGAATGTTGCTTTTCAGTGAACTATTGGCAAGTCTGCTACAAAAACCAGAGTTAAATTTCAATCTCTTATCTTATAAATATTTTAGAAAGTTTGTTTGTTTGTTTGTTCCAAAAGATCTCTGAAATGGTAAGAGCTAGAAACACAAAATTTTGAATGGATACTACGGATTTCCTGACTTAAATAACTGGATTCATTATATCTCAAAATCGGTTCTCCTGGAGTCCCAGTTCGGCTCACAGATAATTAGCTTTTGGTAGCACCTGATCATAGGCATTTGCTGGACTCTTCTGTTAAGCTTGTCACATAAGCTGCAACTACGAGGTCCTTTCTTTCTGGCTACGAACTAAGTAGTTCATCTGTTGTCCTCTAGGCTTCTCTCAACTCTCTTTCTTTTATTTTATAACACAAAATTGGGTATTGTAATCAATATTTCAAAAAATTGGCTTGGGTACTGATGGGCTATGATGCAGAAAAACCCCAAAAACTTACCAATAATATTGGCTGAAAACATCAGAATTCTTGTGGAAAATACTGTTCTTTTAATAGTAATAAATGAATGAATGTAATTGTGAAATCAATGTCCCCAGTCTTCTAAATAGGGAGGTCCATTTCCGCATGAAACATACTTGGGACTGTTCAGTTCGTGCAAGTGGACAGATGTGCATTTTGTTAGAATTTTGGAGTTCGTTTCTTCAAGTAATAAGTATGAGAAAAGTATTTCCAATAAAATAAGCTATGTTAATGTAATTGATGTAATTCATTCATCAAACCTTTTACTATATTTCCCCTGGGCAACGCCAGGTATTTCTGCTAATTTTTAATAAAATGAACCAGAACCTCTAGGTTTAGATTCACATTCAGATCCGGTCTTCCCCAAAGATGAATTTTGATTTGTTTTGGAGGTATAGAGGGAGCACTGCAGTGTTTGGACCTGGCCTTTCAGGACTGTCTGTTATACAGGCAAATGACATTTGACCATTTGGATCCAAATATCTCCGAACTTGGTGGATGTTCAGGTGCTTTGATTCAGACCTGTCTACAGCTTGTGTCTAAATATAAATTTATTGGTAAATTGCTTCATTTTTTGTGCTATTGTATCTCTAATTGTGTGTGATGCTAATATGGATAAGAAGCATGACCCATTGTTCTTCTTGATTGTATAGCCAGAAATTAGGTCAGACTGGATAATTAACTCTCTCCCACCAGCCTTTGCTGCAAAGTGAGACATTGGTACCTTCAGAGTCCAGAAAACCATTTTTCCTGGACTCTGTCTCATACTTGCTTGGCTGGTCCCTATTTTGGAGTGCATCTAGTAATTGTGTCCTAGAGCCAAAGCCTATTATAGATCAGGGTGCCCAAAGTTTTCGCATATGGGGGCCGCAGAGTCTGGTTGGTGCGGGCCCACAGTCCACAAAATTCCTACACCCTAGCCACAGCGGCTACGGATGGATCCAGATCCCTGCCACCAGATGGATCCAGTTGCCCCCACCCTGCTGCCAGCTTCCTGTGTGTCCCCAACCCCTTCCCTAACTCCTGCGACCTGCGCTGCCAGCTTTCCTGAGTCTGACACATTCCCTTATACCCCTGCCCTTCACCACCACTTTTCTCGATGCCCTGACACCTTCCTCTACACCCCTGCCCTGTACCAGTGCTTTCCCCGACTCCCCGCCCCCTTCCCTTGCTTACACCCTGCCCTGCGCTGCTGCTTTCCCTGACTCCCTGCCACCTTACCTAACCTCCCTGCCCTGCGCTGCCACTTTCCCCAAGTCCCCGACCCCCACCCAAGCCCCAGTACACTGCTGCCACATTCCCCAAGTCCCCGACCCTCTCCTTAATACCCCCACCCTGCACCACTGGCTTTCGCTGCTCCCTGAAACCTTCCCTTAGATCCCCACCCTCCCTGATCCAGAGGCCACTCCAAGTATGGGGGCTCCCATCCTGGGCATGCTGTGCCCTCCTAGCCTGGGCTGGGGCTGCTGCCTGCCACAGTGGCTGGATTTTTTCTATTTTTGGTGCTGCGGCTGACCCAGTTGAAATTTTTTATTTGGGCACCATAGAAAAGCCGTTTGCAGGACGCATGCAGCCTGAGGGCTGCACTTTGGCACCCCTGTTATAGATGCTTCAGTACTCAGTATGGGATCTAGTAGCATACCAGCTGAATACACTATACCTGTGGGGAGAGTGCTGCTTTGCAAGATGAAGAAATTGATTAGGAGACAGGGTGGAGGGAATGGTAACTAATAAGACAGGATGGACAATATTTTTCTGAGCAAATATTTCACATTTCAGATGGTGTTACAAATAACAAGAGTGAAAACCATGGGACTGTAAGTTAAGATTAATTGTGTTTGACCCCAATCAAGGACCCTTATGATGTTCACTCCTTTTTAGTACAACTTAAAAAGGATATGCTCAAGTACTTCCATAATTTTTAATTTGTGTTGTCTGACTAGTTGTCTTAGAACTTTGACAGCTGCATTTTTCCTCTGCTGATTTCATCTTTGTCATTTGAAAACTATTGACTTTCTTGTCTGTGGTGAAGAACAGAAGACATAGCTCTCCTGGTTTTATTGCCTTGTTTTCATTCCAGCATACTTTGTTTGATGCCTTGTTCTTTAGTTATATACAAAGAAGCAAAAACAGCCAGCCAGCTAAAGCAATTTCTCTCTTTCCAGAGCTTTAGCACAGGGATTCATGTAGTTCTTTGACATCAAACTATTATTGTTTACTAGTAGATCCAGTGTTGGTAGAAATTGAGGTCCTGAATCCATGAAGTCTTATGCACAGCAGAGTCAATGGAACTATTTATTCATAATCAATGGGACTGTTCACATGCATATAACTTTGCAGGACCAGTGTCAAATGTATTTATTTTGATTCCTAATACCAATAAAAAGACACCCATCCAAAGGCTCTGGGCGTGCTATCATCTATGAAAATTGTTTGTATTGTACCGTTTTGCATGCAACCAAACAAAAACAACCATAGTTCGATGCAGCCCTTAAAAACAAACAGAAAACCTCTCCAAGCCAGTCATAATCCAATAGACAAAGCAATGACTCATATTCTATTCCATCCTTTCTGTAATTCCCTGCTCCAACTCCAACATTCTCAAATGCTCGGGACCAGGAAAGATGGGCCTTCCTGGATGCCCTGAAGACCAACAGATTTGGTGTATTTCAGATCATGTTGGAAAGAACTTTTGTGCAGAATGCTTTGTCAGAGTTCCCTCTCTTATAGCAAGGATGGCTCCAGCTGGAGTATTGCAGTTGTAGCAGTATTGTACAAATTGTGAAAGATGCAGAAATTCCTTTAAGAGATAGTGTTCACAGAAAGAAAAAATTGTTCACCCAGTCCATGCTACTGAAGTTATTTCTTAGAAAATATTTTGTATTGCTATTGTGTAATATTGAACATTAAGAAAATCAAGGAGGAGTCCTGTGGCACTTAAAGACTAACAGATTTATTTTTCGCATGAGCTTTCATGGGAGAAAACCCCACATCATCAGATGCTTTGAAGATGGGGGAACTTACAGAATGGAATGAAAATAAATGTAAGGGAGTGTAAAACGGGATCAGGTCATCCAGTAACAGCAAATCAAAGCAGTTGTTAAGGTTTAAACCCTGGGAAGGCTGAAGTCAAATTACCTGTTGTAATGGGAAAAGAAGCCATAGTCACGATTTAATCCTGCTTTCACACAATCTAATTTGCAAATTAATTCCAGTTCATTTGTTTCTCTTTGAAGTCTTGATGTCCCATTGCTGTCCCTGAGTACGGTCATTAACAAGCCATTTATAGAGTGACGAGGCAGATGGAAGTGCTCAGCAACTGATTTGTCTTTTGTGATTTCTGATGTCAGTTTTGTGTTCATTTATTCTTTTGCACAGGGATTGTCCATTTGCCCAATGTATAAGGTGTCGGGGCACTTCTGGCACATGATGGCATAGATTACATTAGTAGATGAGCAGTTGAATGAGCCTTTGATGAAGTAGCTGGCTTGATTAGGACCTATGGTAGTATCTTTTGTGCAGATATGTGGGCAAACTTGGCAACGTAGTTTGTTGCAGGGGTGTGTGCCAGTTTTAATGTTTCTGTTCTTAGGTCTGTAGTTACTGGTGAGTAGTTGTTTATGGTTGGGTGGCTGTCCCTCTCTCTCTCAAGCCTTGGGAGACAGACCTCTCCTTATCTGCAGACAGCCACAGCCTGCTTCATGTGAAAGCAGGATTAAATCGTGACTATGGCTTCTTTTCCCATTACAACAGGTAATTTGGCTTCAGCCTTCCCAGGGTTTGAATCTTAACAACCGCTCTGATGTGCTGTTACTGAAAGACCTGATCCCATGTTTTACACTCCCTTGCATTTATTTTCATTCCATTCTGTAAATTCCCCCATCTTCAAAACGTCTGATGAAGTGGGATTTTCTCCCATGAAAGCTCATGTAAAAAATAAATCTGTTAGTTTTTAACTGCCACAGGACTCCTTGTTTTTTTTGCTGGACTAAACTAACATGGGTGCCACATTGGAACTTAAGAAAATCAATACCATATTATAACAAAAAGGGAGACTAATATGCAAGGTTGCCATTGAATTCATTTGTATTTTATACTGAAAGTCAAGCTTAATCATTTCAGTGGATAATTCCAAAAGGGTAACTGTATTAGTCTAGTTTAATAAAACAAACAAGGAATCTGGTGGCCCTTTTAAAGACTAACAAATTTATTTATTACATGAGCTCTTGTGGGATATAATCCTACTTTGTCAAGCAGGGGTGTTGCCGGCCAGTGGCTGACAGCTCCGGCGGACCCAGTTCAGCCCCAGCTGCTGCTGGAGCTGGACTGGAGATGTGGAGGTGCTGCAGCCCCTTGGGCCCTGCAGCAGTGGTGCCAACATCCCTGTCATCGAGCATCGTCTTCGAGCGTCTGATGAAATGGGATTTTCTCCTATGAAAGCTCATGCAATAAATAAATTTGTTAGTCTTTAAGTGCCATCAGGCTCCTTTTTGTTTCAGTGGATAATGTTTCAAGTGAAATAAAATAATATAAATTAAAAAAATGATGCCTGTAATTCATTAATTCCAACCAGAGCTCAGTGAAATTATTATTTCAGAGGCTTTTTTTAAAGATGTTCTCTATGACCTCTTGTTTTTAATGGATAAAAGAAATATCAGCTTCACATTATTTTGAAATTTGGGTCTCTGCACACAATAATATACATTAAAAGAGTTCTATAAACAATAATAAAAACAATGGTTCGGTGTTTTGGGTTTTCTTAGAAATAGCTTGATTCAAGGACATGGGTGCGATTAAACTCACAGAATTACTGTGCAGCAACGGCAGACAGAACTCTTTACAACTTCCCACAGGTAAGTGCTAAAGAAGAGAGGTTTGTTTAGGCCTACAGAGTTAAAATTTTAAGGCCACTGCACTAAATTGGAATACACTGTCTCAAGTGCCTGCACATATGTCTGGGTATGTGGGTAGAAGGGAGGGTCCTTTTTAAGTCAACTGTCTTTTATTTGAATGCTCTTGTGCTATAACTGAAGATGTGGTCCACTGATTTCCAGGGGACTATATGGGTGTCACAAAGTGTGATTTGTCCTATAACACTGTGCAGAGATAGTGTTCTTAGCTTTACCACCTGAACTAATTACCAAACTGGCTCAGTTAGCCGAAAAACAGTTTAATTAGCATGAAGCCATGTTTTTTTTTTTTATCACAGGTCATATATCAGTGAATGACAACATGGTGTGAGTCCTTGGCTGATTAACTTTCTTCAATTAGATCTAAATTCTTTCAAATTTACACAGAGAAGCTCACTTCTGATTATCTGTTCCCTCTGTGTATGTGGAGTTTCCATCAAAATAGACACAGACAATAATATTTTCAGGCAGGTGAGATCTGTGTGCATTTCAGAGCAGTTTTTCCTCTCCTCGTTGAAAGAAATCATACAGCATACCTTGCAGTGTGCATACAATAGCTTGTTTTATCTGTGTTGCATTCTGAAGGTTCTGCCGTGTGTGCGCCTAGTTGAGCAATATTTGCCTTTTATGTCTAACAGAGAGGTGCTTCAAAAAGCATGGATAATGTGTATTTATCAGTAAGTTAGATCAGTTGAAAACTCAAAGAAGTGTCAAAGTGCTGTGTAGCTTTTGTTTAAAAAAATGCAATTAAAAATGTAAAGCTTAATTATTTGTAGAGAAGAAACAGAACTCAGTGATTCATTTACAAAGGAACATCTCAGAAGTAATGGGCTTAAATCTTTTACAGTAGACTAAACTAACAGATGGGCCTGTTTATTATTTGTATTTTGGTAGTGCCTGGGAGCCATGGTTATGGATCAGGACCACTTTGTGCTAGGTGCAGGACCCAGAGGACAAAAAGATGCTCCCTGATGCAAAGAGCCAAAGTGATGGTGACAGGTTTATACATAGACAAGGGAGAACCAGGAAAGCAATGTGACGATAATGGGTCAGCTTGATAGGTGATGATCTTGGCACATCAGTGACCTAACCATTGTCAAGTTTTTGTGTGCATCGGGCAAAGGAGAGTTTTAAGGAGGATAATGAGATAATTTTGCAGATATGTGGGTAGCACTGGTGAAAGCACAAAGATACTTGTTTGAAAATTTAACAAGTGGATGATGGAGGCTGGCATCATGGGCCCTTGGAGGTGTGAATCAGCATCTTAATACTGAAGGAGAGATGATAGGTAAGATGGAGATAAGCCATGAAGGGCCTAAAAAGTGAACACGAGTCAGTAATGTTTGATGTGCAGCGAAAGGGACAGGGAAGCCAGTTGAGGGACAGAGAGGGGGGTGACAGGTTCAAAACAGTGGGCTAGAAAATGATCTTTGCGACAGCATTCTGAATGGAGATGAGTGGGGCAAAATTATATCTATCAAGGCCAGAGAAGGATATTGTAATAATCAAACACAAAATGATGAGATTCTAGATGGGAGTTTTAGCTGTGTGGATGGATAAGAAAGACTAGCTTAGACAGCTTATATAAGATCTGGATATATCCTGGATGTGAGGACCTGAAGAGAAGTCTAAGTCAAGATGAAACCCAGGTTGTGTGTCTGATGGTAATGCAGGCAGTGTTGTTGTACATGGTTTAGGCTAAAATTTTCTGAAATAAGGAGAGTACTTTAACCAGAATTCAGAATTATTTGGGTCAGAATTGGAAACATCTGTCACACACAAAAATTCTTGCTGAAGAAGAGTTCTTGTATGTAAAAGATAGCTATGAAGGATAGTATGACCCCATAGCCTAAGCCTGTGATTCATTATGTAATATGTGTGTTGTGGGCATAGTGCTCAGGGTCACTAGCATCAGCAAACATAATGTATATGACAATGGTGTTCAGATATTCAGGATGTCTTTTTTGATTTCATCACTCTAGCATGCCATTTAGTTTTACTTAATTTTATACCATCTACAACCAAATTAAATTCTGTTTGCCTGGTTACATTATAAGGCTACATCTACTAGCTATTACATATGTTTCATTGGGGAGACAGCAATGACAACAGGTTTGGGAATCCTAAAAACTCAGCAAATTTAGTCTGTGTTTGCTGCTCCTGTCATATTCATCTTGGTCCTGAGTTCATCCTCAGGACCTGAATTTTTAGAGGTGCTAAGTACTCATTCCCATAGACTTCAAGTAGTGGCAGCTCAGCACCTATGAAAATCAGTCCCTAGGGCAGGAGTAGACAAAACTGGCTCACAGCTAGCTGCCAGCAATTTTACTTTTGGTCACTGTAAGGAGGAGCCAAGATGGCTGCCCCCGCAGGAGCCAAGATGGCTGCCCCCACAAACCTGCCAATCAGGCAGGAGAGGAAGAGGCAGGGCAGGAAGTATAAAAGGCAGGCAGAGGAGCTCAGTTCAGCCCTGGCGGCCGGAGGAGAAGGATGGCTGTGGCCAGGCTCCTCAGCCACAGCCCTTCCGCCGGCCGAGGAGGACTGGGTCTGCCCATCGGCCTCCAGCCTTCTACCGAGATGGCTGGCTCGGGCCTCCCATGGCGGGTACCCCGTGGGAAGACCCCCTGCCCCGGGAGGGGGACAAGCCGTAGCCACCCAAGCTGTGGCGCCCCTCCACCAACCGTGAGGATCCGGAAGAGTGAGGGCAGGCCTCCCCACCTGTCGGGGAGGACCTGGAGGAACCGCCCCTGGCGCCACCCGATGCGGACCCCCCTGCACGGGAGGACCTCGAGGAGCTGCCCCTTGCCCCCGACCAAGGGGGGCCATCGGAACCACCCCAGAGGAGATGGCCATCGCCTACGAACTCCCAGACCTGCTGCCCCCTGATGCCTGGGAAGGTCTCTACACAGTGCCCCTCAGCGAGTACCCCGAGGACGCCGAGGAAAGTGGCGACCACGTACTGAGGGGAGAGAGGGAGGGCAGTAGCCCGGGGGGAGTTTACCCCGTACCGAGGTCAGCGTGTTGCGGTGGGGACCCCGCTGACCCTGCCACCTGTAGGTCCAGCTGCTGTTAGGGCCCTGGGCTGGGACACAGTGGAGCAGGGTGGGCCTGTGTCCCCCTTCCTCCTCTCCACCCCCTCATCGAGACGATGACCCCAACTCCTCCCCAACCTCAGTGAATCCCTAACAGCCATCAGACTCAGTGACTTGTCACCCTAGTAAGGGTTCCGGGGCCCCGGGGAGAACTGTTGTGCCTGGCCCCTGGATTACTGGGTGCACCCCCTCCTGGGGGTAGAACAAACTACTTGCCCCTCCCCTCAGGGGCAGGGTGGACTTATAGAACCGACTTGAGCAAATAACTCCCCACATTGCCTACCGGGGGTGCCCTTCTGGTGGGGCGAATGAAACCCACGTTTACAGTCACCAGATGAGACTCCTCCATTACATTTCTGTAGTGGAGCCAGGCAACATGCTACTAAAACTGGTCACCACGGCGACCAGAAACATACGTTTGTCAAGACCTGTCCTAGGTACTCAGATTGTAAGGTACTGCGCTCCATCTTATACCATTGTCCTGAGTGGGAGTGGAGACGGTTCAGCATTTAGTATCTTGGAAGTTCAAACCCTATTACTGGTTCTGCTACTTGCTCTGATTAAAGAGTGCTGGCCAAATCCCTGATTACATTTGTCTCCCTTGCCATTACACAAATGCACACACAGAGTAATGACTAGTTACCATTGCTTCCTCCATGGAAAACTCATTCATCAGAATGGCTTAATTTCCTCTTAAATTCTGCAATAATCTTCACCTATTTACCTCACATTCACAGTGCTTTTCTTTTTTGATCAGTGTATCCAGGAACAACCTCCTCACAATAATCGTAAAGTATACTAATCAGATAGTTCATGGCAACCATCTATTTAATCAGCTGTTTCCTTACTCCTCGACTTCCATATTTCTGGGAGGTCTCATCTTAAATTGCTTAATTTTCCCATAGTAATCCAGTAGGCTAGAGTATAATTTATGTACTCAACATACGAACACACAGAGACAGAGGGAAAATGCTTGTCTTTCATAGAAATTAATGTATGTAAGACGAATCATTCCTCGTTGACTACAGGCCAGAGCTCGTTAGATACAGCCAGCTTTTGAATTTTATTATTCTACTCTTCATAAATTGATTTTGGAGATTGATTTTTTGGTGTCCTAACCCGTAGGTTCAACTTGCCAGATTCTGAGCTCGTTTAGAACAATATAATATAAAATTCTTTGAGTTCAGTACTATAACTCCAGATTTACACCAATGTAAATGAGATCATGATGTGGCTTATTTTTACTAATACTCCTTGATGTATAGGGTAAATCAACATAGTAGAATATGTTATTGCTTTAGAACACAGATACAAATGTGTAACAGCACTTTCCAAACTAGTTGTTCAGAATGCTTCTCTTTGTAATTGCCTGCAGTATTTGCAGTCTCTTATGAGGTTGCTGTCTTTGCCTTTCAATTTTGGTGATATTGTGTCACCTAGGAGGAGCACTGGGGAGAATTCTATGTGAACAGACAAGTATTGTCTCATGAGCAGACTTCAGTAGATTTCAGTTGTTGCTACATTTAGTATCCTAACACATTCCTATAATATCACATTGCAAAATTGTGTTTGAGCATTTGATACCCACAAAGAGATACATTTATTTTTTCTTTCATACATTACAGTATATCATTGTGTATAAACCGAGAATTTTGTGCCTGAAAATTGGCTTCGCAACAGGTACTCAGCTTATACTCAGGAAAATATGGTAGACAGCTCCAGCCAGCTGTTTCCCTGACCATGTGGCAGGGCGAAACCCCAGTGTTGCCAGGCGGCCGTCTTGGGCAGTCGGCTGGGGCTGGGGGAAGGAGGGGACCCCAGCGTATGGAGTGGCCAAGTAAGGGTGTCCTAGGGGGGTTGGTCTTGACTTTGAGGAGGGGGATTCAGGGAGGCCAAGGAAGCAGCAACAGGGACCAGAGGTTGGGGAGGGGGTTGGGGAGTTAGGGAAAGTGATGGGACGGCCGGGAGGGTTTGAGAGGGGGTTCAGGGAGGACAGGGAAGGGGCGGCAGGGCTCGGGCATTTGGGGGGAGTCAGATAGTCTAGGGAAAGCGGCAGGAGGACCCAGGGTTTTTGGGGAGCCCAGGGAAGCAGCGGCAGGGATTGGGGATTTGGGGGAGGTGCCTGGCAGGCTGGGAAGAGCAGCAGCAGGGGTTGGGGGGGACAGGGAAAGGGGTGGAAAGGGTGTTGGGGAACAGGGGAGCAACAGCATGGAACTGAGAAGGGAGCGGAGGGGTGGCAGTGACGAGCCAGCAAGGCAGCAGTGGGGAAGGGGCAAAGCAAGGGGGCAGCAGTGAAGAGCCAGGGGGGCAGCAGTGAGGAAAGGGCGGAGCAGCAGGAAGAGCAGGGGACAGCAGTGGGGAAGGAGCAGAGCAGGGGGCAGCAGGAGGAGGAGAGTGGCAGCAGTGAGGAAGGGGGCAGAACAGGGGAGCAGCAGTGAAGAGCCAGGGGGCAGCAGTAAGGAAAGGGCAGAGCAGGGGGGGGCAGGAGTGAGGAATGAGCAGAGGGGGGCAGGGTAAAAGCAGCAGCAGCAGAGATTTTGCGGTTAAGGAAGCTGTTGGGAAGCCAGCAGCAGCACTGGCTGGGGAGGTTAGGGGCCAGGGCTGGGGGGGGGGGGTCTTGGCTTATACACGAGACACTTTGGGGGACTCAAAATTGGGAGATTGGCTTATGCCTGGATCGGCTTATACACAAATATATGCAGTACATGACCATATATAGTGTAATCTGTTATCTTAAATACACTTTTATACCATGATATGTAATTACTAATAATTTAGATTATTAGGGATTTAACCCATCAGAAAATACTCACACTGTTTTTATGTTTGATGCCATCATCCGTTTTTTCTTAAGCAAGCGTTATTTATGCACTAAAAAGATTACTCAAATGCTTTATAAAATGTATTGATTTACCAGTGTCTGAAGAAGAAGCCACTTCACATTTTATAGCTAATCTAATTGATTTTGATGTCCTTTGTCTTAGTTGTAGATCTTTTAGAAAATTGTATTTGGGTATTTTATGGCACTTGCAACTGTTGAAATTATAAGTATTTACTATTTGTAGATCATTGATTTCTTGCAAGAGGCTTCTTCCTCTTTACATTATATTATTTCCCTTATTCCAGAATATTCTTACAGGAAGTAAGCTCTAGTTTAGCTTCACTTGTTGCTGCTGGCTCCCCTCCTCCCTTTATAAGCAATTTTAAAAAGGCTATTGTTCAAAATTTCTTCCAGGTTTTTTTCCCCCTGTATCAGGGGAAATAACACTTTCTTTATCTTTTTCTTGAACAAAGTTATTCAGGTTTGTTGAGCAGGGATAAAGGGTGGGGGGTTTGATTTTACTTCTTACTCAAAACCTGCTTGGCACTGTTAGTGATAAAGCTTTGAAACACACTTAAAGGCTTGCATGCTGAGGCTCCAAGGACAGCTTGTGCTGAAAATGCAAGATAAGCCACATACCAAATATCTACTTAGTGATTCTGCTTAGCAATGAGAATAGCACATTTCTTACTGACCCTTCAGCATGCGTAGACTCTATCTTTAAGGACTCCCTCCCCTATTTCTCCGCCCTGGCCCCCTAACCCTCATAGTGTACATTCTCTGATGTATTTAGGTTGTTTTGTACATTTGTTCTGTATCTTCTGTTACCACCTCCCTCCCCCCTGGAGTGAAGCATTGTCTGGTTTTGAAAATTAAGATCAGAATGGGTGTGTTATAGATAGGAAAGCATATATAAGCAACTCCTCTGTTTTTACTTCAAAGCTGAATCTGTGCAGTCTTCCCAGTGTGCTGCAATGGTGCTTTTTGAAAATAAACTCTTCAGTATTATCTGTGTGTGACTGAATTCTGGAAAAGAATTCCTTTTGGAAGAGAATTCCTTTTTGTTTAACAGCACTATACAAACACTGAGATAACTAAGATGTTTGCCCCAGCTTTCTTTTTTATTGACTCAAGTTTGAAATGCCCGATTTGTGACCCTTGTGCTGGTAGTACCTTACTCAGACGGCTTGCTGATGAATGAGACTAGATTTATCAGCACACATGAAGATGGTAAAATCAGTGCCTGAATTATTACCCTTTAAAGGTATCATTTGTGATACTCTTATCCTTTCATCTGAACTACTGTCTTTGTATCCTGGTCTTTCTGTCTCTTTCCATGCTTGGGCATACTTCAACCTCCATGGAGCTGCTGCAGGAAGAGAGTGTGTTGCCAGGATGGATCCCCTCATTTAAAACCAAAGAAGGTGCTGTTGTGTTGCTGGAAGAGACTTTGCATCCTTTCTCCATCCCTGTTTTGTTTTCTTATTGCACTCTACTTGTGCCTGCCTGTTCTGTTTTGAAATTGTTAGCAGGTATATTGTTGTTTTTAAGAGATGTAGCTAATTCAGAAAAATAAACAAGGAGTCTGTGGCACTTTTAAAGACTAATGAATTTATTTATCACATGAGCCTTCTTGGGTGAAATCCCACTTTGATGCTTGAAAATGGAAAACTTACATATGGGAGGGAAAATAAAGGCAATGAAGTGGTAAGTCACAAGATCAGGTCAGAATATTTCAGAAAATCAAACAAGTTTTTTTGATTCATATAGTGTGGAACAACAGATAAGAAGGGAGGAAGGTGGGAGAGGGGGAAATCACTTTTTGTAATGAGAAAGCCAGCCCATATCTCTGTTCAGGCCCAAGTTAATGGTGTCAAATTTGCATATGAGTTCTAACTCTGTAGTTCCTCTTTGAAGCTTTGATTTTGAGTTAACCTGTTTAAACACTGTAACAGATTTGTCTTTCACAGACTGAGCAGGCAGATTGAAGTGTTTCCCACTGTTCAAATCTTAACTGCTTTGATTTGCTGTTGCAGTGTGACCTGATCCCATGACTCACACTCCCTGCATTTATTTGCCTCCTATTCTGCAAATTCTTCCATCTTCAGAGCATCAGACGAAATGGGATTTTCTCCTACGAAAGCTCATGTGATAAATAAATTTGTAGTCTTTAAATGCCACAGGACTCCTTGCTTGTTTTGCTGAACTAGATTAACACAGTTACCCCTTTGGAACTTGATCTTTTGAAGCTTTCTGACAGCACGCCCTTTTGTGAACTGTTCACAAATTGGATACCAGTAAACACCTATTCAGCGAAAGAACTTAGGCATGTGCTAACATTCTGTGATGAATCAAGGCAATAACAAAAAAAAGGTTCAGGAAAGCCAACAGACAAAAATCAGACAATGTTTTAATTTGTCTTTTGACATTTGGAGGAAAAGAGGATTGGTTCATGCTTTTCAGTCTTTGCAGGTGTTTCCAGAATTAGCAACAGTGACTGAGGGCATGTCTACCCTACAAAATTAAGTTGACCTGAATTATGTTAATACCAAACAACTGCTGTAGCAATTAAATCCTTTTTGCATGTCCAAACTATGCTTTTTGTGTCAGTGATGCAAATCTTCACTAATAATGCTGCCATCAATGCAGAAAAGCAGAGCATCAGTAGCTACTCCACTCTGCAATTCAGCACTGCGTGGAGCAGGGTTATTTGGGAAGGGTTTGCAAAGCAACCAAACAGGTCACAGTGGGAAGGACTGGGAATATGGTTTCAGTCCCTTGATGCAGTTTTCATATTACCTACATCCCATAATGCTGTGTGCCTCCCTTCAAAGCCCTCCAAAACTGTGTCTCTGCCATCTCTGTAAGGAGCAGAGATCCTGCATTGCTCTTATATTTTGGTGACTGTTACAAACAGAATTTGCCTATATTTGCAGGTCCTTGATTTTCATGTGTCCCTCTCACAGTCCTTCCCCGTACTCCCAAGCAATCTCCTCATACATAGCCACATTTCTATGGCCAGTTCAGATTTGTTCCAACACAGTCTGTGCTCCCCACAGACAAGAAGATCTGCCATGTCCTGTTTTTCTTCAGGCAAGAATGTGTTTGCTGTGTGAAGCCACTATTTTTCAGGGGACTGTTTTACCATTGGTAGTATAGTGCAATAGAATCAGTAGTAACGGTCCCAAGTAAGGCATAACACAAATAGGAGAGGCTCAGAGAATGGGCGGTGAAAATGTTTAGGGTGTTGGAAGGAGTAGGGCTAGTTTGGAAAGAAAGACTTACAGAATAAAAGTAGTAGATATAGAATAAAAATAAGTAGTTTGTACATGATCAAACACTCTCTCAGTGCTCAGTAAAAAATGAGAGAGAAGGATAGAATTAAAAAATGATATGTTCAAAACAGAATAAAAGAAATGCATTTTTTTATGCAACATATAATGTATGAACTCACTTCTTCCGGCTGTTATTGTGGCAAATTACTAAAATAGCCCCAGACTGTCTTTACTGAAGAAAAGCTCATGCCAGAGGAAACCAACTCAGCTTTTTCTCTGGATGGTTCCCTTTAGGGGATGAGGTTTCCCTCTTCTCCCAAACCCACAAAATCTCATATTCCTTGTGATCCAGTTGTGGCAAAAGCCACTTATATGAAATCTGTTTCTACGCGTCAGGTCTGGGGACCAGGGTCATAACTGGGGTGGGGTGAATGGGGCTTTGTCCTGGGCACCCCAAAACGGTTCCATTGAGCTGCTCTGTGGAAGGGTGCGTTCCATGCCGCTTGCTCCAGGTGCCGATCATTGCAAGCGGCACATTCCAAGTGGAACATGCCCTGGGTGTTGAAATCACAAGTGTAACCCCCCCCCTGGGGTTTTAAGGAGCGTGGTTCCTTTAAATTTTTGCCCTGTGGGAGAGGTGATGGAGCTGAGGAGGGGGCTGGAGCTGCAGGAGAGGCTGGGAAGAGAGGAGGAGGCCCTGCCTGAAGTGAGGGGAGACGGAGGCCTGACCTGGGATGCCAGGCCAGCACCCGCAGAAGGACACTGTGCTGGGGAGAGTCGCCCAAGGACAGAGCAGCATCCAGTGACTGGCCATCTGGAGCTGTGGGGCCGTGAGTACAGCACCTGGATTCAGGGGGGAGGTTGTAGTTAGTTAAGTGGGGAGGGGGTCGCTCTGGGTTTGCAGAGAGCGGCAGAAGAGGCATCAGAGGATTTTCTTTTGCTGGGAAAGTGCTGGCACCGAAGACTAGGAGTTGCTGGACTGAACTCTGGACTGGAACTGTGCTGGGACTCCTGAACTTATGGTGCAGATACAGAGCTCACGTCTGCTTCCAGCCTGCTGCATTGTTGGGCCTTGCAGGGCTCTGTGTTAGCTGTTACTCTGTGTTACTGCTGCCCCATCTCCCCTGTGGTTTCCCCTTTGCGCCTCTATAAATAAACCTTCCCCATTCCCATAATCCCTGCGCTATCCCAGTGTGTGTGTGGTCACTCTGGGGGTTTGGAACAGGTGCCCCTAGGGCAAAGGGGCTCTCTTTGCTGTGTTCCCGTGCACACCCTTTTCTCTGGGCAGAGCTGCCTGCAAGGCAGACTCAGTCTGGCCACGTGGGTGTTACACTTGGTGGCCCGTACGGGGAACTCTTGCAGACACAAACCTCTATGTCACACACTCTGGGTGCTCCTTCACAGTGAAAAGAGACCACCTGCTAAAAGAAAAAAAGGGGAATGGAGAGAGAATTACTAGAAGACCTTTGCCGAGGGGCACAGATCCCAGTAGCCCAGGCTGTGCTGGTGGCTGGATTCCCAGAAGAGGTGGAACCCAATGAAATCGAGGAGAGCCTAGATGCAGTAGGAATACTGGGGAGAGTGAAGGTCCACACTTGTATTTACAGTCGTAAATTGAAGGGCATGATATCTCTATGTACTCATTCCAAAGAAGCAGATCCTGATAAAGTACCTAAAGAAGTGCAAGTGGGAGGTACCCCCTGGACAATTCTGGGGCCAAGACAGTCCTCTGCTAGCGCACCTTTGTTACTGGAGGTGGACTCATTAGCTCCGAAGCTACAGAGTCTGATGGCAAATGAGAAGTGGACACGAGAGGAATTAATATTGGCATTAGGAGGGACTCCAACACCTGCAGCACCCAATCCAGTGCAGTGGGCAAAAGAGTTGGGGAATGCCCTCAGAGATGTGTTGAAGCCAGTACCTGAAAATGCACCATACAAGCGGTTACCTTGTTTCTCTGGAGTCATACCCATACCCTCAGGGGAAGATGATTATCAGACCTGGAGGGAATCTTCGGTGCTCCTTGTCCAAGAGTGGCAATGTTCTGATGCTGAAAAGTGGAAACGGGTGCTTGAGAGTCTGAAGGGACCTGCTATGCGGATTGTCTGAACCCTGAAAGACTCCCAACCAGCTGCCACAGTGCACGACTATTTAGCTGCTCTTGAGAGTGTCTACGGCACAACGGATAGTGGCGAAGACCTGTATTATCGGTTTCGTCACACATATCAAGGGTCTCATGAGAGGTTGTCAGATTTCGTCAGGAGGCTGGAGGATTTACTGCAGCAAGTAGTGCAGAAGGGAGGAATTCCCACTAAGCACATTGATTCTGCTAGGTTAGATCAGATCCTTCGGGGAACCCGACAAGATGGGTTGATGCTGTGGTGACTACAGCTAAAGGAGTGGATCCAAAACCCACCTCCATTCCACAATCTCATTCTAGAGATACGTGAAGAAGAGGAGCGATTTATGCAGGCAGATACCATGGCACTGCCAAGGAAGGTAGGGAGTTACATCACCACAGTGTGTGGAGCAACAGAGGATGCCCCACCAGTAGCAGCAGCCCTGAGAGATTTGACCCAAGAAGTGGCCATGCTGAAGGCTTATGCTGCACCATCGGAAAAAAGGAAAAATAACCAGAGGGGTGATAGCCCAAAAAAGGGGTTCTGTTATAACTGTGCGAGAGATGGACACTATGCACTGGAGTGCCCGAAGAGGACAGACCATGCAAGGGTATCTTGGAGACTGCAGGAAAGCCGTAGGAGGTTTCAGGGAAATGCCAACGGGGCTTGGAGAAGGAGCGATCCAAGACCCTGAAATTCCAAGGCTCCCCCAAAAAGAACACAGATCAGGGTTACCCTAATGGGCTAATAGGGCCCCAAGCTGTCGTGCCCATCCGTATAGAGGGACGTTTGTGTGAGGCATTGCTGGATAGTGGATCAGAGGTCACCATACTTTATGAATCTTACTATCGAGAACACCTGCGGCATTTGCCCCTGCATTCCCTGTCCGGTTTGACAGTCTGGGGAATTGGTGGTGACTCATGCCCCTATCTGGGGTATATCCTGTTAAAGGTCCAATTTCCAAAGGATGTTGCCGGGACAACCCAGGAAATAGAAACATTGGCATTGATCTGCCCGGATCCAAAGGGAAGAGAATATACACCTTTAATCCTAGGGACAAATGCAAACCTGTTTCAAAGATTAGCACAGAAGTGTCAAGAGATGGCAGGGAATAACTATCTGCAGGAGCTACCAATGCATGCTTTATGTAAAGCTGCATACCAGCGAGTGGGGCGCCCTACACCCCAAGAGGAGACCAAGGCTAAGCCTTTTGGGAAGGATAGTTTCCAGTTTGGGGATTCCCCCATTCCTGCCAAGTGGAAGGACCAGCTGTGTGAGAAGTTAGTCAAGAGGAAGGCTGTTTTCTCTATGCATGAGTGGGATGTTGGGTGTGCTCAGGGTGTGGAACACCATATCCAAATGCAAGATGGTCGGCCTTTTCGAGAGAGATCAAGACGATTAGCCCCTACGGATATTGAAGATGTGAGGCAGCACCTACAGGAACTGGCCCAAGCAGGTATTATTGAGGAATCCAGAAGCCCTTACGCATCGCCAATTGTTGTAGTACGAAAGAAAAGTGGCAAGGTGCGCATGTGTGTTGATTATCGCACCTTGAACAGGCGAACAGTTCCTGACCAATACACGATGCCCTGGGTGGATGATGCTTTGGATAGCCTGAATGGCAGTCGCTGGTTCTCTGTACTTGATCTCCGCAGTGGATACTATCAAGTACCCATGGCACCAGAGGACCGGGAGAAGACAGCGTTCATCTGCCCCTTGGGATTTTACCAA
This sequence comes from Podocnemis expansa, assembly GCA_007922195.1. NCBI lineage: Eukaryota > Metazoa > Chordata > Testudines > Podocnemididae > Podocnemis > Podocnemis expansa. Next base: position 1,748,339 of record ML682034.1, read on the forward strand.
TTTAATCGTATGCCACAAGGAGTATCTGGGGCTCCAGCCACATTTCAGCGACTCATGGAACAGGTTGTAGGGGATATGCACCTGTTAGAGTGCCTGGTGTATCTGGATTGTGGAGTTTTAAGGGGAATTATAATCCAATAAGGAGGACAGCATATTCACAGCTGTATCAGAAGTCTTTATTGAAGAGAACTGAGAGAGAGAGAGAAGACAGACAGGTTTTCCTAGCACCTAAACGACTCTCCCATTTATCACTATGACAACCCCAATGACCCTAGATAGTCCAAAACACCACATATTCCTCCCCCTCGA